>NW_004624827.1:171761-207402 GCF_000247695.1 Heterocephalus glaber | reverse complement strand
ATAGAAGACCCCAAGAACTCCACCAAAAGTCTTCTAGACTTAATAAACAAATTCAGTAAAGTAGCTGGTTACAAGGTCAACTCAAAAAATCAATAGCTTTCCTCTACACGAAAAACAGACTCATTGAGACATAAATAGGGCAAACAATTCCTTTCACAATAGCACCCCCAAAACTGAAATACCTAGGAATTAACCTAACAAAAGAAATCAAGGACCTCTTCTCCGAAAACTATAGCACTTTGAAAAAAGTTATTGAAGGGGATATCAGAAAATGAGAAGACATCCCTTGCTCCAGGGTAGGAAGGGTCAACGTAGTGAAAATATCTATACTTCCAAAATTGCTATATAGATTCTGTGCAATTCCAATTGAAATCCCAGCAGCATAGTTCATGGACCTTGAGAAAATAATCCAAAAATTCATTGGGAACAAGAAGAGACCCAAAATAGCAAAAGCAATTCTAGGTAACAGAGACATGACAGGGTATATTACAACCCCCAACTTGAAACTATATTGCAAAGCTACTGTGATAAAAACAGCATGGTACTGGCAAAGAAACAGATCTGAAGACCAGTGGGACAGATTAGAAGATGAAGAAAATCTCCAGACACACTCAGCCACCTCATCTTTGACAAAGGAGCCAAATACCCTCGCTGGAGGAAAGATAGTCTCTTTAATAAATAGTGCTGGAGAAATTGGGTTTCAAGTTGCCAAAGACTAATACTACACCTATATCTCTCACCATGCACTAAACTAAAATTGAAATGGATTAAAGATCTAAATATAAAAACAGAAACACTGAACCGGCTGGAACAGAGGTTAGGTAGAACTCTTGAAGACAGCGGGGTAGGAAAAGACTTTATGCACAAAACCTCAGTCACCTGTAAACTGGCACAAACAATCAACAAGTGGGATATCTTTTTGCTAAAAAGCTTCTGCACAGCAAGAGAAACCACCAGCAGTGTGAAGAGACAACCCAAAATGTGGGAAAAAATTTTCACCAGTGGTCCCTCAGACAAAGGTCTACTATTTCCAATCTATAAGGAACTTAAAAAAAATCAGACTTCTCAAATTTAAAGACCCAATCCCAAAATACACATCTGAAATGAACAGACATTTCTCCCACAAAGTAGTAGAAATGGCAAAAAAAAAAATGAAAAAATGTTCAACATCACCTGTCATTCAAGAGATGCCAATGAAAACAAAGCTGAGATTCCACCTCACTCCAGAAAGAATGGCTGCTATCATGAAATCAACCAACAACAAATGCTGGCGGGGCTGTGGGGAAAGAGGATCCCTGTTCCAATGCTGGTAGGAGTGTAGACTGGCGCAACCACTGTGGAAATCAGTATGGAGATACCTCAATACACTAGGACTGGGAGTCCTATTTTACCCAGCTATTCCCCTACTGGGTATCTTCCCCTAAGAATTAAAAGAATCATACCACAGTGATATACATGCACCCATGTTCATAGCAGCACAGTTTCTGATAGCTGAAACTTGGAAACAGCCCAAATGCCCATCAACTGGAGACTGAATAAAGAAAAAAATTTTTTTTTATAAAATGGAGTACTACTCAGCCATAAAAAATGAGAAATTAGAGACATTTATAGCTAAATGGATGCACATTGAGGCCATACTCTTAAGTGAAATAAATAGGATACACGTGTAAATACCAAATAGTTTCTCTAGTGTGAGAAACTGAAAGTGTAAATAAGAACTAAAAGGTATAATAAATAATGTGAAATAGAAAGAAAAGGGGCAAAGGGGAGGGGGAAGTGGGAGGGGAGGGGAAAGGAAAGAAGGGAATGGAATTAATATGAGAAAAGGAAAAAATGGAAACAAAGTTTGTAAATAGGGAGGGATGGAGGGGTTGAAGGGAGGGCAGGGGAAGGGGGAATAAATAAGAACCAAGAGAGTATGTAAAGGTGCATATCTCCAATGATGAATGTCATTATTTTGTACACCTAAAATGTACCAATAAAAGGATAAAAAATTAAATAACCCCACAAAACTATCACAGTGGTACAAAGAAAATATCTCACAAATGAACTAAAATGAAATCACAACATGTCAAAATGTTTGAGCTGCTCCTTTTGCAAAACTTAGGGAGAAATGTCTTTCTTCAAACGTACAAATTAAAAAATAAGAAAGGTCATAAATAAAAGGCCTAAATTTATGCCATAAGAGATTAGAAAATGGAGCCATATATAGTGGCACATGCCTGTAATCCTAGCACTTGGCAGGATGAGGCATGAAAATCACTGTAAGTCGTAAGCCAGCCTGGGCTAGTAAGTTCAAGGCCATCGTGAGCTGCATAGTGAGAACCTGTCTGAAAAACCAAATTAAAAATAAAAAAGAAATTAGAAAAAGGAGAAAATATTAAATCCAAAATTTCTAGAACAAAGAAAATAATAATAGAGGATAACAAAACTAAAGAAGATGAAATAATAAAATTATACAGAGACAAAAAAAATCAATGAAACAGAAAGCTGCTTTTTTTGGAGATGAATAGAACATATGTTTCTAACCATACTCATCATGAAAAATAGTGAAAATGCAAAATCAATATCAAGATTGAGAGAGATAGTTAAATTCTATAAGTATTTAAAGGATAATAGGGAATGTTATAAAAATGTGCATGTTGAAAATTTCATAATAATGATGAAATAACCAAAGCTCGTAAAAGAAACAAATAATCAAAGCTAAATCCAGAAGAAATAAATAACTTATATAGTCCTTTATTTATGAAAGATGTACATACAAGCAGAAACCTCCCCACAAAGAAAAGTCCAGGAAAGATGACTTACTTAAAGAAAGCTGCAAAAATTTTTAAGGAAAAAAAAAAACATTTCTTTATAAATATTTGCCCAAATTGAAGAGTATGAGATATTATTCAACTTAATCTTTAAGTGTAGGTATCAAGATTATCCTGTAATTAGACAATGAAAGTGCAAGAATAGAAAGCTATATGCAAATATCTACTGGGAACATAAATGCAGAAATTCTAAATAACATTTCAAAAAACTAAATCCAGCCATACATATAATAAAAGTATAATAACTCAAGACAAGGTAAAATTTATCCTTCAGTGGCAAGAATGGTATGATATTTGAAAACCATACAATAAAATTCATTATATTAAGAAATAACATGAGCCAAAAATTTGGGGTGAAGGAAATATTGTCTTAATTTTAATGGCAATTACACAACTCTCCAACTTTGTTAAAATTTGTAAATTTGTAAAGCTAAAAGTATAACCCTGAAAAGGGGTGACATATACTTCAATAAATGTGACTAAAAGTATCTTTATAAAACTGAAATTTAACAGTTAACAAATATGTTGCTAAAAGTACATGGGCAGATATCTTTATAATAGTGATTTTGATATTTTACTTAAATAGTGTGTTACTCCTTGATTCTCTGCACACAAATAATTATTATGGATAACAATTTGTCAAAGTATGTGTGTTGAGATACAAAACTGCACATAGTGTCTCCTGCCATAAATCCTCTTGTCCATATGGGAAAGGTACAATATTGGAACTGAAGCCTAATGTCCATCTGGACAGAGATACATTTACTGCATGAGGCAAAACTTTCAAAATCAGCCATCTGTTTGCAAGCTATTTTCCAAAAACCAAAAACCTGTAACTACAATAAAACAATATGTAAATGACAAAGTGATCACAGAGCTAATGTAGCTTTTATTTATTTCAATAAAAACTTTCAAAAAACATATGTCAAATATTATAATGAGGATTTTGCTGTTTTGAAAATATAAATGCTGCTTACTCTGTTTTGAGTAACAGCTAATGTGTTTACTGATCATGTCTTACTAATTTAATTACCTTTCCTTTACCTAATACTTGATGAATTATACCAAAATAGATTTTTAGCACTTATTTAAAACTATTAATACTACTTATGCTTTCTGTAGATTTCTGTACACCAGTTGGTAGATGGATAGATATGTGAAGAGCGTGGCTTATGGAGAATTGATAGTCTGCAATTGGAAGTTCTTTCCTCAAAAAGCAATGTGAAAATGTTAATAGCATAAACTTTGGAGTCACACACACCAAGGCTCAAATCCTCGCTTTTCTTTTTGTCAATTGTGTGATCTGAGGTAATCTAATATCTCTGTGCCTCTGTTTCCTCTGTAAAAAGTCATAATAATATGGGCCTCTTGGTTGTTGTAAAGATCAAATGAAATCAGAGAAAGTTTTAATCAGTTCAGGATTCTAAAACAAAATGCTGTAGACGTGTAGACGAGCTGCTTATGATTTCCGAAATTTACTTTTCACAGTTCTAGAATTTGAAAGTGCATGATTCAGGTTCCAGTATAATTGGATTCTACTGAGATCAGATGTGTACACTGTAGACTGCTGACTTCTCATTGGTGTTCACCCATGGCATAAAAATCGCTAGTGCACTCTCCCCCCTTTCAAAAGGGCACTGTTCTCATGCCTGAAGCTTCTGCTCTGATGACCAATTGTTCATTGAAAGGCTCCCTTCCAAATGCCTTCACACTGGGACTAGGGATTCAACATAAGAATTTCAGGGAGCACTGATATTGAGTGCATCGCGTTATAGCAGAATTATCACTTGTCATAAAAAGTTTTATTGCTATAGATTTTTTTCTTAAAATACTTATGTCCCATGTTCCCCATGTGTGAGCAGGAAGTGAACAGTAATAAATGAAATCTCTAGATTTGCCGACTCCATTACATCTAGAAAGATCTTTTATCCAAATAGGATCATGCTCACGATTTCTAGAGGAAATAGTTCCTTAGTCGGCTACCTTCAATCCACTATGCTTCTTTAACTGTTTATGTTCTTCCTGCCATGTGCTCCTTCAAAACAGAAACAGCTCGCTTTTCAGATCATACTCATTTTGCACTCTTTCTAAACCATTAGAGTTCAGTGGGCTCTCATCTTATACTGGAGATGTTTACATTAAATCTTGGTACAGATAAACCAAAGGTTCCCTTGTATAGCAAGTGATTCTCATCAGAAGTGAGGCTGGGATTGATTGCTGAGTGTTTTTGTAAGACATGTAAGTACAAAAGTGCTTTGGATTTAGTGCTTTGGACTTTATCTATAATTTATAGAGTTGGAGGAATTTTTCTACAGAGGTTGTGAAATCAGTTTTAAAATCAGAACAATTGTAATTTAAAAAATATTTCAAAAACACCAAGGAGACAACTGAACATTAATCACAGGAGAGGGAGGTTTCATTTCCTTGTTGAGATAAATGACTTCTGTTCCTCTAGGTAATCTATACATAAGTTACTGGGTTTTTCAGTTTCTGAAATGAAGAAATTCATTTATGTTTTTTACTCAAGTATTAAAAACATGTTACAGACTCTAAACCTTTTTCAAATACTTGTGCTGAGACATTTCTGATTTTGTCAAGTGATAGTTTTGCAAGCTATAGAAATACTAATAAAATTTCTGCCACAGATTATTTTCATGTTTTATGGTATTCTTCATCCATTTTATTTTTTAAATAAATTTTTGTTTTTATTAGTGCATGTTTGCGGAAGGCTTGATACATGTACCTAACACATCTTGTTTCTTTTTCAATCCCCTTCCTTTTCCCTCCCTCTACTCATAGTTGTTTTTAACAACTATACAAAAGAATATTCCTCGGGCAGAGACTATAATTATGAATCTGATTTGTTTCTAATGTCATGAGTTTGGAATAAGTTTCGTGTCAAATACAAATCTTGGTTAATCTAAAAATGAAAGTGTTCATCAATATCAGTATTCTTGGAACATAAAATGAGAACTTATAAAATGTCAAGTAATGGTCCTTATGTAATACAAAGTCAACAATTTCATTTTAACTTTACTTTTAATTGACAGATAATAATTATGTATTTATGGGTATAATGTGATATTTTTTACATGTATATATTGTAGGTGACCAAGTCAATTAACAAATCCATAGCCTTATATACTTGTTATTTATTGCAGTAAGAACCTATGAAATCTATTCATCAAAGTTGAAATATAAAATACTACATTTTAACTCTAGTCTCCATGTTATATAATGGATCACTGTAATTTGTTCATCATATTTGAAACTTTCCATTCATTTGCCATTATTTCTCCTTTATCTTCCTACAACCTGTTGCTTTTAGTAACTAATATTCACCTCCCCATTTTTATAAATTTGACAATTTTAGATTCTATATATAAGTGAGATCATGCAGTATTTTTTTTTCCATGCCTGACTTATTTCACTGACCATAATTTCCTCCAGGTTGACCAATGGTATTACAAAAGGGAGTATTTTCTTCTTTTATAAAGCTACATAGTATTACATTGTAAATATACATCACTCTTTCTTTGTGCATTCATCCATTGATTTGTTGCTTCTATATTTTGGCTATTGTGAAAAATGTTGCACAAAAACATGAGAAATAAGGAATTTCTTTTACAAATAGCTTTTAATTCCTTTGGGTATATAACCAGAAGTGGAATCTCTGGATCATATTGTAGTTCTATTTTTACTTTTTTTATACACCTCATAATGACTCTCATAATAGCTGTACTGATCTGCATTCTCACCAACAGTTATCTTTCCTCCATATCTTCCTCAATATTTTTCATCTTTTCTCTTCTGATATTAGTCCTTTAGATGGGTGTGTGATGGTGTGTCATTTCAATTTGAATTTGCGTTCTCTGATGATTAGTAATATTGGGCACCATTTCATATTTGTGCTGGTAATTTGTAAATCATCTTCAGGGAAATGTCTAGTCAGGTCCTTTGCTCATTTTATAAATTAACTTAGTTATTTTTCTACTAGTTGTTTGAATTCCTGATATATTTTAGACATTAACCCCTTATCAGATGTAAGATTTGCAAATATTTTACCCCATTCCATGAATTGTTACCTCATTCTATTGTTTCCTTGACTGTGAAGAAATTTTAAATTTAATGTATTTCTATTTGTCTATTTTTACTTTTGTACAAAGTGCTTTTAGAATCATATGCAAGAAATCATAATCCTGTCTAAAAATGCAAAATTTTCCCTGTTTTTATCTCTCAGTCAGAATCTCAATACGTGCATATTGAATTTTATATTAATTATCATTTGCATGATTCTTGATTATATCTAAATTTAATAATTGCTAAAGTAATAAATAATAAATAATAATAATAGTAGTAAACAGTAAATAATATGTTAATTTTATCTATATTCTTTTTATGACAAAATATGATTTTCTTAAAGCAAATTTAGAATATTTTGTTAAATTTCCTATTTCAAATCATAACAAGGGAAAAAATTATTTCACTTACCATGTCAAGAAAATTATTGAGTTAAGATACTCCTGTCACAGAAAGGCCTGCAGTATACAGGTGGTTATGAAGTGGAAAACAGCATTTCTTATGTTGCTGATTTGAATTACTAGTTTGTCATAAAAAGGCAAAGTGTGCGGAAACTTTCCACCTTTTTGTTTATACCTGCCCTAGTGAAGAGAATAGCATTTACAAAGTATCTCATACTGTTCTTGATCAAGAGTTGTTCATTTTTAAAAGTTCATTTTAAAAGCCCCTTTCACAAGCCCTGAATATTATTTTAGCTTAGCCTAAATACTAATAACATAGAGGATAGGGAGGTAATTTTAGTCACTGAAAAATATGTTTCTGATTCCATTAATTATTAATTTCTCTGTGAACCTAAAGAAATGATCTAATTTATTCTAGAGGGAAGGTCATGGTGTCATGTCTCTTAACTTCCTCTAATAAAAAACAATTTGTTTATATATGATTTTCTGAATAGCTCTTGATTATGTGTGTGTGGTGAGATCCAAGTATAGATGATTTAGAAGAAGAAAATAACATGACTTTGCCTCCAAGAAGCTTAAAATCTACTGGAGGTACAGTACAAGAAGTTCAATGAACATGTTCTTTAAATTAATTTAATCAGATGTATTAGCCAGTCTATGTTCTTGGCCTTCTGAGGAAATCCAGATTAAGGTGAATTGTGGGAGTTTCAGAAAATTATCATGAATATTGTAAAAAGTTCACTAGAGTTGAATATTAAAGAATGAGTAGGGTTTAAATAGATGAAAGACAAGACAAGAAAATTCTGTCAGAGATAAGCAGGGGTTCCCAAAATGGAGTCACCATTTAAGGTGGGCTTAAGGTGTTGACCTTATAGTAGTCCGGGACCTATCCTGCCTCTGGGCTGAGGGTGCCCCTACTTGATTGGTTGATGGACTCTATGAAGTATGAGGAAGGGTCTTTTGAAGGCTTTTCACACTCTAGGGTCAGGTTTTCTTCTTTTCCTTTTTCTTTTTTTTCTTTCAACTTTTGCAAACTAAGCTTTACAGAGTACAGCATACAGAGGAAGTGTGACCACAAGCTGTCAGCTTTTTGCAGGTGGTTAAGCCTATTTAATGGTTTGTCTAATCTCCATGGGGTGGGGGGAGGGTCCTCATTTTTCCTATCTATGGGTTTCTATCCCTACAATGGGAATCAAAGTAGGATTTTCAAATATGCAACAATTTGCTAAAGAAATATTCAGGAAGTTCTGATACCAGAGTTTAACTTAAAAGGGTATAAGACCTTGTTTCCATTTTTTTCCTTTTCTCATATTTAGTCCTTGCCCTTCTTTCTTTTCCCTTATCTCTTCCACTTCCCTTTCCCCTTTCTCCCTTTTCTTCCTATTTGACATTATCTATTATACTTTTTGATCCTTGTGGAGGGCTTAAAGGGAAGACACGGGAATGGGGAAAAAATAAGAACTGAGATATATTATGTAATGGTACAAGTTTCCAATAATGAATATCAGCATATTGTATACCTAAAATGTAATAATAAAATTAATGAATTAAAAAAGGGGGGCCAGAGATTTAGCTCAGTGGTTCTGCCACCTCCCTCACAAGCGCAAAGTCCTGAGTTCGATCCCTGGTACCAAAAAAAGAGAGGGTACATGACATAAGAACCTGAAGAGCCATTAATTTTTTAAACTAGGAAGATATATGCAGAAATTGAAATTTTATTTCACACCGAATATCCCTTTGAGATAAGTAAGATAGATACCCACTAAATAGATAAAAAAAACAGAACAGAAAATTAAGGTGACAAGAAGTTGAATTAGAATTAAAATCAACAGTATGAATTCAGATGTCTTAGCCTTCAGGACTAGATGTTTTTCCATATATACATATAATAATTTAATTTGGTAGGAAATTTTATTTATAATTTTTTCATCACTAACACTCTCACTTTACCCAATCTTTTGATTGTTTGCTCCTTTTATGTAAGCAAGCTTCAACAAATATGCTAATGAGGTCCAAATGAAGCTGAAGCTAATTGGAATTTTTCAGCAATCACAAATACTGATAAAACTTTTTCAAAGGATAATGTTAAGCATGAGTCATACTGCATGGCACATACCACTGTGACGTATTATAATTCAAATGCATTTGTATGATTCCACTATAGATAATGAGTGTAAAAGGAGGTCAAGTTACACCAAGCAAGAACAAAAGGCCAGGGGAAAAGTTGTTTAAAATAAGGAGTGGACCTCCTGCACAGTACCGTCACTACATTATTTATCTTGTTCATGGTTTAGCCCTTTTGAACAGGTACTGGAGGTTTTCCACAGGCTCAGAAGTGTACTTGCAATAGTCAGGATTGTCCTTTATTGTGGGAGTGCTGTGCAGGTTTCTGGATCATTGGTTTTATCTGGTCCCACGTTGGAGGGGAAATGACTGAAGATCCCAAGTCAGCATGATAACCCTTTAGCCATATGTGAGCAACAAAGAGATTTTTGCTCTTAAGGCACAAAACCAACTAGGGAAAAACAAATATACATCAGTCATATACACAATGTTTTCTTCATAAGTTTTACCCTTCAAGAACTTTTTGAAGCTACACTAATACTTTCTGTAACTTGCATTAGCTTTCTGATTTTTTCCTCATCTTTATTTTTTAATTCTGGTAAAACAAAATTTCAGCATGCAAAATCTTTTCTTATCCAAAATATTATTTCCTTTCATCTTTCTTTTCTAAACTAAAAATATCCTCATATGCATGCTTTCTCTCTTTTATCCTTACTGCTTAAATGTTCTCTTTTGTTCCTTTTCTCCAAATAGCAGCATGAGCAGGTAGCACTAGAAAAACACATTTGAAATTAGTGTATATTGTGGTAAGCATACTCTTGCTGACCTCTAAAGGCTGAGTCTAAACAACCAATTTGTCATGATGTTTCTGCAGCAAAGGTTGGATCTTAGTAGCATCTTTAAGAGAAATAATAACATATCCAGCTTTTCTTTTGTCATTTCTTCCATGGGCACTAACAATAGTAAGCCAGATTGCATGTGAGTTATCAAGAGGCTGGTATTATAGGTCTGGTTGACTATCACAAGTTAGATTAACAATATCAAGACAGTCATCAACTTCAGTGTTATTTTCCTCCTGGTCAGCTGATTTGAGCTCAGGAGTAGAAAACAAAATGGCAGGACTGAGATGAGATCCTTTAAATTGTCAAGGAAATCACTTGATGATAAGTATAGACAGCAGAGGTGTCAAAGTAATCTTAAGAGATTCCCTACCACAAGTGTCTTTTGCCTTGATACATTTTAGTCATCCCTGACTTCTGAGTCTACCCACTTTGATAAGTATCCTGAAGGCCTGCCAATAGGCTGTAGGTAAAATCACACCTTGATGTTTATTTACTAAAATAATTATAATTGGTTTGTGTGGCTGTGGCAGTCCCGAAGCTGCAGGAGCTTTGAGGAGAAAGGATTCTAATCTACAGTAGGTTTTTTTGTTCCTGTTTCCAGCAAGGGGGAGTTTGATTGTTATTTCTTTTTAGGAGCTCATATAGGACCTTAGCCATTGGACATGCTATCCCTAGGGATTCATAGTAACCAGTGACTTGCTAATCCTAAGAAAGCACAAATTTGTTTTCCTGCTGCCAGGGGCTGGTAAGACTTGGATGGCCTGTACTTGCTCTGCTGAAAGAGCTTGGTGCACTGGGGATTAAACAAACCCCAAGTAGTGGACTGTTTGGACAGTAATTGGGCCTTAAGCTTTAAAACTCAATATCTCCTGTCAGTTTAAAGTCAGAACCAAAAGATTTCGAGCATCTGTTAGGGAAGAATAGATAATAAAATGAACCACATATTGTATGAAAGGCCCTATTTGTTAAGATTAGGTCACTAAAGTCCCTGGCTAAAGCCTGACAAAATATGGGGACTGTCCCTGAATGCTTTGGGGAGAACAATCCAGTTAGGCTGTTTGTTCCAATCTAGCTCATTACTCTACTCAAAGGGAAAATGGAATTGGGACTCAGATGCTGCTGGAATGCAAAAGAAGGCATCTTTGAGATTTAGGGCTACAAAAGATTGAGATTTAAAGTAGAGTATTGGGATTAGGGACTACTAGATATATAAGAGTAATTGCTTCATTTATAGCATGAAGTTCTTTCATTAAACAATAACCACCATTGTGCTTCTTAATGGCTAAGATTTCAGTATTAGAGGTAGATGACAAGACAATAAATGTCCATGGCAAAGGCACTTATTTATAAGACACTGTACCCTGCCTGAGATTTAGGAAAAAGGAAATATTGTTTATGGTATGAACAGGCATGCATATTCTTTAGTTTACTCACTAGTGGAGTGGAAATAATAATCCTCTCAGGCATATCAGTGGCCCACATCTAGGGTTTAGTAGGAAGGTCTGTGGGGGTAGAGTCTTAATCAGCAGTGCTAATAATTTTCATAACTGTGGGACTGCTAAGGGAGCTGAAAATAATTTGTCCCCTCAACTTTGTTGTAAGCCTCAGCCAAATAAAGGAACAGGACATAGAAGCATTACTAAGAAAGCATGAGTAAGGAAAAAAATTATTCCACAAGCAACACAAAGGAGGAGTAAAGCATTTGGTCATTAGAGTCCCATTGGCACCTATAACTTGATAAGAGTAAGGTGACAAATGTGTGGAATAAGAGATAAGAGTGGAATAAAAAGCCTTATTGTTAAAGGGGAAGCTTCAATTTTACCTGAAACATTAAATGTTACCTCAGGCTCCATTCCACTGATGGTTATGACTGGGCTGGGGACTAACCAGACCCTTCAACCTCCTCATTAAAGGGACAACTTGAATCTTGTACTCAAGTTCCTTCAGTCTTTAGGACAGTGAGCCCTCCAGTGTCCAAATTTGCTTCAGTTAATGCGAGATGACATAAGAGGTCAACTTGCATTAGGGCCATCTCTTTTCCAGAGATCCATTTGTTAGCAGACTTGATAATTTTTAGTTAACTTACTTTCTTTGAGAAAAGAGTCAGCAAGTAACATTTGGTCACCCCATAATCCAATAAGAAGCTCCACTTGTTTTTGTCCTCCTCTTCTGATTTAATCTTAGTTTCCTGTTTTTCTTCTTCATTCTTCCTCATATTCTGATTTTTGTTAAAGCAGCATTTAGCAAGTCAGCACTGGGAGTTCCAGGTCCCAGAGACTTTTATTTTTGTAATTTCTTCCCAATATCTGGAGCTGACTGGACAAGAAATCCATCTCTAAGGAGGACTTGACCCTTATAGGGGTGAGGGATCAGTCATAATATACTTCTGCATTGCCTCCTTAAATTAAGAAATGCTACTGAATTTTCATTTGGGGCCTTATCAGCAGTATCCAGCCTAATATGATTCACCAGTTTGATTTTACTGGCTTTTAGTACTTCTAGAATGCACAGTATAAAATGTCTGCATTTTCATATCATCAGGGTCATTAAAATCCCAATTAGGGGCATCTACAGGGACAGACTATAGTATATTCCTTATTCAAAATATGTAATACATCAGGATAATGTATGGCTTTTGCAGTTACTTGAGACCTTTCAAATTTGTAAGAGTTTGTCCAAAAATATTGACAACCTCCCAAGATATTTCATAACTATGTGCAAGTTAGAAAGCTTCTATATATTTCTCGGGGTCATCCGAAAAAATACTCAAATCCTTTTTAATTTGTTTAATATCTTGCATACAGAAATGTTGTTGATCTCTAACTGGTCTGAATTCAACCAATAGATCTTAAATTTAGAGGCACATGTAGGCTTGCCAGGCCATAGCATTTGTTGGGGACCTTGAGTAAGAAGGAGCAGGTTCCATTTTATCTGACTTCTGCCCATCAGACCTATTTTTCTGGTTAGGAGGTGGCTGCTGAGATGGAAAGTCATCCACACAGGGGGATCCATTTTATGTAGGAGTGCCATAATGCCTGGGCATAATTTACATTGAGAATACGTTGGGATTTTCCCAAAGGGCAAAGGAAGCTGGTACATAAGATATCTCTGAGCAGTTTCCTGCCTTTTACCAAAGACATCTCACTGGAGTATAGTGTTATGTCTTTTTTTCTTAAGTGTCTAGGGATCAAACATATCTTAGTATGTAGGACGTGTCCAAGAGGTGAGTTAGAAAGAACCAACTGGGAATTACCCACCTGTTAGGAAACAGAGCAATATCAGCTCAGAAAAGACACCCACTTTCTGAAGGAAGAGGAAATAGCATCCCATTTTTCTCCATACAGGGCTTAAAGATCAGGTGTAAAATATCTTCTAGGGTCCTGGATCTGGGAGTTTGGTCACTGCCTGCTAGTGACCTTTATGTTTTTCTTATATCTAACAAATGACACAGGGCACCTCTCACAAAACAATGCACTCACTTATGTTTTGTGAAATATCTGTAGAGAAGAAAACCTGGTGCTTATTTTTTTGCTTATTTATTTGCTTATTTTTGATTTAACTGAAGTATAGTCATAGAATGCATCAAAGTTAAAACCTACTAAAACCTACTAAAAATTATGATCTGTGAGGAAGAAAAATATACTGAGAGGAGAGAAAAACAAAACTGTGTCCCTTTCTCTATCTATGGCCTGGGGTTTGGTTGTAATGCATATTGCTTGACATCTGGATCTGGACCATTAGGACTCCTACTGATCTTTGCGATTGATCTTTTTTGTAACATTGAAAAATGCAGAATGCCTCTCACAAAGTGAAGCTCTAGTTTGTATCTTGTCAAATATCTGTAAGAACTGATACTCATTTCCCAATTCATAAACTTATGTAAACTGTCTAAAATATCCCCAAAGATTACAGCAGTCTTTGACTCCATTGGCACATAAACCAGACTTAATCAAGAACCCATACAGAAGCAAAAGTATTCTCAAAACTGGATTATTTTGGTAAACTTAGAAGAGCTATTAACAGTGTGCCATTTTTTACCAGAAGTAGTGTTATTTTGAAAAACTTTGGCCATATATAGGCTAAGAAAACCCTAGAGCAATGGTGGCTAACCTCTGGCAGGCATGCCTAAGCAGGTGGTTTGTATCATTGAAAGCTCTAAAAGGCTTGTCACCACTGCCCTAGACTGTTGAAAGCAGTGCTTGATATAGGATACTGATCAGAACTCAGAAGATCAGAATACTAATAAGAATCCAGACAACAAAGGCCAGGCTCATGAGGTTTCAGTTGGAAACAAGGATACCACTGGCAATTTGACCAGAAGCTATGGATATTACACTTTGACAATAAATATTTCTTTATTTTTCCTATATGGTGAGAGTTTGTGGAAGAACAAAAATTAATAAATCTGGCACAGGAAATTTTAAAGCAGTCCAATTTTCAGACAGTGATATAGGTACTGTTGCATGTTTTTATCAGAATCTTCCTGTGTCCTATAGCCTTACTTCTAACCTTTCCCTCTCCAATCTCCCTATCCCCCTGCAACTCCTTCTAAGACCTCATCCCAGAGGGTAAATCTGCTATATTAAAGGGCTTACTTACTCCAAACATATTTTGGGTGGGTCCTTGCATTTGATCTACTTTGTGCAGTTAAAGGTGACAGATTAATAGTTACCACAATTTGTCATTTTTAAGCTGTGTTTGATACTATTGTTCATGCTGATTGTATTGCTTGGACCAAGGTGTCATGATTGTTCTAATCAGTTGTCCTTCCTGGCATACTGAAACGGATATCGCCTAAGAGTCATTAGAAACTCCAAACGTAAAGATCATCTATACCTGGAAGTAAATCTCTGAGAAGTAATCATTCCTTAAGGGTTTTAAATGCTAGCAATAAAGATACTCACAATAAGCAAAATAGAAGTATAAACCCAGGAATTAAACCAAGAACTTCAGCAAGAGAAAAACAGAAATGAGAAGACACCTTCACAAAGTGCAAACCTAGACTTCCAACTCAACAAAGGCAAATTGTGGGGCCAATGAGATGGAAAAATCTAATAATCAACCACCTGGACACCCTGACTGATAACAGGAGAAGGAACAAAACAGATGAACGAGGCCCCAGAAAAATTCAAAACATAAATAAAGTTAAACTATCATTATTTGCTGACAACATGATGCTCTACATAGAAGACCCCAAGAAATCTACCAAAAGACTTCTAGACTTAATTGCCAGATTCAGTAGAGTAGCTGGATACAAGGTCAATACTCAAAAATAAATAGCCTTTCTTATACATGAATAATGGACTCACTGAAAGAGAAATTGTTGAAACAATTCCTTTCAGAATAGCATCTAAAATAATTAAATATCCTGGAATCATCTATAGAAGGAAGTAAAAGAACTCTACTTTGAAAACTACAGTACTTTGAAAAAAAAAGGTAGGCGAAGATGTCAGAAAATAAAAAAAATCCCTTGTTCCTGTGTAGGAAGAATCAATATAGTGAAAATAGACATACTTCCAAAATGGCTATATAGATTCAATGCACTTCCAGTTGAATTCCCAAGAGTATATTTTAAAGAACTAGAAAAAACAATCCAAAGATTCATTTGGAACCAGAAGACACCTAGAATAGCAAAAGCAATTATAGGCAACAGAGACAAAGCACAGAATATCACAATCCCCAACTTGAAACTACACTGCAAAGCCACTGTGATAAAACAGCATAATATTGGCAAAGAAATAGACACAAGGATCAATGGAACTGATTAGAAGGTACAGAAACAACTCCAGACATACTCAGCCACCTCATCTTTGACAAAGGAGCCAAACACCCTCACTGGAAGAAAGATATACTCTTAAATCAATAGTGCTGGGAAAACTGAATTTCAACCTGCCAAATGTTAAAACTGGACCACCATACACTTTCTAAAAGTTGTAGGTCTTTCAGCATGCACTAAGCAAACTGCTCACCTGCTTCCTTCATTCAGGAAGCAGAGAGAGAAATAACAGTTTGGTTCAAGATGTACCCTTCCTAGTTATGACCCAGTATCATCCTTCCTCCAACTGGGCCCCATCTCCTAATAGCCCATTCACTTCTGAGGACAAATCCATTCATGAAGTTAGTATCCTTATGATCTAATCCCCTTTTAAAAGTCCCATCTGAGTCTATATGGGAACATTTGGAATTCAAATCGTAACATGGTTATTACTGGTATGAGATATATTTTAGTTAATTCAATTTCAACTATTTTGTCTCACTAAATATATTTGCTTTTTTTTTTGAATATATATAGTGTATATTGCTTTCTTTATGTAGTTTCATAATATTTGACTTGGTTTACATATTTAATCTGCTAAAATTAAAATAAATATGATTAGGATTGGAGTTACAGTAACTTGTGTTCTCATTTCTATACATGTTCCTTTTGATTAATTTAATCTTAAATCTCATGTTTTCATGGCATGCAATTGTTTTCATGTACCCTTTTAATTTTCACTGATATTTAACTATAAATTTAGGCCATTTTCTTAATGATTGTATTCTATATTAATATTTATATCCTGAAAAAATATATTTCAAATTTATAAAGATATCACTCTGGTAAAATACAGCATATTTATTTCAATATAAGTATAACGAGGTATAATTATTATCATATGTATCATATTTCTGTAGTAAAAGTTATATTGTCCTTGTTTAACAATTACTCAGTTTTAAACAAAAATTTTGAAACATAAGGAAATGAGCCTGTGACCTATAATTATTGTTATAATTATGGTTTGATAAAATCTTATGTTAATTAATGTATTCACAAAGCTGCAAAATGAAATTGTTACTGAATAAAACAAATTTATCTATACATAATTAGTGTATTCTGGCATTTCTATTCCTTCATAAGCTCTAGTTACTTTCTACCTCTATATTTGAAAATCCCAAATAAGTACAGTGTATGTCCAATCAAGTAATATTTGATCTTTTCTATCTGGTTTCATTAAATGAGTATAATACTTTCATGGTTCACCCAAAGAGTACATTTATCTATACTCTGTTTCTTTTTAAATAGGCTGAAACATTTTTATTCTTTGTATATTCCAGTTTTTTAAGCATTCACTTCTTGGTTATGATGAACATTAGTGTAGGTATCTTTGAATTTACCTTACTTGAAATTTGTTGAAATTCTTGTATGTATAGATTCATATTCATCACGTTTTCAAATTTTCAGGCATTACCTCTTCAAATAGTTAATCCATTTCCAAAATATTTCTCTGATGTGACCAATTCCTGGAAATTTACACTCTGTCATCTTTCAAAATGCCACTCTCTTGCTGCATTTAAAACTTTTTCTTTTGTTTTGTAACTCATCATTTTAAAAGTGATGTATCTAGATATTGATCTCATTATGTGATTCTAGTTGAGACTCACTGTATTTCTTAACTGGTAAATCAATATTTTACATCTAATTTCATAAAATTTTCAATATTTTTTACAAATTTTTATGATTTTTCTTTCTTTTCTCCTTCTGCAAAATCTATAAGCATATTTATCTACTACAAATAGCCCCATGATCTTTTGAGTTTTTTAAATATTGTCATTTTTCAATTACATAATTTCTGGTAATCTGTCCTCAAGTTTATTGATTTGTTCTTTGCAAATCTCCCATTGAGGTCATCTACTGAGCACAGTTTCTGTTTTCATAATTTTCAACTCTAGAATTTGAGTTTAGTTTTATCTTTGTCATAGTTCCAACTTTTCTTATTGCTTGAACTGTGGTCATCACTTCCCTTTACTTTTTTGAATGTAATTTTTAAAAACTAACTGAACATAATCCTATTGAATTCCAGTCACAATTTCTATGAATTTGTTTCTAAGTGTATTCTTTAAATGTCTCAATCTTTTTGTTTTTGAAAATGAGAATTATAGGTAAAGCATCATGTTGAATTTGATTTTTTTTTAGCCCTTCCTTTATTCCTTCCCCTTTCCTTGCCTCCTTTCACCTCTCCCTGTGTTGGAGCTTGTGTCTAGATGTCTCCCTAAAGCCTCGTGGAGTCATAGATGGTGCTTTTTCGGAGGTGGCTGGATCTAGGGTTTGTGATAGTAGGATCAAGGAAGCAATGCTAGGATTAAGAGTGTGAGTGCTATTACCTGCTCTAAGAGTTTGCCCTAAGAGTGGCCTAAATAAGATATAAGGGACAGAAAGTGGCTTGTCGTTTGTAGCTTGCCTGCTTTTCCACCTTCTGGCCCTCATGAACTGTTTCTCCTCTGCAATGCCTGTCTGCCACGCCACCCTACCTTGGAGCCAGCTGATTATGGACTGAAACCTCTGCAAACTGTGAACTACATAAACCTTTCCTCCCATAGCTTTGGATGTCTGGTATTTTGTCTCAGCAATGAGGGAAAAACAAGTAAGATACCCTGTCCCTTACCCTCCTTCCTTCTCACCCTTTTCCAAATCCTCTTCTTCCTTATCCCCAAACCTCTCTTTGGTTTATTGTTGTTGTTGTTCTTTTAACAAATATGGGTTTAAACTGTGGAATCTGTCCCTCAGATGCCTTTTTCACCATTTGCTACCACTTATGTTTCTGCTCAATCTTGACTGTTATTAAAAAGCTGAAACTCAGCTGTATTACGGTTTGTTTACACATCAAGCTAGAGTACAATTCACTATGGATGGGGATCATGTTGGGCCACATTTTATCAACTAAACGGGGAAACGGGATTAGGGTAGGTTTAATTTAATGTCTTAATTTTTACAGTGACAAATCAATGCAACTTGGTAAAAAATTGCATTTGTATAAGCATTTGATTATATAGAAAAAAACTATTGCAAGGAAAGAGTGGGAAGTTGGAGTCTAAAGTTCTATTTCTTAAGGTGTGCTTGGGAAAATATGGGTAGCTCAATTAATTACTGTGCTTCATTATCCTCATCAATAATAAAGAGTTTGTTCTACCTAGCTTGGCAGTCAACTCCAGATGTCTCACTACAGGGCAGCTGTATTAGATTCCACCTTAATATAGAGTTTTGGTCTGCACACTGAATTCCTGATCCAGTGGATGTGGATGGAGACAGTGCCTTTACTTTTAATTAGTTTTCTGTAGAGTCTATATGGATCTGAAATTTGGAGACACTCCTCTCTTTCACATCTCAACTATTCCAAGATTTTTCAGTTCTTTTTCTGGTGTTTGCCAAGTACCATTTTTCTTCAAAATTATGCAGTTTATCTATGATGCTTTCTTGATACATTGTTTTTTCTTTGAAATAAAAGATGTTTTTTTCCTCTCTATTCATTATAGCACTTGGTTCAGTCCCTGTATATAGTTCATGTAGGTATTAGAAAGAAAGGAAAAAGATTGTTTACTTAGTGAAAATGCTGGGGCCAATAATGCATGGCAGTCCAGAGAGGTCTGAGAAAATCCTTGCATCAGTCATTGTGTTGTCTGTTTGTATTCCCCAAGAAAGTGTATTTTTGCTTTTGGTCTACTGCTGATGTCTTTTTTAAAATCCTAAACTTTAAGAGAAAAGTGAAAATGTATTGCACAACATAAGCTTTCTCGGGGACATATACATAAAAATTCCAGTGAAAGCATATGATGGCCTTCATAGGCACTAAATAAAATCCAGGAGTGAAGAAAAATAAATGGAGATAGGCTTAGAAAAGCTCCCAAGCTATCTGACTTTGCCCCCTCCACACCCATTGTTATTATATGAGAGGAAGTGTATGTAGCACACATCTTCAGTTGCTATAAACCACTGATTGTGCATAGGTCTGTGGCATAGCTAAGATGAAGTTAAGGGAAAAGATGGCAAATTGGAAAAAATGTGTAGGCAACATAAATAATCATGAGCTAAATAAATTTTATAATTGTAGTTTAATGAACGCAATGCTTCAAATGTTTTTAATTATAGTTTTTCAATCAGTCTTATTTTGGTGCTTTACAGATTTGTAAGTTTTGCAAGATATGAAATTGTGTCCTATTTTAGAGAAAGCAGAGGAAAATGAGTATCACTCAAGTGACCTGCACAAAGTTACAAGGAGAGCAAACACATTTAACGTGCATATTCAAATAGGTAATCAGCACCAAGGACTCAGTACTTTCAGAAATATGCAACAATTAAAAATTGGAAGTGAATTGTTTGAGGCAATTAAAGATGGCATTTACTAGAGTTGAAGTTCTTCAAATACTTGTTGGATGATGGCCTTGGAAAAAACATAACAAACGAACAAAGTATGCAGGAGAACTGGTATGTGTAATTTATCACAAAATTCTGAAAGACTTGGAAAGCAGTTCAGATTCTCAAATCAATAGCAGGCGCATCTGTGTTTTCTATCTATCTTTCAATGATATTAGAGATGACAATTTATGTAGTGAATGCAACTGCATTCTGCATAGTTTATGATGAAATTTGTTCATGGGTTTTCTCAGATATCTTTTTAAGGACAGCTTTGTCACCACTTCTTTAAAATTCTTTAAATAATATACACATTTCAAAAATGTATTTGTACAATTCCTGGATGTGTTGAGTTTCATTCTTCAGTCTCAATAGCACATATTTTTAAGTCCCGTGATACCAGTTCCTGACAAATCCCTAGGCACATTTAACCTTTTAGTCAATCTTGCCTCATCTTGTTTATGTCGTATCAGAACAAACAAGAGACACAAAATGGTGTGCCTCTTTTGGATTTTGGATTATGATTTAAAATGTGCTGATACTGCCAAAAGTCTTAAATTTAAATTTGTCACCGCATAAAAGAATAATTTCCTGACATGCTGTGTTTTTCAACTGAAGAGATTTATCTTGAATGAATACATAATTCCATTCTGGCAAATGAACATTAATAGAAGTACTTTGGGTAAAATGAAGTGATAATGAAATGGAATTTACTATTTAAGCCAAAATTTTAGTAAAAATTAGAATGTATAAATGAAGCAGTTGATCAGCACAAAATTATGAAATATGTTTTCCTTTAAAATTATGAAATTTTGATTAAGCTCAAGAATGGCCTTAATTTATCACTATTTCAGATCTAATAGGTTCATCTGTTGGCCAGAAACTGCTGCTTTCTCCAGGTTGGGGATAGACAGCTGCTAGTCCCTCCACCTGCAAGAACCATGTAAAGTGAACAGTATTAGCCACTGTATTTGTCAGAAATCATTTAGAAATTCTGGGCCTTGATCCGATGCAGTTTTAGGATTTTAGTGCCCCAGGGCTTTTTTGTCCTCTGTTCTCTCTTCTCCTTAGGGCCTCTTGGGTGTTGCTTGCTTCCTGCCTTTTTGGATTCCTATTTCATGTTCTTTGTAACAAATGTTCCTACTCTCCTTGACTGTGGACTACATGCCCTGCTCTGCACCCTGGCTTTTGACTTACTTGTATTGTTGTTCATTTGCCAGTTGGTGGTTTTCTTTATCAGTGAGAACCTTGAAAATAAATAATTTAGTTTGTGTCCAAGTACACTGGGTATCATATCTTTTCTTGAAGGATTGTCTATTAGTTAAAAGGTTGAAAAAAATTTAAACATCTGGCGATTCATTCATCATTCTCACTGTGGTGGAGGGGATTAAATAGATCAGTGAGTGAGAAATAAACAGGTCATCAGAGTTAATCTTCCTGTTACTTTGACCTCTAGGTAAACAGATCAATGATGTCTGCCCAGAAGGAATAGAACTTATTTCTGATGTGCCCTTGGTTGGATGTTCCTAGCCAAGGGTCACTCAGGGTCTACTATGGCTTCATGGAGAAAGTCTCATTGATTATACAGTTCTCAGAATTATATATTAGAGGTATTTTATACTTGGAAGGCTAGCCTCCTGTGAGGTGACCCTGCTCCCCTTACTTAGATACATCAGGTATTCTGGGGTAGAGGGGTATACCTAACATGACAAAGAACTTGGAGCAGTACTTAATATCTATGCTTTGTGTATTTTAATTGCCTGTGTCCTTAGCATTTTTTAGTGAAGTCTGATACCAGTTAAGGTCTATGATTCATGTAAGTCTGGGTAGATAATCTTATTTTTTTAATCAGCTCAAGGCTTTAGTGTGTGACTATCAGGATTTGAATTTGTCTTTCTGCAATGTTTACCGTGAACTCTGGGCATATTAACTAACCTTTCAAAGATTAATTTTCTTATTCTTAAAATGGAGTTAGAAATAGTTTACATTTTCAATATGCATGTTAAATGTAGGATAATATCTGACACTAAACTTGAAACTTAATGTTGGATATTATTGTTATGATTTAGTTCAAGAGCTGGGCCACAATGTATCATCATATACTTCATGTGGATCACATACTGGGTCAAAATCATTGTTCTCCTAAGATCTGGGGGTATCCACCTCAGTGGTTCAGTACTTTCTTGTCCAGGGTGACTAAGGCCCTGACTTCAACCCCCAGTTCCACAGAAACAAGAAAAATCCAGTCAGAAAGAGCAGGAACAGAAGAAACATTATGCATCTGTGGTTTTTGTGGTAATACCAATGACTAATAGGAAGAATTATCACAAATATTGGGAAGACTACAAGTTGTTTTCACTTTTCTATTTTAAAACACATATCTGATAAAGATAAGGAATATATTTCTGTTACCCTCTACTCCAAATTAAATGTTCCCAGGCACTTGATCTTTAGGATGCTACCAGGGCATTGACATCACCAGGGAACTTGTTAGAAATGCAGACTGTCTCTACCATTGAAATGCTTACTAATTAAGTGTGCCTTAAGGAGACTCCTCCTCCTTGAGCTAGTTAGATTTGTATGGCAAATTTGACAACTCCATTTTGCCTACTTTAGATGTTTCTTTTCCATGTCACTTTATCAAATACACCTGCCATGTTTTCTAAATGAATCTGTTTTAATTGCAGCAGATTTTTAGTGAACTTTGTGGTTTAATCTTCAGCCACAATTTTGAGGCCATTTGACTGCTGCTCAGTGCTAGTGCAAAGGAGGCGGCAGTGCAAGACTGAAAATGAAGGTAAAGCTTTAAACAGAAGATGAGTTTCTTAACTGAGCTAAGGTTCTCTTCTCATATTATCCATCCTGATTAAAAGCTAATATACAGTCATGTGAAACTTAAGTATATGAATAATTTTAAGTAGAAATAAATTCTACATCTTCACTGTCCATGTTTTGTTATGTCTGTAAACAGTATCAAATGTGCAAAATAAATTATTGGTAATTATCTAAAGTCACTAAGCGTAGGGATTTTTTGAAAGTAACTTAGCTCCACTTTTGATATGATATATTTTGCTCACTTCTATGATTGTGAAATATTGTGCAACAGTTTTATTATGTGCTTTTTATGGATCAGATTTAGTTGGAGAAATTTGTGCTCTTTAGTTACCCTATTGATTAGGATACTACTTGGAATCCAAATGTTTTCTGTTCATAACAATGCTAAACTTCTAGGCACATTAAATCAATTGTTGAATCAATAAGGATGATCATATTAAGCAATACATCATTATTTTTTTTAAATGAGTGTAGTAGTACAGAGAATTTTTAAAGCACTAAATGAAAGAAAAAAAATCGTATAATATTCAACTTGTAAGAACAATAGCTAGGTAGTGATTTAAATTCCTAGTCTGTCTTGGGACCTTGAAAATATAGAACAGCTTTAGGGGTGTAGAAATAAATGCAAACAACCCAGAAGAGAACAGAGAGCCACTATTTATTCAAAGCGTGCTACAGCGTGGGTATCAGCAATCATCATTTGTTTTAATCAGACACTCAGAGTCAGTCAGGGAGGTTAGACAGCTTCATAGTGGAAATGAATAGAAGGTAGAGCCTTATTGGTACATCTTCCTAGGGGGTGTCTGAAGGCAGGAAAGCCACAACCATATCTTATGTGATTCATTTGGAGACCATATTTACTTAACTTTCTCTAGTTGGTCCTGAGTTGATCTCTAGTTGGAAGTAGAGGCAAAATGTTAGTGAATCTAGTTGTCATTAACCAACTTCTAATTTTTCTAGGCCAATTTGTACAGAAGTTATGCTTTGGCTTCCTGGGTTGATTGCAGCAGTGTGGGTAGGACAGAGTTCTATAGTCATACATGGCTTGGTCAATGCATATTAAGTCTCTCAGGGCAGAATCCAAAATATTTACATGAAAGAGTTGAAAATATAAAACAGTCTATTATTATATTTAAAAATGGTATAGTCTAATATCCCTAGTTTTAGGCCTATGTTTTCTAATATTAAAAGTCATTTAAAATTATTTAAATATTTGCATGTATGTCAACAAAATTGTAAGAGAAAAAGCTCAGCTCTGTTATTGAGGTAATTTGGCAACTCTTATTTTCTATCTCCTTTGGCCCTCAGAATAAAAATGCTGCTAAGATTTTAGAGAGAAAATGTAAAAAGAATTGATATGTGGACTGAAATTTATAATAGTATTGATAAAGAATACTAAACATTACTTCAATAGAAGTAATTGATACAACCATGAGAGTAGGTAAAGCGAAATATGGAGGGAGATTGAGGGATATGGAAACATTCTCAGTGGCCCTAGTGATGGCCTGAGAGACTCTATTGAGAAAAGAAGCGGTGAAGTCATTTTAACCAACATTTGAATATTTGAACTGTTCTGAGCACAGTTGTAAAAAATAGTGATTTTTAAGAGAATAAAGAAGAGCTTACCCTTCACAAAAATTAGTGTAAAGAAGAAAATATTCAAATCAGAGGCTGTGATGCCCCTTCCCTTGCCCTTGTTACCCAGAGTTGCTTTTGCTCTTCTAGATCTCTCCTGATTCCATGCGAATTTTAGGATTGTTTTCTCTAGTTCTGTAAGGAATGTTACTAGTATTTTGATTCAGATTGCATTAAATCTATATAGCAGATTTGTAAGTATGGCCATTTTCACTATATTGGTTCTGCCTACCCAAGAACAGGGGCTAACTTTCCATTTTTCTGTTATCCTCTTCAATCTCCTTTTTCAGAGTATTATAGATTTCAATCAAGAGGTCTTTCATTTCCTTGGTTAGATCGATTAATAAGTATTTCATTTTTCTTGATGATAATATGACAGGTGTTGTTTCCCTAATTTCTCTCTCAGTGATTTTGTTATTTGTGTACAGGACTGGTACTGATTTTTCAGTGTTGAGTTTGTATCCTGCTATACTACTGAATTTGATTATTAATTCTAATAGTCTTTTGGTAGAGGTTTTGGGATCCTCTGTGAAGGGGATCATGTCAGCAGCTAATATTGATAAGTTAATCTTTTCCTTTCCAATCCAATATTCCTTTTATTTTTTTCTCTTTTCTAGTTGTTCTGATTAATGTTTCCAGAACTATAAATCAGTATGGAGATTCCTCAAAAAATAAAACTAAATGTTCCATTTTAGCCAGCTATTCTTCATCTATATATTTTCCCAAAACAATATGCTTATAGCAAGTTATAATAGCTAAATCTTGGAAACAGCCCATATGCCCATCAAGAGATGAATAGATAAAGAAAATGTAGAATTTATTTATAATGGAGTACTACTCTGCCAAAAAAGAAGGATAAACTTGAGACATTTTCAAGTAAATGGTTGCATCTCAGGACCAAAATCTTAAGTGAAATAAGTCAGACACACAATTTTAAATATCACATTGTTTCTCATGTGCGACAAACCCAAAGTGTAAATAATGACCAAAATAAAAGATAGATATTGGGAAGTAGGAAAAACTCATTCAAATGGAAAGGGGGAAAAGAGAGGTGGGAAAGAGAAGGAAAAGGGCCTTTTTAAAAAGAGAGAATGGAAGAAAAAAAAGGAAACAAAGCTTTTTTAATTGGGGAGGGGAAAAAGGGTTGAATGGAGGACAGGATAATGGGGAAAAAATAAAGATATTTTATGTACAGGCACAAATTCCTCATGATGAATGTGATCATTATGTATGCCAAACATGTACTAATAAAAAATGGAGATTAAAAAAAGAAGAAATCATTCACTTTTATTCAGATGTAAAAATCTACTATCTAAATCTGACAATGTGTTTTGAGGAAGCTATAAGTGTATTTTAATTATTTGATGGGCTATCATCTTACTTTTAAAGGATAGTAAAAAGCTTCTTAGCTTAAAAAAATTAGAAATTTTGATCTCTATGCAAATTCCAAACCAAAATTTTAAAGAAATATAAAATTAGTTTCATTATAAAACTTGCAGTCTGCACTCCTTGAACTTTTGAGTATATAGTTGTGAAATTTCAAATGTTAACAGCACTCCAAACATAGATTTCATATATTCTTGAGAGAGAAAGCCTCAAAGACAGTATGTTTCTTTTGTTTAAGCTTCATTTTTTTAAGAAAGGTAAAAATGAAGAGTAAACATGGGAACCTTAGAACATATATTCAGTAGCTATGTAAAAGAATGAAATATTAATGCTTTTGTGGGAAAAATGCATTTCTCTAAAACTTACATATTTTGGTGACATCATTTCTTCTGCCAATTCACAGAGAAGCATGTTTTGAGTATCATGCTTGAAAATTATTCAGTTGGTCAAAGAAGCTATTCAGAGTGAGAAAATTGACAAGTAAATGACTAGTCATTTTCATGTACTTCATGGGTAATATACATTGTGTTTACACTATTCATGACTAGGGATTCCATGACTTCTATGTTCAAATCAATAGACACCAAGAGTGTTTCTACTAAAGTCCAGTCTGCCTATGAATCTCTAGTTCAGCAATCTCCAATAGAAATATAATGCAAGATGCAAAAGTGAGTTTCATGTGGAATTTTAAATTTTCTAGTAGGAACATAGAAAAAACAAAAAGAATCGTGTATTATTAAATTTAATATATTTTATTTAAGCCAATATGTTAACTTATTTTATCATCATTCAACCCCATATTACTGATAATTAGTAATTTTTGAAATCTACTGTGTATTTTATGCTGAGGTCATTTAAATTAGACAAATTCTATTTCATGTGATCAAAAGCCACATCTGTCTAGTGGCTCTAATATCAAACAGTGGAGCTCTACATCTTTTAGTTACCCCAAATTTTTAATTGGCACTGAAAAATTACTTGAGCAAGAAGGTACAAGTTAAACCTTGTACAAGCATAGAAGTGTTAAGTAAAGCATATAAATGTACTAAAATGAAAGATCTCCCCATGAAGTAAACAATAGATTTTTTTAAGAATAGTTTTAATAGATAATTAGTAATAATTAATAATTGATAATTTTAATATTTTACTTTAATTTTAGTTCATAACTTTTATTATTTGCATGCTGCTACTGTGACTCAACATGAAGAAGATTATCTTCCTTAAGTGGTAATTTGATTTTTTAATCAATATTCTCAGAAATAAAGCCCTAGTTTCTTGTAGTTGCTACAATAAAATTTACTATCGATGTAAAACAAAGTTGAGAAGAATGCTTAAAAGTGACTGGTTTGTTAATAAATGACCAAAATAAAGGAACATAGATTTCACAGTTACAGGGTCATCGTTTTAGTTAGGAAGCTTTAGCAGTTTTTGAATGATAGTTGGCAAAAGAAAGTGAACAATCTAAGGAGTATTTAGAGTGAACCATAAATCTGTGTATTAAAGCTGTTGGGTTGATTAATTTGTTCGTAGAATTACCACACGCTATTTAGTAGCTTTCTGAATTCCTGTAGGCTGTAGGATTCTTGAGATTTTCTTTATATTTTAGTTTGTACTCTTTTAGTGATTCTAACTAATCTTTCATGTTAGTGTACCCTTTGTGTATAGTTCTCCTTAGGGAGTGAATGTAGTAGCTATGTCCATCTTTTGCATGTAAGCCACATTCTGTGCATATGTAAAGTACATTAGTAAGCTCTACTCCCAAGTCATTTGGCCTTGTTATTCAGTGCTTTAAATATTATTGGTTAGAAATTGGCACAATTAAATGAATGGCAATTTTAGATAAATGTCAACACTTAATGCTAAGCCATACTGTATATCCATGAAGGATAAATGAAAAGCTAGAAAAGCTCTTAAATATATGTGCATGGACAAGAAAAGTGTATCCATGGAGTTAAATAAAACTGAATACTACACTGTTCTAATTTTATTTTATCAGACTATTACTTATACATGATTAAACTCATAAAATAAATTTTATGCCTTTCCTGGAAAACTAAAAAAATGCAAACAACAATTTTAGTGTAACTTATGGCTATCAAATTTTATTATTTAGGGATTTTGTTGGCCCCATATGAAACAAAATTTAGTTTTCTACACAATGTTACTTTTTTCATGATGTTATTTTTAAAACATTATTTAATCTAGTAAAAGAAACAGGATGTTTCAGTGATCAAGACTAGCAGTTGTATACAAACTTAAACATAAGATATGACTCAAAACATTTCAAATGTGTTTTAGGATTTTTACAAAACATTTCTATTATTTTCTATATATATTACATTGGAAATCTCTATAATTTCTCATTATTCCCCGAGCCTTCAAGTTGACCTATTTCATCCCCTTTCTTTTCTTTTTTTTGGTACCAGGGATTGAACTTGGGACCTTGCTCTTTCAAGGCAGGCGCCTGAACCACTGAGCTAAATCCTCGGCTCCTCCCCTTTATTTTCATGTCTTGATCCTAACCATGAGGTAGTTCTCATTCTTTGGGCATATCTGGCCATGACTTTCTGCTAGGCACTTGCAAATAGCCTTGGGAGGGCTTTGCCTGTACTCTTCACCTGGTTAATTCCTAGTCAACCTTCAAGATTTTGCTCAGTGGCAACATAACAAAGAGGCTTCCCTAAACTGCCAATTTACTTAGGTACTTTTCTCTAAGAGCTCCCAAGGTAAGAATGCTTAGTAATCTAAGTACTGCTTTTCCTCCACCAGGCTGTGAGCTCCCTGAAAGCCTCAGATGTACTGTAGTTATTTATCCAGTCCTATCTCTGACACTACATTACATTCATTTGTTGTAGAATTCAGTGAATGGTTGAATGGTGGGGAAGATGCTGAGTGAATGACTGACTGCATTGTTTACTTGTTTGAGTAAACTTGAGTAACCATTATATATGAGATAATTCAAGTCAAGTAGCAGGAAGAAGCACTTCATTTGGTCTTAATTTGGAAATCAGTTCCAACTTTAACAATTGTTACAGAAGCTCTCTTTGTTTCTAATAAAGCCTGTATGCAATTTTGCCTAAATTCTAGAGGAAAAAGAACCTTATATTATTAAAATGATGTTTTTCCCCCGTCATACCAAAGCACTTAGATGAACTTGAGCTACTTTTTACAAATTAGGGTAGATTTTTATGTATTAGATAACATATTTAGGTATATTATCATTGACCATAATTGGTTTAGAAACAACCCATTTTTTTATAAGACCCTTAGCTGAAAGTAAGAACTTAGTTCAAGTGAATATTTATGCCAATCCAAAGCCAGTTCACCCATTTTTGTTTTGTAACATCATTAGTTTTCTCACAGGGCCATTGTTTCCATAATAGCTGAAGAAACATAGAAAGAAACAGTAAAACTGTCTCTGTAATCATTGGATGGAGTGATTCTCAGAGCTAAGCATTTGTTTGAAAAGGACTAATGATCTTGGACTTTTTCCAGGCATCATACACATTTGGAATATTTATTTTATTCAGGAAAATGTTATAAGCACATGCCTCCTTTCTTAAAGAAAAGCTGTCTTAGTTCACCTCATACATAGACTTAATAAACTCTCCCCATAAAGTGGTGTTGATTATTGCTTTGCACAGTTGTAGAAGCCTCATTAGTTTCACTACATAGCTTGAAATGGTTTCATGCCAAATTAAAAATGTAGGTCATTCAAAGGACTAATGGTGCTAGTTCAGCATGAAGTGATTTCTAGCTCACCCATATCTAATAGTCTTATATCTTATTCTATTGCAAACTATTTCTTGCAATGGTTATAATTTTATATGTCATTTTTATGAAAGCATTTGTAATTGCATTGTTAGAAACACAAGCCTTACATGTCCACCAGATTATAGAATGTTTAAGGCAGTAATTGTCAGTGCCTGAGAAAGTACCCAGAAGATTTATTTTCATTTATCCTCATGAAATAATTCTCAGAATTTTATTTTTTCCAAAAATGTATTCCATTAAATACGTATTCTCTTATCTGTGAGCATGTGGTATATGAGAAGGAACAAATAAGTAAATTTGAGAAACTGATAATAAAATTGTTTCAAATGTGTTTTAGAACTGCAGGACTGCTCAAAGTCTAATATATACATTGACAAATCCTACAAACATATCAATAACAGCAAATATTTGATGGTTCTCATTCTCAGTTTACATAAATTTTCAGCAGTGTCCACCATTGTTAATTACTCATGAAATGTGTTCAAAGCTAAAATTTATTGTGGACTAATGCACTTACGTATTTCAAATATCAAAAATACATAAGGTAAAAAGTACACTTATAGTTCTCCATACACAGTCTTTTTCTTCTATTTAGATGTTTATTGTCATTAAATACTGTCTTTATATTTATGATAATAAACATATGTATGCATGTATGACCTATGTATGTACTGTATATGTTTTTGTTTCCAATGCAAAGGACAACACATCATTTTGTTTCATACAATGTGTTCCTTTTAATGTACTTATAGATGTTAATGTTAATAATTATGTTAGGAATTTTGCAATGAAAGTTTTAATTAAAACTTTGTAATTTTATGTTTTTATACAAGTTGGCCACATTTTGGTATCAATGTAATATTTGCCTCATGAAAATAGGACAATCAGACTCTAAATGAAGTTCTGCAATAATTTAGATGGCATTAGATTTATCTGCCCTTACAGATTTGGTTGAATTTTGTGAAGATATTTGGATTTCTCATTATTATGGAAGAAACTTGAAATAATGTTTGTTTTCTTCAAGTAAGAATCAAATGGTTTAGATTACAAATCCTTCCTGGAACTAATTTTGGTGAATTATATTTTTCTAAACATTATCCTCTTCATAAAAGCTGAAAGCTTATCATGAAATAATTGACCAAAATAATTCTTTTACATAGTTATTTTCCTTCTTTAAACATTTTAATTTTTGCATGGTGGGACACACCTGTAATCACAGCACTCAGCAGCCTGAGGCAGAAGGATTGCTGACAGTTCAAGGCCAGCCTAGACTACATAGTGAGACCCTGTCTTAAAAATACAAAATCAAAAATTTAAAAATTTTATTTCAATAGTTATGATAGCTTCTAGCTTAACTATTACTATGTTTCTCAAAAACATAAATTTAGAAATATCTATTTATTCTATTTAAGATTTTTCCTTGTTTGCCTCTGCATTCTTCCTATTCATACATGTATGTATATATTTATACATATATGTGTATATTAATATAAGTATAATATATATGCATTCTCACTTTATCCTTTTTTCAAATATTTTCTCTTATAGTAACTTTGTGAGATGAATGCTTCAATCATTTATTTTATTGTTTATGTTGAATTAACAACATTATTAGGCATGGGTTTTCCTAACAACATTGTTTTGTCTACAAATGTTCTAAAAGAAATAAAATAAAATATTTATTTTATTGTTGGTTTCTAGATGACTTGAATGTTTTATTTACATTTTATTTGTCCCAACAGTTTTTGTTTGTTTGTCAGCTAGGGACTGAACCCTGGACCTTCATGCTGAACTGCATCCTTAGCCCTCTTTTTTATTTTTTATTTTGGAGGCAGAACCTCACTACGTCATTAAATTGCACAGGGTGGATTCAAACCTGCAATCCTCCTGCCTCAGCCACCCAGAGTCTTGGGATTATAGGCACCACCATGCCTGGTCAGTTCCAAGAATTTTTAAAAGATACTATTTAAATTGGACCAAAAGTGGATCTCTTTTTTCTGCTATTATTATTAATTTCTGGCACTGTTATGGTAAGAACAAAAGATGTAATGGTTACATGATACTCTTTGTTTTTTAATATTCTTAAGTTCCTTTGTAGTTTAATATGTTTTATGTTCTATCAGGAAATTTGTTTGAAACATACTTGCTTATGATTATGCAGAATGTGTGTGCCTGAGTACATATTCTTACATACATATATGTTACTATATATGCATGAATATGTACACATAACACACCTGCCTTAACATAAATTATTGATTATAGATTTTTTTATTCTTTATCACCACTTTATTCTTATTTTTACCTTATTTTATCTAAGGCTGCTGTGCACTTAGAGACCTGAGTAATATCTTCTCCTTCTAGAACTTTCACTTTCTTCTTTGTACATTCTTATTACTATCTAATGAATGTACTACTAGGTATTTGGTACATACATATTTATAATAGTTAAATTTCTTTATGAATGCCATTCTTTAGCACTGAACATTGTCCTTTCCTTGTTCAAAGTTTTATTGGTCTGATTATATGGGTTTTTGTCCTGTACTTTCACTTTTATTCTTCTCTCCTTCACATTTTTCTTCTTCCCCTTCTTTTTTTCTGTTCTTCTTCTTTCATTCTTCCTGATATCCACTTTACTATTTTTTATTTTTAATTTTTTAAATTGATTTGTTTTTACTTGCATTTTCACATACAACTGAGCTTCATTTTGCTTTTTGATTCAGTCTGTAATGTCTGTCATCTGTTAACAGGATAATGTATGTTTTTAAATTTTCATTTATTCATTTTATGTAAGACAATATATAATCTATGTTTATCTTTTCTGTGAACGCATGTGTGAATATATGTGCTTCTGTATGTTTCTTCAGGCATTTTAAAAGTTTTACATTTGTATTGTTATTGAATTTCTTTAAAATCATGTTTATATTAATACATTAATTTTTAGGAATTTCAAAGATATTTATTAGATGCATGCTATGAATGAGAATGCAACTGAATCCCTGCAAATTCCGTCACTTATTACTTACAAGGAATACTATGGAAAAATTTAACTTCAAGCCAGATTTCCCCTTAGAGTCCTTAGACATGCATGTTTTTTGGAATAATACAATTTAAATTCAATGCATATAAATCTATTCTTGTCATCTTCTCCATTCTTGAAAATATTTTTTTCCAGATATATTTCACTGAAACTCAATATTTCCATCCATATTTGGAAGACAACGATCTTTAGACTTTTGTTTCTTTCTTTCTTCAATCTTCTTATTTAACCCATTCAACTGAGTACCTCACAAAAGCATCATCCTTATTCAATTTTTATAATCACTCCAGATCAACCTAATAACTATTGTTAATATGACAATCTAATAACTATTGTTACTATGACCTCTGCAGTTATTTTCAAACTGGTTTATTTATATAAGCTCTGTATCCCCTCCAGGATTTATTCATTTCCCAATGTATTTTTGAAACAAATATTCCATTTCATTATCTTTGAAATGCCTCTCTTTCTGAGCTAAATAAGGGCTTCCTTTTCCCCAGTAATAAAGGCATTTTAAAGTTTCTCATAACATGTTATTTCCCCTATTGCTATGGACATTTATATATTTATCCAGCAAATTGTCCCTTTAGTACTCCAGAAAATATTTTTAATGTTTCTATTTATGTGATTCAGTATTATTCCTCTATTGGTTTATGGTCATCTGTTTTAATTTTCTAATATTCATCTCATGTTTTTCTAATTCATTCAATGAATTTATTATAAATATAATGTTCTTTTTAAGGAATGTGAAATTAACCAGAATAATGAAATGGAAACGTATCATTGTTGATAATATGGTGCTTTAGGTCTATACGTCTTGTTTTTCTTTCATGACTGCTGCTCACCTGCTGTAATTCATTTACTTTCCCAAACTGGCAATGGTATAAATGTCCGATACATTACTCCATGAACCCGTCAATGGAACACTCAAAATCACTCCTTCCTTGAACTGATTTTAACAGACCTTTCCCTTTCAAATAGTATGACAATGATTTTAGAGTTTATGGCCTATACCTTAGATATCTGGAGAGAGGAATGTCTGTAAAACATTCTCTTTATAGAGTTGGGAATTAACAAATGGGGCCCATAGGAAAGGACATTCTTTTCATTTCAAATCTCTTTATAATCGTTATTTACATACAACAGCTGAGACTGCAGAAAGAAAATGAGTCAGTCAGATGTTGATTTCATGGAATATGTTACAGAGTGTGCACCTGCCTTGCCAACAGCATCATCCCCTTGGGAGAAATAGCATTTTTGCATGTCTAACATAAAAGATGCACAGCGCTCAGAGAAAATTCTTGGAGCAGATGACAGTGGCCCTAGCATTTAGATGATCTTAGATTTAGTCAAAACTCTGTCATGTATTAATTACTTTCTGTGCTTTTTTTTTCTTCCACAAGTGTAATTTCCTAAAATGTAAAAATAGGTATAATGTGAATATCAAATTGCCTACCTCCTGTGGGCTTGTGGTCTTTCTACTGCCAGGGAGTCTAGGTGAGTCACATTTCTTATTGTCCATTTGAGACAAAATATTTAGCCTAGGAATACTGATTGGTTTTATTTCTAGCATCTTTATTTAGAGAGATACTTAATAAACTGTGTTTCCAAAAGAGTAAGGTAATATGAAGAAATTATAATACATACATACATACATGTAGATATCTATATACAAGACATTTACCAGAGACAGGCTGTCAGACATGTGTTAACTCTGGGGCCAAATTGCCTTGGCTGGAATGCTGCTGTACCACTTGAACCTTTGTGGTCTTGGAAAAGTAATTCACTGCCTAATTCCTCATTTTTCTCATCTGCACAACAAGATTAACAATTTCAGCTACTTTATAGGGACATTAAAGATGATCAAATGAATATTAAACTGCCTGGTATATTAGCAGTTCCATTATTATCATTTATCTGTCTACTTTTTACCTTGTAAAGCACTTTGACAAGAAGTTTGGTGTGAGTGGTTATTCTCTGACATATAGCTGTTGTGTTTAGAAATACTCTAGACTATGGTAGGAAAATTTTGGACAAGGGCAGAAGTCTGGAGTAATATGTGGTTTTTTTGGACAAATGAGATATTGTTCCATCTAATTACATGTTATGCCAAGAATATGTAAGACTCACAATTTTAACTCATTTATTATTTAATTTATTCATTCAAATACACTTGAAAGGACAAAGTTCAGCATAATATAGTTGTAGAGACTGTATGTTTTATTCTAACTTTACTGGCTATAATATCTTGGTAAAATACTGAATCTCAATCTTTATATTTGTAAATTGTGTGTACTCTAGATATTTAATGAGAAAGTTATTTTCTCTCAAAAATGTCCTTAGGACATAAAACTAATTTAAAAAACAACAGAAAGGAAAAAAAAATCCCTACAGATATAAAAAAACAAAGGCAACTAATGTTAAAATTAGGAAGCAGAAGAGAAGGAGTGGAAATCTGAGGGGAAAAGGAAGGAGAGAGAGGAGGAAGAGGAGGAAGAGGAGGAGGAGGAGGAGGAGGAGGAGGAAGATGTAGAAGAAGCAGCAGCAGCAACAGCTATTAGCCCAAATTTCAAAAACCACCAAGCCATCTAGTTGCATTA
>NW_004624827.1:111473-151514 GCF_000247695.1 Heterocephalus glaber | reverse complement strand
GATTAATATAGTGAAAATGGCCATACTTCCAAAACTGCTATATAGATTTAATGCAATTCCAATTGAGATCCCAGCAGCATACTTCATGGGCCTTGTTCATGAATTTTCATATCTTATGTAAACTGGGAGAATTAAGGAAATCAGTTTATAAAAATTAACATGTAAAAATATGTTGCACAATGCACTGAAGAAATTAAGAAATTGTTACTAGCATCTAAATGAGTGTTTCCTAGCCTAGATCAGCCTATTAATTTTGAACTTTGCATATATGCTACTGAATATATGCAGTAGATTCAATATTATGTAATGCTATATTTTATGTGTTCTCTTAAGCCTCTTTGCTTTGATTTTCATTCACTATTCAGGGCTATTAATGATATCTTTCTGTTCCTCAGATTTAGCTACTGAAAGAATTTTGATAGATGGTTGCAACATCTATCAAACAAGGAGAAAGCAACATGTAAAATAGCAGTTTTGTCATTACTATAACTTTCAAGTATTGAAAATTGTAGTTCTCAGTCTTCTCTTACAGTAAGGCTTTTCTCTGTTCTTGTGGTTGACTGTTAAGCTCAACCAGCATTTGAACACTTAGTTCATCCTTGAAGAAACACATTGAGTTTGAAGTTATTTAATACCATCATATAAATTTCTATTTGAAGGTATTTCCAGTTCCATCTTGCAGTCTATAAAGTAATGGGGCAGAGCTAGCATCATGATTTAATGCTTTCTTCCAGACACAGCTCTGCCTCTAGCAGAAAAGCTAGATTTCAAAAGAAAGAAAAAGAATTTGTTAAAACATTCTTGCTCATTATGAACTCTCACAATGAAAATGGTGGATTTTCTCTATAAAGGAAAGCCTGGCTAAACAAAGTAGAAAATAATTTTACATTTCTATCCCCTAACATGTTTCCTTAATATTTTTGCAAAGTATTTTTTTAAATGAGAACTGTTCTTCCCTGAGAGTAGTTTAGTTAACAATTCTTTCTGATATAATAACCTAATTGGTTTTTTTCTTAATTCACAAAACAATTTAGAAGGAATGATCATGTGCTGTACCGATTTTTTGAAGTTTGCTGTGTTGATTTCATTAAGAAGCCTGAGTTCCAGACCATTTCATTTTCTTCACTAAAGAGGAACCATCATTACGATTTCATAGCATCTAAGCTACTCCAAGTCAATCCATTAAATCAGGTTAGAACCTATGGTACCCAAAAACCAAGCACAGGATGTATTCTATCTTTTCCTTAAGGAAACCATTAGAGGTCAAATGTCAGTACAACGGAATCTAAGAACATTTTTGAATTCATTTGAACGTAGGAAATTTGTTGCAAAACAGATTCCTTGGGAAAAACGGATGGCACCTAAAGCTGAAAAGAATTCCTTCAGAAGTTTCTACTGATCACAATGGTATGAGTTGTATTGTATTTTACCATTCCTTCTGATTTCTAAGAATTATCTTTATCAGCAATAATGCTGATGTGTTTGTGTTTGAGGCTAGGAAATTGTAAATTGAAAGTAATTGGACAAACAGCTTGAAATGATTCTTTGAATAGATCTTAAAATCATTTTTTAAATATCCTTGTGTCTATGGTCTAGCTCAGTGTCAGAAATACTGCATGGTCTCAGAAAAGGACATATATTTCATGCAGCAACTCAACTTTTATGATCTTTTCCCACAGAAACCCTGTACATTACCTAAATTCATTTTTTACAGTATGTGTATATTCTCAGACCTGCCTGAAGATGAGAGTTACTAGCTCTTTACCATATTCCTTCTAGAAAACAATTTGAGACAAAATGAATCAACATTAAAACATACTTTTCAGGAAGATTGAAATCAAATATGCAATATTTTGTTTGTTTAGATTTTTGCTTTGTTTCTTCACAAGAGGATTTTTGAAACAATTCTAAAATATAAAGACTTCTAAGTTATATTTGCCATCTGACTTACTTTAATTCTTAGAAATTGTGGATCAACATTACAACAATATACATAAACATTAATTATATATCCTAATAAAAATTTATACATGTATGTGTGTATAGAGACATAGAAGTAGAGCTAGTGATAAATTTAGGGTAAATTTGAAAGCATTAACCATGTCAGAAAAGAGAACTTTGCCCCCAAAATCTGCTCAAAGTAACTGATATTTGGGGTTCTCCTACCATAGATAAATTTAATCTGTTTAAAATGTCATACAAATGGCATCATATAAATATCTTATATGACTTTTTTCATTAGTTATATTGCATGTTTAATTATTTTGGATATTATTCACATGTAATACTTCATTGCATTAATGTAAAATACTTATTTCTATTTTCTGTTGTTGATAGACATTTTAGTTATTTTATTACTTATATCCAATGAGCAAATCTATTTTATGCATATTTTTAGTGGAAATATTCATTTATAAAACTTAATCATACACCTAGGTCTGGATTGTTCTTAGTAGATATTTAGTTGTTTTATAAATTTATTAAATATCGACAGTCTTCCAAAGTGATTAGTTCATCTGAATATCTTGATATTCTTAAATATATGGTTAAATAATATCACTGTAACACTTCCATATTGGAATATTTATATTATGATTGAAAGTAGTCATTTTTGTTATGCATTTTGGAATTAGAGAATATTTCAATCTGTAACACATTTTTCACAGGTGAAATAAATCATAACCATAAGCCATGGGATAGAACTAGTGATACCACAGGGTCAAAGTGTTCTGCAGAGGAATGTTATAAACAGCAAGTAGCTGCTCATTATTTGGTGGTCAGACAGGGATATATAGCAATCTTGAGAATTCAGCATACTTTTTTTATAACAAGCTAGATATGAAATACTTTAGCTTTGTGCTTTCTGTCATGACTATTCAACTTTATTAACAGACAATTTCACAAAGTTTCATGTGTTACTTTGGTTTACAATTGATTTTTATGCAATCACTTTAAAATACAAAAGCCATTCTTAGTTCACAAGACAAAAACTGCAACTGGAGGTTCTCACCATAGGTAATGGTCTTTTCTAAAACAATGTTTGACTAACAAATACTGTTAGCCAATGACTAAGCTTTAGGGGATATTCCATATCTAAACTCTAACACACTGTATCATTTGATGTTACTTCGTATGTTAAATTAATGAATAATATATAATATTCTCATCACCAGAAGATAAGTAAATGGGTAATATACATGTTAGTTAATTCAATTGAACCACTATATAATGTATACATATTTCAAAACAACATATTCTGTGTAATATATTGTATAAATTTAAATTCACCACTTATATATAAAGAGAAACACAAAAATATGGTTTTGTCACCCTTATTATGAATAATATTTCTAAGTAGAAGAATCAGAAACATTCAAAGAAAAGCAATATTCTTAGACAATGAAGCCCAAGTTTGTTACAGACAAGATTTAGAGACCTCAAATATCCTGTAAGAATTGAAGAGTGCTTAAAATGTTTCTGCCTAACAAAAAAAGATCAACAAAATGAAAAATAATTAACAACCAAAATAAATAAGGAACTCAATCAAAATGAAAGAAAATAACCTTATTGAAAATTGGGCAAAATATCTAATAGAAATTTCCCAAAAGAAGACATACAAATGGCCCAAAGGCATATGAGAGGGGACAAACATCCTCAAACTCAAAGAAATAAGAATGACAATGAGAGAAACCTAATAGAAAACTATTGTCAAAAGGACAAAGAATAAAAGTGTTTGTGAGGATGCGGAGAAATGGAACCTTCATTCACTTTTGGAACAGGTGTAAATTGGTGCAGCCATTAAAGAAAACATTACAAAGGCTTCTCAAAAAATTACAAATTGAACAACTATATTATATAGGAATCTCATTTCTGGGTATATCTGCAATTTTTAACAAGCTTTGTATAGACATCAATCATCAGCTATACCTTTGCTATTGCCCTCTGTTACAGGGGCATAAATTTAAAAATGAAGATGTATAACCTCAACTTATTCATGACCAAATTATTTCACAATATATTCATTTAATTCTTGATATTTGTACATGATTTCTATAAGTAATAAAAATCAATTAACAATCGTGTCAATTACCCATTTTATATAGATGTATGCACACAAAAATTATATACTTAATATTAATAAAATTTATTTTCCTTAGAACCCACAAAGGATTACGTATCACATGTAGTGTTTAGATGTTTTTAGTCCCTTAATACAGAACAAATCTCATGCTCTATATTGTGGGGTTTTTGGAGGGAGTTATATGTATTTCCCTTATTGTTTTCCTTAGTAACAATTTCTTCTTTTAAAAAGACTAATCCAACATTATTGTAAAATAGAAGACATTCTAGATATTTTTCACCTGCCTCTTTATGTTTAACTTTAACTTTGGCTATCTTCTCTAGGCTGAAAGTTTAGGTTTACAAGTTTAATAAAATTCATGCTCCTTCATGGCAAGGATACTTTACATTTACATGATATTTTGGCTTTATACTGACTGCATCACAATGAAAATTGCACAATCATAGGTTGACTTTAATAATGCTATTTAATCATGTGTTCTAATTTGAGGCTTATTATTTATGGTGATATTACTTCACTGTATTTTTTCTTTAAGAATATCTAAGTAACCTAGCTTTAAAAAAATATATTTGTTAAAATAAATATATTTGTAAAAAATATATTTGTAAATTCTAGTTTAAAAAAAATTATGCAAATTTGTTTCACACAGTTTTAAATATCTTTTATCACATTAACGATTTCTCCTGCTCATGTCTAATTTGTTATTTTTAATGTACTTTCATTTTTATGAGGTAGATGAGAAATTATTTTGTTTTTATTGGTATGTATTTTTGAGAAAAGTTGGTCAAAATTAATTAGTTCTGTTTCCTATTTATTACTTTTTGCTTTATCATGATACTCCTTTCTTTGTTGTTTTTGTCAGTTTTGTTATATTTTATATGTTTTTACCTTAGGAATTTGTTTTAATCATCTTTAGTCTGTTTTTTATATAAATATTTAAATTTTGCCTACTCTTGTGATTACAACTTTAATTGAATCCTAGATATTAAATATTCAGTGTTTTTGTTATTAGTATGCTTTAGAAATTCTGCAACTTTCATTTGATTTTAGTAAGGCCTAGAAGGTGCTTAATGCAATTTTTAATTTCTTAGTGAAATGATTTTTTAGAAGATAGATATTTTAATAATAACAAACAAATTTAAGTGATAGATTTTTAAAGGTTTTTGACTTTAGAATAGTACAGAAAAGTTAGGAAAACAGTACAAGGAATCTGTGTTTAACCAATAGTTCATATAGTGCATTTGTTACACTTATAGAACCAATGTTAATATTTTATATTATATAATACATCCAGATGTTAAGTCTTTACCTAGCATTCTCTTTTTCCCCTAAGTCCCCATCTGACATACAAATTACATTTGGCATCCATACCTTCATAACCTCCTCTTGACCCCTAAATTTCTCAGGCTTTCATTGTTGTTTTTTATCTTGGTAATTCTGAGGAACACTGATGAGGTGTTTTTTTTGTATCCTGCTCTTTTTGCATTTATTCTGATTTTTTTTCTCATAATTAAACTGGGGATCTGAGCTTAGGGAGGAAGATTAAGGAGGCAAAATATATCTTTTTTACATTTGTTATAAGTACATACTATTAACCTCATTTATCATTTTTGATGATGCTGACTTGGTCATCTGGTTGAAGTAGGGTTTTGTATTATAAACATCCCTTAGTCACACTTGCTTTTATATTTTAGTCTTTTAAAAGGAAGTCATTTAGCAAAGTCTATTGTAAGAAGTAGGTAGTTGTGGTCCACCTCTATTATGGCAAAGTAGCAATATAAATTACTTGGAGAGCTTCTCTGTGAGATCTATATCTCATGTTTCTTCACTTTAACCATTTACTTATTTATCTTACATACAAATTTTATTGTGCATATATATCTAAAGTATACAACATGATTTCATCAGATACAAGCAGGTACTAAACTGGTACAGTACACAGCTAGTATACTAGTATAAAGTGGTATAGTGCTAGTCTATTGCTAGTTTATATCTTTGACATACATCTCCCCATTTCCTCCTTCATTTTGTAATCCTTTATTTTTTACTATTTCTGCTTATTTAATTTTTTCAGTTTATATAAACATGATTCCATGAAAGGTTTCACTTATTATGTTTGGCATATTTCAGTTAGCATAATATCTCTCAAGGTCAGTTTCATTCATATTGTGGTAAATGATGAGATATTCTATTTCTGAGAGACTGAAAAATATTGCATCTATTTATATGTTCATTGAGGACATAAAAGATGTTTCCATACCTTGGCTATTGTGACTAACGCTCTAGTAAACATACTTAAAAGCAAAGCATAATATAATTGTCATACCTTATTTGTCTCATTTAATTTTTCCTTAAATTTTTTGGCTTGCTAATTTTGAAATGTGTAGATTGTTTATCAAATGTATCCCTCGGTATGGGAACTGTATAAAGTTCCATAATGATTAGACTCAGATTATTCATTTTAGAAGTATCACAGAAGTTACATTTTTTAATTTTTCATTGTATCTTATTATTTGGTACAGTTTTTCCATTTGTGACCTTGGTGAAGACACTCATATTATTTATTTGATTAACGTGGATTCAGCCACTATTTTCCACATTAAGTTACCTCCACTTACCTTTATAAGTTAGTAAACATTTTGAAAAATGTTTCTTTGAATATTTTTACACAAAATATATTTTATATACTTTACCCAATAAATAATAATTTATTACAACAACTATTTATTTTGACTCACAAATTATCCCTGATTTGAAGAATGAAAACTTTTTCCAACTAGCTGTTATGTCCTTTTGCCATTTGCCTAATTATTTTAACAGCTCCTTTAGTTCTGGCTGAAGATGTTCAAGGTTCATTTTAGATTTTCCCCATCCAGACCAGAAGTTAGTCATTTCTCCAAAGAGCTGTGATTTCATTTAGTGGAATATCATATTTTGAAGATTCATAATGTGCCCTACCTATGGTCACTGCCATGGGGAGTATCACTGCTCCTGAGCCATGTCAGTGGACAGAGCTAGCACACATATTTCTCGCATTCACTCACATTAGGATATATTAACTTTGTTATATTTCTTGCTGTATTCTGTGGCGTTACACAATTCTTCAATGCTCAGTAACCATGTTTGAGTTAGATAAATGGTTTCTCTCTAGATATTCTTTTCACAATCATTCAGCTTCATTGTACCTAATGGGCAGCCCCTGTCCAGGAATGCCATTCTGGATGAGCTTAGTCTCTGATAGCACAGGCCACACTACCCTGGGGGCACTCGCTTCACTTTGCCTGTGTATGCTCCACAACAGTTTACCCCCTCATCTCTTGGCTCTTGTGAAAATGTGAGACTTTGTAGGATATGTCAGGAGACTCAGGTATTTGCATGAATAGTCTTCCAATATACTCCATGATAGCAATTATAATAGTTGATAAATGTCACTTATGGTTTCTATAAATGACCTGTCATCAGCAAAAGAGAAACTATTTAACATTTTACCTTATATTGGTTGATTTTATTTTCTATCCAATTGCTCTAACTAGGACTTTCAATACTATACAAGATAAACGTAAGGAGAGCAGGCATCTTCGTCTTATTCCTGATCTCAAAGAAAGCTTACAATTTTTCACTACTGAGTATAATGTCGGTTATGGGCTGTCATAAGTGACCTTGGTGGTATAGAGAGTTCATTCCACATATACCTAAATCACTGTTCAGAGTTTTGATCATGAAAAGATGTTAAATTTTGTCCCATGCTTTTTCTGCATCTATTGAAATAATTGTATGGCTCTTATCTTTCACTGTGCAATAATACATTGAATTTATTGGGTTGTGTATTTTGGAACATCCTTGTATCCCAGGAATCAATCTCAGGTAATCATGGTGAATGATCTTGTTAATGTGCTGTTGAATTTTGTTTGCTAATATTTTGCTTAGTATTTTTGCACTTATGTGCATTGAGGATATTGGGCTAAAATTTTGTTTTGTGTAGTGTCATTTACTAAGCTATCAGGGAAATGCTACACCTGAAAAATGCATTTGCTAGCATTCATTTCTTGGTTTATATTTTGGAAGAGTTTGAGAAGAATTAGTACTAGTTGTTCATTAACTGGTAGAATTCATCAGTGAAGCTATCCAGTCCCGGGGTTCCTTTGATGGAAATTATTTTAAAAATATTGATTCAGATCCTTTACTTTTATAGGTTTGTTTTTTATTCTAATTTGTTTTCATTTGAATTTTTATTCATTTATAATTAGGAGTTGAAGAATTGTATATTTCTAGAAATATATCTGCTTTATTTATACCTTTATGTATAATACTTCTATAGAAAACCATAAAGTCACAACAAAATATTGGTAGAATTAATAAAAAATCAGTATAGATGCAAAAATCAGTAGCATTTCTATAACCTAACAATGAATGTTCAGATATGAAATAAAATAATCCCATTTATAATACGTAGATTTATTAAGAAATATAGCAAAGCAAGTGAAAAGTTTGTCCACTACATCTTTAAAATATTGTTGAAATAAATTGAAGAAGACACACAAGTAAGTGATATCTCTGTTTATAAATTAGAAGAATTAACATTGTAAAAATGAACATAATATCTAAATAGATATCTCAATGTAATACAATGCTCCTTAAAATAGAATGGGATTCTTACAGGAATCCTTCCTAGGTCAGGTGTGGTGGCACATGCCTGTAATTCCAGCACTCGGGAAGTTGAAGTAGGAGGATTTCCATGAGTTCAAGGCCAGCCTGGGCTATATAGTTATTTCGAGTCCAGCCTGAATTGCATAACGAGACCCTGTCTCAAAAAATAAATAGCCTTCCTAAAACGTTCATGAAACCACCGGAAACACAAAATATACAAAGAAATTGTGAACAAAAAGATAAAACTGATTCAAAACCTACTCTAAATCTACATTATTTAGAAGAATATGGCACTGCCACGAAAACAGACACATAGAGTAGGAGAACGGAATAAAGAACCTAAAAGAAATAGACACATTTATGGTCAATTGATCTTTGACAAAGAAGCCAAGATCACACAGTCAAGAAAGGATAGTTTTTTCAATAGGTTGTTTTAGCAAAACTGAATATCTACATGTACAAAAATGAGATTGGATGCTTTTCTCACCCCATATTTAAAACTACAAAATAGCTTAAAGATTTAAACTTAAGGGCTGTAACTGTAATATAGCAAGAGAAAACGTAGGAGAAAAGATACATAGTGATTCTAGGCAATGATTTTTGCTGGATACAATACCAAAAGCACAGGCAACAAGGCAAAAATGAACAAATGGAACTATATGAAAAGAAGAAGCTTGTACACATAAAAAGAAGTAATCAATGGAGTGAAGAGATGGGAGAAAATGGAATTGGAGAAATTACTTACAAACCATATACAGTTGTTTCTTTGTATCCACAAGGAATTGTCTCCAGACCTGTTGTAGATACCAGAATTAGTGGATACTAAAGTCCTCCACAAAAAATGGTGTAATACTTGCACATAACATGCACACAGAAATCATATCTAGATTAACTCATACCTAGATTACACATAAAATCTAACACAATGTGTTATGTAAATAATTTTTAGTTATTCAGAGTGTAATGACAATAAAAAATCTGTACTTGCTCAGTACACATACATTTTTCTACTATTTTTGATCAATGGTAAATTAAATCCAGGAATGTGGAATTCATGGATGTGAGGGACGCCTATATCTGATAAAGGTTTAATATCCAAACATACAAGAAACTCATAAAACTAAGTAGCAAGAAAATAAATAGCCTTTTTAAAGAATGGACAAGTAAACTGAATAAATATTTCTCAAAAAAACATGCAGGTGTACAAATACTCAGCATAACTACTCATGAGGAAAATTGAAATAAAAACTATAATTAGGTATAATTTCAAACCTCTTATGATTACTATTTTCCAGGAGACCAAAATAAGAGATGCTGATATAATTCAATGGTACAGTGCTTCCCTGGAATATGTGAGGCCCTGAATCAAATCCCTGGACCACACACACACACACACACACACACAATACATAAATTAATTAATTAATTAAAAACAACAAAAGGAGGGATAACTGTTATTGATCAAAACCTAGAATGTTTCAAATAAACGAGAAATAAGTATGAGGGTAACTATACAATAATAAAATATAATAAATATATGACCAAACTTATATGTGGAATATATGAAGCAGAAATTGAAAAATGTGTAGAATATGAGATAACAGTATTGAGAAGTGGGAGAAATGTGGTGACATTGGTAAAAGGATACAAACTTTCATTTGCAGGATGAATATGTTTGGGAGATGTAATGTATATTATGGTGCCTATAGTTAATAATATTGTACTGTATTATATGGTTGAATTTTTTTTGGTGCTGGAGATTGAATACAGAGCCACCTACATGGGAGGTATCTGTTCCACCAATGAGCTCTGTATAGTTGAAATTTACTGAGAGTAAATTTTTAAATTCCTACCACACCAAAAACAATGTAGTAAAAATGTGAGATGATGTGTATGTTAACTACTTTGGTTCAATCATTTCATAACATATGATATTGTATATCATAACATTTTCTGTACTCCAAATACATACAATATTCCCAATTTCAACTAAATAAAACTGAATTAAAGAAGACATGCTGTAGTGTGGCTGTGTAGCTTCTGGTAGCCCAGCTCTCATTCAGATAAGAGCTGTATACCTCAGAGTCACTGGAAATGTTAGGAAAATGGGCAGAGAGTGGAGAAAATTCAATATCTAAAGAAGTAAATAGAATTAGTATGATCTCCTTTTTTATACAGTTTTGATCATACGGAATTAACTTGGATTACACTCTGCAGGTGATTACAACTCCAATAAGTAAAAATAAATGTGGGCTTAAAGAATAAGAACACAAAATCCACATCTACTGAAAACTGAGGGGTTAAATCCTAGAAAGATGAAAGCCAAAGAAGAAGGGCTCAAATTGTTTACAGACTCTTTCTGAGTCTACAGATGAAACTGGAAGTGCACAAGCTTTAGCCAGACACTAATATGTTTCAGTTCCATCTGAAATTCTGCCCATACAGTCAACATTTTTTAACACTAACTAGATTATTCCTTGAAAAATAAGAAATCCAACTTCAACTTTGTCAATAAGAAGCAAACATGGAAAATATACTTTACATTTTTATCATCCACCTATGTCAGTGAGACTAATTCATAGGATTTCAAATCAAAGTACAAATCTTGAAATCTCCCCTAAATCTTAGAGAATGCAATCTATTCATATTCTTTATTGTCACCTGTAGCCACAATCTTGTGACAATTATTGAAAACCAAATAAGATAATATAAGTTATTTTCTGTAGTAAGCTGAATCATGGCTCCCTGTTTTCATAACTTTTTTTCTTACAGGTGAAGGCTTTTCTTAGACTTGAAAATTTTCACCCTCCTCTTTCCTCTCATAAAAATTTTAAGATGAATTATAGGCTTCTACAGGAATAAACTACTTGTGGTAGTCTTCAGTACTGATCCACAGCATTTTTTCCACTCCATTCTAGAACAAAGTTGTATTATAGTCTATCTAAGAGTAATGAGGTGTGAGCAGACATGATGTATAAAATCTCTAGAGTACAGTCTTGAGAAGGTAGTGTATACTTTTTCTGTCTTCCCCTCCCATTTCTATGGCACTTTCTGTGATTCCTTGAAAAAAGAAAACACTGGGGCACAGAAATTTATAAAAAATAGCTCAGAGCAAGGAACACTCTATCTTCACATAGGCACATAAAAGAAAATAATATTTCTGCAAACTAGAAGTGGTAGAAAAGTGGAGATTAATAAATAAAAGAAATAAGAATGAGTACAAAATGTGATGGGTCTGATAGATGTTGATTGAGCACAACTAACAAGACATGTTTCTTTAGATACTCCATCTTGTGTTTGAAATAAGAAATATTCCATTGATCTTTATGAAGATGTTTCTTTACATGATCATATATGCCAGTCCCTTTAAAAAGTGGCTTTCTAGATCTCTCAATCACACACAAAGTGGAGATAACTATTGCCCTATTGGATTAGTCAGCTTTCCCATCATTGGATAAAATATCCTATACCTTTATGTTAAAAGAGGAGTGGTTTATTTTGGCTCACAGCTTCAGTAGGTTTGCTATATGTTTGGTTCCAACATCAATACATCATAGTGTATGGGCTACAGTAGAACATACTTGTTTAGCTAATTATGGCTGGGAAGAAGACCAGAGGAACAGTGCCAAAGCAGAATGGACCAGGAATCATACACAGTACCCAAAACCAGGCTCGTATGACCCCCCAGGTACACCCAGGATTATGTTTTACTAGTCTTCCAGGCATTTCTTAATCCAATGAAGCTGACATATCTAGTTAACAGTCACATCTATGTACCAAACAAACCATAAAAACTAAAAACATAATTTTTACTTTTGTTTATTATTTTTGCACATGAAAACTAGTACAAAATACTCACCATATGGAGTTGTACATGTGGAGAAGAATTCTGTATTTGCTATTTTATGAAGGAGTCAAAGTCCCAGGCAACTTCTTTACTTTGATCTCAACCTAAACAGAATAAAAATGAAAAATCAAGATTTATAATAAACAATTGCTTCATAAAGTATTTTGAACTACAAAATATTTTACAGTACAGCCTCTTTTCCTGGAAAAGCTTAGATGCTTTGAGTAGCACAATTTATCCACTATTTTATTGATACACTCTTCTCTATAATAAGAAAGAAAATGAATCCCCGAGTTCAAAGGAAAATGAGTCACTGACTCCAAATAATTCAGTTTCCTTATGTAAAATGGATCATCAACATGCTTATAGAAAATGAACAAATGTAAATGCAAGAGATCTCTGAAATGTAAATTGAAGCAGTTGTACTTCCCTAAATACAGAACTAAGGAAGCATGTAAAAATCTAAGGATAAGAAGAAATAAATATAGCTATGACAAATATGCTGAAGTTCACTAAATATTTCCATTATTCTCTTAGATTTTCATTTTATTTGTGGTAGTAGAGTGATATCGAATGCAAAATTCCAAAATATGGGAGCAGTTTATTCTCTTCTTACCTGTTTGACTGTTCACCTACATAATGGTATCTGACAGAAAAGTTATTTTTTAGACATATTTAGCTTGGTTGTACATTCATCGAGCATAATTTTCTATTGCTTTATGGGCCAATAAGTAAGAGCCTTGCATATCAGAGCTCTTCAAGGAGATAAGTCTTAGTTTCTATTAAAATACATTTGCTCCCTTGCTACTCTATCAAGTGTAGTTATGTAAATACTTTTGAATGAAATTAGACTCATACTTCCTGGTTATTCCTGCCTGTTAATACTGCTTCTGTAGAGTTGTTCTAAAGATTCCACTTGAAATGTTTGGAAAATTGTAATGACATTTAAAAAGAAAAGTTATCAGGTATAGCAAATTCTGAACATTGAGAAGTAGCTAGTTGAATGAGTATTTTCTACATAAGAAGTATTTATTAAGACCTATTTGTTAAGACCATCATCATTCTAGTGTTATTTTGGGGACTACATAGTACTCAAAAATATTTGAATCAATCTTGTTTTACATACTTATAAAAAAAGATAAACATCCAAAATATGTTTTAGGTAATGCATTAGCACACCAGATTTTAAAAAACCAGGAGGACTCCACTGAAAAATGTGATCTTTCATAATTTGTTAAAAATTCATTGCATGCATTCTACACTAAAGAAAAGCTTGAAAAAAACATAAATGTTATAACTAAAATGCAATATAATTTGAATTTAAATATATTACATAATTGAGATGCAATTCATGAATTCTGAGAACACACACAAAAAATCAATGTGTAAGTTAAATTCCAATGTGGCTTATAAAAGAGGTTACATTTAAGTTAAGTACAACATACAACACAAATATAATAATGATAGGACTCTTACTGATGAAGAAGTCAAATGATAGAGAAAGTAAAGTAGCAAAATTTAAGGAAATAAAATATAGGACTGTTTGAAGAAATGGTTTATTCTGATAAAAAATAGGGTAATTTAAGATATGTAAAATATAAAATATAAAGTGATATATCCAATATACAGCAGAACACTCATTATCCCTGGATACATGAATATTTAAAAATAAATATATATTATAAATTTGATTAAGTAAACAAAAAGTGTCCTTTTTGATTTTTTCTCTAATATACAATATGTTTAGCAAAATAGCTCTAAAATTTTTTTAAAGCATGAACTAAAGAGATAAAAATTAATAGGCTATATTTTAATCTGTTTTTCATACATCTGTGTTTTGTATAACAATTACTTTAAGGTGTTTGTGTGAATGCTAATTCCTTGAGATATTAAGAAGTGTTTTGTTATAAAAAGACATCTAAGCTAACTGCAAGTAAGTAAAGGAGAATCACACAACAAAATAAATTTTATTACTGTCAACCATATTTGGAAATACAGCATTACATGTTAAGTTTTTTCAAGAGGAGTCTATTACATGCAAATTTTCTAAATTGTTTACATGTCACATTTCTCAAAGGAATAATGTTCTGAGAACCACATTTTAGGACAACTTTTGAATTATAAATTTACATTATCTTTAAATTGATATTAACTTCCTACCAATGCTTGAATCAAAAAGATAAATCCTATTACAGAAAAGAGGTGAGGTGAAAATTGAGTGCTACTTTATGCTTCTGCCCATCTTTTATCTTATTTTGGTGGTATCACAAGAAGCTAATTTAATATCTAAATATTTTAGAAAGTATGGCAAGCCTTATGTCTTGACTTTCAACAACTCCTCCTCAAAGTTCACTGAATTTCATATTACTTAGGTTATGTACTGATTAATATGAAAACCTGAAGCGTGATTGTTTTTTATAATGTAATAATATATAGAGTGTGGTAAGATAAAAGATCTCTTACATTTCTTCCTACCCAGAGAGAAGGAATATGCCCCTTTCTTATTAAGAAACATTGAACACAGCAAACAGAACACAGGTGAACAAAGGAACAAAATAAAAAACAAAAATAGATAAAGAATATTCATATAAGAAAGAAAAATTGACTAGGTATTATCTCAATTCCACGCCAAAGCAGGCAACCAACACTTACAAAACAAAATGGGAGGGGTAATTGAAAAGTTTTCCATAGAAATCCACTGAAAGAAAGCATTTATGCAAAGACTGTTTTTCTTGTCCATCTTCTAATGCCTCAAATATGCTACACTTCTTTCCCATTTGTGTCATTGTACATAGAACCCTAAGACGGAGAAATCTGACCTTTCAGGAAAAATTCAGGAAGGCATCACCTTTTCAGAATACTATAAATAAATGTTTTTATTCTTTTTTACTATAATTTGAACTATCACAATAAATATTTCTTTAATTATATGGGATGATAAATAATCTTTGGATACAAAAATATTTTGTGATTGTTCACTGAGTACACAAAGAATTGTACATAAATTCAACATATATTAAATCATATATAATTTATGTATTTGGAAATATTTATTTTGTTTATATCTGAATTTGTGACTCAGTGCTTTTTTTCACATATTCTGAGGAAGAGTTTCACATTCTACTCATTCAAGCTATATTTTAAGCATAGAAGTACGGACCTCCAGAATGTTGCTGTTAAGGAAAAAACTATGTTTATCATAATTCTTCCTTCATATATTTTTGCTCTAAAGTATTTTGTCTAAAATGTAGAAATGTAGAATGACCTGAAAAGGAAGAATTGTTTTAAAAAACGGCAGGATTACTTAAAGATGCACAGAGCATAACATGAGGTAATGTGGTATCAATGTCATTGATGGGGAGAAGTAGCAGGAGACAGGAATGGAATGAAGCAGTGGGCAGCAGTACAACTCCATTTGAAGGAAAATATGATGTGCCTGAGTCAGTAAGAAGCAAGCTTTTTGGAGTCAGAGAGAGGCTCTACTGGAAGAGTCCAAAATAATAATTTGTCAAATAGCTCACAAGTGTGTCAAAACAGAAGGGACAGCCAGCCATTGTGTATCACAATTGTACATATGAGGTATAATAATAGCAGCCAGATCCATCAGTATGAAGGATAAATACATATTTATAATATAAATAAAACCACATTCACATAAAGATGTATTAAATCTCCAGCTTTAGCAGTCTCAGTTGCTGTTTCCTTAGATTTTTAATCTACCATATCCTGATATTATAGGATGTGGCACTAGAGGAATAATCCCTATAGGGCCAGGGATTTAGCTCAGTGGTTCTGCCGCTCGCTTCGCAAGCACAAGGTCCTGAGTTCAATCCCCACTACCCCCCAAAAAAATAATCCCTATAAATTCAAGTATCTATGACTACTGACCTAGTGAACTGAAATGTTCAATTAATATTAATTAAATGAATGAACATTGAATAATACATGTTAACTAGCAGCAATTTTTTAAACTCAGAGGTAAGAAGAAAAGAAGAACAAATATATTTTTATATAATGTATCTCTTCTTTTTCAATCATTTTAACATTATTTTTATGCATAAAATTAAGTTGTGATTGTAGAAGATATTTGGAATATAATGATAAATTACTTTTCACTGCTCTCAAAAGAAATTATTTTACTGTTACTATTGATTATGAAAGTAATAAAGTATTTTGAACCATTTTGTATACAATATTGAGGATAATACTGTTAACGGGGAAGAGAAAAATGAAAAGGGTAAGTAAAGTACAAGTAATACAAGAAGTGCTGTGTTTCATCGTTATCTTATTGTCATCATTGTCAGTGCCAAACACATGTTGAAGCAATTGTAGAATGATGTCTAAGATTCCAGAAAGGAGGAAATATGTAGATGATAACTGGTTATCAACAATTGCAAAATGTTCTAAGCATGGGGCCATGATTTTGAATCTAGACCTTACCAGCTTATAAGGATGTTGTTGAACAAAGAAATAATAAGAACTTTTTGTGTCCTCATGAGATCAAAAAGAAGATACTGGAGATAAAATACTGATTACTAACAAGCAAATATTAGTGAACCAAGCCAGGTATGCTGCCATTTTTCAATTCACAGCAAAATCTCAAGCCATGTACTTTAAGGACTTAAACAAAGCTACATGATATTCTAATAATGTAACCTTTTTAGTAACTCTACTGGGCTAAAGAAAAATTATTGTATATCAGAAATTATAAGAAATAGTGTGGGGGAGTAGTAGACCCACAACACATGTGCAGCAGCGGGCTCTCTGTGTCATTGAAAGCTCTAAGATGTTCACCATCACGGGCAGGGGCACACCACCAAAACATGACTGTAAAAAAAAAAAAAAAAAACAAGAGATAACAAGTGTTGGCCAGGATTTGGAGAAAAGAGAAAGTTTGTGTGTTACTTCTAAAAATGTAAATTGGCACAGCTACTAAGGAAAACAGGATAGAGATTCTTCAAATAAATAAAGACACCATTTTACTCAGTAATCCCTGGGTCTGTATCCCAAAGGAAAAAAAAGAACTATAAGAGATATCTACATTCTTATATTCATAGCAGAATCATTAACAATAGCCAAGACATGGTAAAAACCTAAGAATCCATAAAAAAAGTGAATGTAAAAAGAAGTCTCACACACACGCAAAAAGGAATACTATATATTATTCAGGCATAAAAGTAAGGGAATCCTGTGATTTTTAACAATGTGGATGAAATTTGAATATATTATGGTAAATGAAATAAGTCAAAAAGAACATATAATTTATGTTCAGTTAAATGTGAAATAAATGAGTAAACCAACTTGATTGTGATAAGCATTGTACAGCTCACTAGTGCCCCCTTATATGTAGTTTTCCTCTATGTGTTTTCAGCTACTGCAGAAAATAACTGTACAACAATATTGAATATAAAACTTCAAACATAAGAATTCATAAATTTTAAAAAACTTTTCTTACAGTAGATTATATAATTATTTAATTTTATTATTAATATTGTTGCTAATCTCAGTGTGATAAACTTAATTAAAATTTATTGTAGATATGTACATATAGGAATATATATATAGGTTTCAGTACTATCTGTATTTTTAGCCATCCACTGATGCTGCTGAAACATATCCCAGGTGAGATTTCTACTATATATGCATATCTCAAATCATCCCATGGTACAATTTACATATGTACAATTTATGTTTCTATTATACCCCAATAAACAAGAGAGAACTGGTAAATTTTTTAAAATGTTGACAGAACTTTATGAAAAGTCATACCAATCTTACCTGTTTCCAATTAAATTAACATGATTATTCCCTAATGTGTCTACCTATCAGTGAATGTGGTAAATTCTCAAGAATAGAAGATTTTACAGTATTGTAAGAAACATTTAGGATTTAATGAAAATTTTCTAAGAATAGTAAGTATCATATCTATGTAATAGAAGCAACAGAAAACATAAAACAGATATAATCTCTTTAAATTTACTAATATTATCATGTTCAAGAAAATAGGGAACAAATTGCAGAAAAATGTAGAAAAGATAGGTAATTTCACCGAACAATATAATTCTTTAAAAATTCAGTAGAACTGGTGATCTGTAACTAAATTTAAGCATCCAATAAATAAATAATAAATGAAGATAAAACATGAAAAGGACAGTAGAAAGTCACATTATCAGATAAATAGAAATTTTCCAAATAAAGAACCGAAAAAGGAACAATTATTATGTAGGGATAGAGACCCTTACGTAGGGAAAGATGAGAGACCCCCTCTCTGCAAAGGAGTTTAGCAGATGGTTGAACAGGCTTAACCACCTATGAAGAGCTGAGAGCCTGCAGTTGCGCTTCCTCTTTACGCTGTACCCTGAAAAGCCTGGTTTGCAAAAGTTAAAAGGAAAAAAACGAAACCTGACCCACAGAAGTAAAAACCCTCCAAAGACCCTTCCCATCCTCCCTAGTAATGAGGCAATCGACCAACAAGTTGGGGTACCCTCAGCCCAGATACAGGATAGGCCCCCGACTACTATAAAGTAACACCTCGAGCCCCCCTTATATGGTGGCTCCGTTTCGGGCACCCCTGCCTGTCTCTCTGAGAGAAGGCAGTGTACTCTTGAATGCTTGCTGAATAAAAGTACAAACTTTGCTTCCACACTTTCGGTCTCTATATATTCTTCCACAACCTTCCGCATTGTTGGGAGAGTTAGGCCCGGGATCGAGGGGACTCTCCGCCCCTCTCTGCCCACGGATAATTATTATTATTTTTTTTAATTTTTTGTTAAATTCTTTTATTGGTACATTTTAGGCATACAACACAATTACATTTCTCATTGGGAATTGTACCTTTACATAATGCATCTTGGTTCTTATTTTTTCCCGATTCCTAGCCCTCCCTTCACGCCCTCCACCCTTCCCTATTTACAAAGACTTTATTTCCTTTTTTCCATTTCTCATCATTTCTTCCTTTCCCTTCTTTCCTCTCCCCTGCCCCTCACGCTACCCCTAGCCCTTTGGAACTTTTCTTCCTATTTTGCATTATCGATTATTCATTCTAATCATTGGTACATTTTAGGTATACAATATAATGACATTCATCATTGGAAATTTGCACCTTTACATAATCTCTCTTGGTTCTTATTTTTCACCCTTGCCGAGCTCTCCCTTCAACCCCTCTTACCTTGTGGATAATTAGAATTATGAAAGGAGATGACTTATAAGAGAGATTCACAGAAGCAATATCAAAAGTGATAAGGACTGCAAATATTCTAAAATTGATGAAATGCAGGAAATCTGAAATTCAAGAGAATTCACAAATTCTAAATTCTAACTAGAATAAAGAATAAAGAAAAGTGAATTCTACAAGGATATGGTTCCTTCATACAAAACTATTAATTAAATATCAAGCTAGAAGAATATATTTGAATATATTTAAGCACTGAAAGTTACAACAAAAAATGATCTCTTGCAATGATATGATACCAATCATATACTCATAATATGTATTTGTGAAAATGATACGCTGATTCTAAAATTTTTATGCTGCACAACAATCTCAAAAAACCAAGTTAAGTTCAGCTTGAAGAAAAATTGGATGCCTTATATTACGAGATATCATGACACAGAGCTATATATACCACATGAAAGACTATGATTCAACAGATAAATGGACCAATGGAACATAAGAATTCTCAGGTCCACTCATAGAATGATCACTTGATTTTTAACAAAGGGTCTGATGTAATCCAATGGGAAAATGACATCATCTTCTATACAAACATTGGAGACTGGGACTGTAACCTAAGAGCTCAATATGACATCAGGTCACGTCTGGATCTGGAACACAGGATGCAGAAAGCACTTCAGGATGTCCCACCTCTGAGGTAATGCAACACATCAAAGCAGGTGTCTTGAACTTCTTGCAGGACCATGTTCTCCAGGACATTCCTAAGCTGATCCAACAAAGTCTTGGTACTTTCTTATCCTGTAATAAAGACATCCTGCGGCCAGGATATGAAAGACTGCACCAAATCAGCCATCTCAAATTACACACATTATTCATCCAATACCCCCCAAATTTTATCTAAATATATTGGACTTGGCTGCTGGATCACTGTCAGCAAAACTACCTTGAGTTAGAAGGAAAGGCTGGAGGAAGGAAAAATGCCCCAAATCTCTCACCAACCAACCCTCAGTCCTGTTGGATCAATTGAACACCTGCTTATAGAAATTAATATTGATATACTGGTCACAAATAAAAATATATGTAATTTTAGCTGAATTGTACTTTAATAAGCAATCTCACTTTATGAAATTTAATTAATTTATATGCTTATAATTTATTTACCTTTCTATATGTATAAATAAAAAATTAACCTTGAAGATATCTGTACATAATTTTTTCCAATGATTCCACTTAGATGAATTTTCTTATCTAAATTTTCTCTTAGATTACAGAAATTAATATCCATAATAATGCAGAGTAATATTTTCTGATTAAGAAAGCATTATATATTCATCATAGAAAATTTATTTCAGGATATTTAATGACTTTTGTGTGCTTAATTATGTAGTTGATTAAAACTACAAGCTGATTTTTAAATTGGAATGAATTAAGCCATAGTTAATGATGCCAGAAACAAGATTTAACTGGTGTTGGTGATTTTATGACAAATATCTGCCACTGGACATATTAGTTTACTAATTTTGCCCAATTAGAAATATGAGTGGTAACACTTAATATTAGTATCATAGATGCAAATTACAATGACCAAATTTTGTTGGCAAAGGAAATAGCCAGTCTGATGTAGCTTTGCTTTGTGTTTTTACCATTGTATGTTAGAGGTTGTTCAACCTTCCCATATCAGTTTTTCTGAACCTATTTTATTTCATTTATCACAACAATCTTTTCTAAATTTCCAACTTCTACTACAAATGTGAACTTTAAAAGAAATCTAAATAGTTCAGAATGGTATAAAGACATTTTAAGAAACATACTGGTGTGAAAAAAGCATCAAATATTTACCAAGATCTTAACAAAAAGCACTCCTAGTCATTAACCTATTAAGAAGTATATTTATAATTTGTATACTCTTCTATATGTATAAATAAAAAATTAATCTTGAAAATATCTGTGCATAATTCTTTCAGTGATTCCAATTAAATAATTTTCTTATCTAAATTCTCTTAGATTACAGAAATTATTGTCTGTAATAATGCAAAGTAATATTTTCTGATTATGAAACATTATGCATTCATTGTAGAAAATTAACACTTTAAATTTACTCTCTGATACTATGTTGTGGTAGCCACAAGACACTAATTCATAGATTGATTCTGATTTTCTATTTTAATGGAGTCAGTTTCTGTAGTTTGTGGCTTTCTAAGAGATTTATTCGTTTCCTCTGGATTCAATAATTAATCGGAATGTAATGGATCATGGTAACTCCAAATAATGACTATTATCTGTTTAATATTGGCATTAATATTTCCCCTTTTTCAATTCTGATTTTTATAATTTGAAAGTTTTGGTCTTCCTAGCCCAATTAGCTTAAAATTTGTCAGTGTTATGATCTTTCATTGATTTTCTCCAATTCTCATTATTCCCTTTCTAATACTTTTTCGGGATTTAATGCTCTTTTTTTCTATTTTTATTACATTTAATTTTAATTTCTTCTTGCATTTTGCACTGCTTGGAATCTGTTGTAACAATTCTACCTGTTTCCTTCATAAAATCCACCCAAACACTGACTATATAACTATTGATTATTTTAGTAGAGCTGCTGTTTAAAAAAAAAAAAACTGGGTGACTAAAACAACACAAGTTTACTTTCTCAAAGTTGTTGATGATAGAAGTCCTAGATAAGGGAATGGGCAGAGTTGGTTCTTTCTGAGAACCTTAAAGAAGGAACTGTTCCAATTCTCTTTCCTTAGTTTCTAGACAGATATATTGTTCCTGTGCCCTCACATCATTTACCCTGTGTCCAAATCTCATTTTCTCATGAGGGTACCAGCCTCATTTGAGGTAGAGCCCATCTTAATGATTTTAATTTAATTTAATTTAACTTAACTATTTTTTAAAGGACCCTGTCCCCAAATATGGTCACATTCTGAGGTATTGCTAGGACTTCAGTACTTGAATTTTGTGAAGGGATTAGAAGACACACAATTCAGCTCATAATCCAATGTTTAGTTTCTGTCTCTACCATGAAATCATAAGATCTACAAATACCATTGGTGTCTAAGTCAATGCTTTATCTGTGTTAAGAGGTCATAGCATTTAAGGAGATGCTGAAAAATATTTGACAGATAAATGAACATATTTCAATTTAAATATTTTCTTGAAGACAGACCCACATAAATGACTAAGGGATAATTCCAAGTATGCTGCTGGGAAATTCATGTGTAAAGCATTAAAGATTTTCATTAATATATAGGGATTTATCAAAGGAGAAATCCTGAAAGTTACTTCTGCCTTCCAAAGCTTAATGGTGACCATCATTATCAGTGTCTAAGACTGAGTTCCATAATTTGCTTAACCTTTAAAATTATTGTACAAAGTTGTTATAATTTTTTTATAATTATAAGTTATTTAATTGTTTTTGTTATAATTTCTATTCTAGTAGCAACACTTCCTATTTTCTATTTTAAGAAGCAAATCTCAGGAAAACTAGACTAATTCCAAATAATGTTGTGGCAAAGCAGTTAGAAGTGGAGGCTCTAGAACTGGTCTGTCTGGGTTCAAATACTTGCACAGTTGCATGCTGGTTGTATGATCAGAAACAGCTTTTTAAATCTCTATGTGACTTATGTCTACTGAAGAAATGAGAAAAATAATAAGGTAGTTGTGAGAATTCGTAGGTTTAATGGAATCAGAAATATGCTCCCACAAAGCAGACACTAGAAATGTCAATTGTAGAGAGTTTGTTTTCTTTTTTGTGATGGTCAAGAAGGTGCAACCATCAAAGTCACAGAACAGAAACCAAGGGAAACAAGATCATCATACTGACAGGTCCTAGAGACACATGACACAACACACCATGCAGGGCCACCTGAGAAGCACGAGCATCATCCAAGAGGCAGAAGGCGTAGCAATAAGGAAAAGGAGGCATCTGGTCTATGGCTCTTATTAGATTCAGCAGGAAAGTCCCTGTAAGACAGGGTAATCATTTTATTACTGAATAAAAGGAATCATTCTAATGGGCTCAAAACTGTAAAAGCATAGACTCTAGTTGCCTGGTACCTGTGCCTGGGATTACCAACTCAGAGGAATTCTGTCTCCTGAAGTGTATAGACTGGAAAAAGATAGTATGCTTCAGGGATTTCTTAGTTTGCACATCAAAAGCATGCTCTGCTGAGCCCTTTGTTATCTGTAAGAATTTAGTGGTCTGAAAGAGAATAATCTTTCTTTAGTCAGAAGTCTGTAATGTACATATATTAGATATGTATTATATGTGTACATATATAGATGTATGTGTATTATGATATATGATGTAATATACTCTGTAATATACAGAAAATGTTAAAATAGAAGTAATACAAAAGCAATAATGTGATATAATGTTTAATTCCTTCATATAACTGGAAAACATCATTGTATTTCAATTACACTAAGGACAGTACTACACAGTGATAAATAATAATAGCAGATATATCATTTTAAATTGTCTAATAGTCACATTAAGAAAGGAGGAATGAACAAGTAAACATTATTTGGAAAATATATTTTATTTACCCAATATATACAAAATATTTTTAATATCATCGTTAAAAAATCATTAATACAATATTTTATATTCCTTTTCCAATTTAAACTAGTCACATTTCAAGTACTCAAGAGCCAATAGGACAGTGCATTTCTAAGGATCTATATGATACCTTTTAAAACCTGACTTTCTCTGAGACCTTCTTGAATTTATTTTTTCAGAAAGATTCTGTCTACATGGTCCTTCTTCATGCTTTACAAGGTTCTTGGAGGCTGTGATCCCAGAGAAAAAAAATAGCTTTCTGATAGAGCAGGCAAGACATTCTGAAAGGACTTTTATTGGTCTACTACAGATTTTGTGCCTATGATGAAACAATTACTTTGAGGGGCAACTGAAAAGCTTATTCCTTGATATTTGCCATGTAAGTTGTGGCATCTTTGATTGAAGCTGAACAGATGTTTCACATAAATTCAAGAAAATTGACTTCCAACAGAAATGTTTCCCAAAAGACAGGGGCAAATATATTAACAGGAGGGCTATTAATAATGGCCTTATGAAAAAATAATAATGGCCTTATGATGCTAAATTTTGTGTCACATCAGAGAGGCTCTAATGCCTAGTATCAAAATCAAACAATTTACTTGTTGCTGTGAAAAAAGCAGTTTGTCAATGTGTTTAATATCTATAATCAATTGAGTTTAAGTAAAGGAGATTAACTTTGATAATAATGCTGGAATTCGAACAATAAGTAGATGATCTCGAAAATAAAAATGGAGTTTTCCTAGTCTGTCTCAAGACTTACCATCAATCTTTCCTAATTTTTCAGGCTATTGGTCTGCCCAGTAGATTTCAAATTTGTCAGGCCCACAAATTGTGAGAGCTAACTCCTGAAATTGCAAACACACACACACACACACACACACACACACACAAACATGTTCCACTATTGGTTCCATTTCTGTGGAAAACTCTAATTCTATTTCAAGCTGCTAAATGGAACAACCTTGACAGATCCATCAAAAGTTTAAATAATCTCTGGCACCTTAAAACCATGGAAATTGATAGCATAAGTGCTGTTTAAGAATGAAAAAAAAATTTCACAAACACAATATATGAAAGTAATAACTTAGATAGCTAAATTGGGTAGAAATATTAAAGGCAGTCAGACAAGGCTGGTCCCTTTGAGGGACTCAGTACAAAAGATGAAAGCACATCAAATTTGTGGCCAGAAGCATTTCTAAAAAAGATTAAAATCACAATGGCCAGATTTTCATAGTTCCCTATGATAAAGGGAAGTCTGAGATTGTTGGTAATACCCTTTTGAGGTTTTCCAATACAAATAAGCCATTATCTCATTAGGGATAGGCCATCCTCTCCCACCCACTAAGTCTAATACTGAGACCACTAAGACTAAAACTAAAGACAAGATTAAGGCAACAGTGATGTCATCCATATGCCTTTGCTACTATTGGATCAATATTAGCCAAGCAGCTATATTTGTAATCTTATTGGTTGATTATACTTTTGAAACACGTTATATCCACTCCTCATGCCTTTGATCTGTTTTCTTCTCAGAAAACTGGGGTCATGGGCAACTTATTCAGGACCTCTCTTGTCTCTCAGGAGCCTATTTAACATTCCTATTCCAAATTCTTTTTCCCCAATAAATTTTTCTACGCTTAACCTCTGTTCCTTAAAATTCATTCTTTAACTTCAGGGAACATGAACTCAGTGTATCTGACATCTAAAAGGTTAAGTTACAAATTTTCCCCTATATCAATAGGACAGAAAAAGACTAGTTTCTTTGTGCTTTGATTTTTGAAAATTTTTAAATATCTAAGAACAATGCTGTAGTTTATTAAACCAGGACATTGGTCATCTCTGAAGTGAAGCATCACAGAATGGGCCTTCAAAGTTGTTTCTATTCGACTACTTGATCTGGATGGTTTTTACAGTGATGAATTCACGTTCAAATATTAATTGAATTGAGGCCTTATAATTTGCTCTCTTTATTTGGCACGTTGATATAGTTATTTCATTGTAGTGTGAATATGAATTTCCCTGATGTGTAATATAGCAGAATAATACAGAAAAACTATTTTTGTATTTCTGAAGAGCTGGGGATCTGTGAATAAATTGTGCTGAAAACTTAGGATGTTGGACTAAGGACAAGACTTTGTAAGAAAATTTACAACTACAAGATAGTAAGAACTCCAGAAAGTTATTTGTTGGTATGTATTTACATTTCAAGGGAGAATGAGGTCCAAGGTCTTAGAGATAAATTTAGATCTTAAAATCCCCCAAACCAAGAGTTTATCTTTCTTTTTGGACAGTTATATTTGCATAATAAAAGATTAGAGTGTATAAGTCAGGCCCAGTGTTTCTGGCCAGCCTGTGATTCAAGCTACTAGGAAATTGAGGTAGGAGAATCGCAGATTCCTATGCAATTTAGGAATATACTGCCTTTAAAAAAAAAAAAAAGCCTGAGAATATAATTTAGGGATAGAGTGTCCCTGGGTTCAATCATCAATACCAAAAAAAAAAAATTAGAGTGAAAATACCAGATCATTTCCATACTGCCTCCAACAAAAGTTTTCTTTCTCTTTTCAAAAATGGTAGGCCAGTTTTTCCTACATATAAACAGATAAAATTCATTTTTCTCTATCCCTCAACTATGAAAAGTGCTGACCGCTCAGTAAAGAAAAGTTACCATCTGGTTTTCATTGTGTCACCCCCGGAACAAGTGGAGGGCAAAGGGACCCAACACAGTTATTATTATATAAATAATAATCATCCAAAAATGCACATGTATACTTTCAATAAAATTATTAAAACTCATAATAAAAACAACACAAGTTGATATTTCTTTATATATGTATTGACCATTTTTGAAGTTTCTTCTGCAATATCTTAGTCATTTTTCTTAGATTCAAAACAATTTCAACTACTAGTTTTAGTTCCAGGGGTATCACTTTAACAACAGGAGAAGAATTCATACAGAAGAGAATAAAGAAAAACATAATTAGATCCAACAGAGTTAGGAGAATAAACTGAAAAGCCTCATGTGAAAAAACTGAAAAATGTTCTGTGTTTATTTAAAAACATGTCAGTAACAGCCAATCACTATTTGTGCCTTTAAGAAAAGAATAATGATTTCAAAGTTTAAAGCCATTATTTGAAAATTCTGTTGTTTGTAGAAGATCAATGATTTGTCAGATAAATAGAGAATAATTGATTTTGTTTTTTGATTAGATAAGAATCCTAAAAGGCTATCAATAAGGAATATTTCTGTAAATGTGAGACATATCTATGCAGTTTATTTCTTGTATGGCTTTATGCTTTATATTCAGAACCTCTTAGGAAGAATCAAATAAATAAAATTAATCACTGTCTTAAATTTGTTTTAAGTCTGTTTTTTTGTGGTAGAAAGACTTAAAACATTTTTTTTTAATACAACTGCTTTTGTTATGTGAAATTCACTGTTCTGTTGCAACTTCATCTTTCTGAGGGGAAAAAAATAGTCCTGCTGTTATATAGGACAGAGGCTGCAAATAAACTGAAGTGATGGTAATTCCCCACAGAGCAAGTATTTCAATAGTAAACTTTAACAGCATGATTGAAAAAGAGTGAACTAGTCCATTAAATTTCTTTTATTATTGTAACATCTTTCACTACAAGAAGTAGTTGCCACCATTCCCCACACAGTGCTGCAGTTTTATTTAAGTAATTCCCTCCTCCTCACTGGGAAAAATCATGAATTTCACTTTGATTACATAGAGTTACTTAAAGTAAAAATCAGCTAGACAATTCACAGTCTATGAATAATGCATCTAATAATCCTTCTCCTACTGTGAAGTACATGATCCTTTTCTGTAAACTGTATTCAAAGATGTCTCTATTTTATTATAATTCTATTTTATACTTTTCTTTTTGAGACAGGGTCTCACTATATAGTTCAGCATGGTCTTGAACTCACTATGTAGCCCAGGATTGTGTTGAACTTGCAAGTGCTGGTATTACAGGCCTGTCCCATGACACACAGCTATTTTAAACACTTCTAAAATTGAGTTGTCTGCTACTTTATAATTAATTTGACTGTTCCCTAAATATTCAGAGTATAGATATTTTGTTAGATACTTACAGTGCAAATACCTTTATTGTATTGTCTTTTTGATCTTACTATTGTTTTGTTGCTTAATTGTAGTTGTTATTTTTAGTGAAGTCCAAATTATCAATCTTTTTTTATATTGTTTGTATCTTGCATAAGACATCTTTTCTTCTCCCAATTAATAGAGCTATTTTCTAAGAATTGTTTTTTGTTTTATCTTTTACATTTAAGTAAATGATCTTGCTCTAGGTTTCTCATACTGGGTCATGTTGCCCATACCCAACTTTTCTAATGAAAATATGCACTTTAAAATAACAGTAGCAGGCTGTGTATCTCTGTAGCTAGGCTAGAGGAATACAGGAAGCAATCTTTGAATTCACCCATTTGATACAATGAACAGCAAGGTGTATACATGTGTGTCAAAATGTAAGTACATGAGTTTTACCCATCTTATGCACCATGTTACATTCTTGTGTATTTATAATTTTTAATTAAATATTTCATTTAAGTTTTTCTTGTAGAATTAGCCAATTCAGTACAATATCACATGAAAATCTGCTTTTATAGATTTGGGAGGAGGTTAAAAGTGAGTTATCAGGTGACTCAGCTATTGATGATGACTTGAATCATATAAGCCAAAAAAGTAAGCAATGTATGGAAGACATGACAGATAGAGATATTGATATAGGGGGAAAATGTAACTTTCAACCTGCTAGATGTCAGAAACACCAAGTTCCTGTTCCCCGAAAACGAAGAATTAATTTTAAGGAACAATAGAGGTTAAGAGTAGGAAAATTTATTGGAGAATAAGAATGGAGAATAGGAATAGCTCCTGAGAGACAGAAGGGATCCTGCATGGGTTGGTAATGAGCCCACTTCTTTGAGAAAGATTTATAGTGTAAAGTCATCATTCAGGTATATATGAACATTTTGTATCTTTTTGACTAGTCAAATATATTTTTACATTACTGTTTTCTTCTTCATCTGAATCAAGGTCTTCATTCTGTACTTCTCTATCTGTCATAATATTATAGACAGCTAAGGTAGGTAGAAATATTATAGGCAATCACACAGGGGTAGGCCCTGGAGGGAGTCAGTTCAGAAAATGAGAATGCACCAAAATATGGCTAGAATCACATTTGAAGAAGATTAAGGTCACAATAGCCAGATTTACATGTTTCCCTTAGGAACCTTGAAATGATTTGTACCACCCTTTTAGATAAATAAACTATTATTTCTTTAGGGGTGGGCTGTCCTCTTCCACCCGCTAAGACTAAGACTACTAGGACTAAGGCTAATAAAACTAAGACTAAAGGCAAGACTAAGACTATTGATCATCAACCAAGATTAATGATGTCATCTACATGCCCTTGCATTGGATCAATATTAGGTAAGTGGTTATACTTGCAATCTTATTGGTTGATATAATTTGACCCACTTGTATCCAACCCTCATGAGTTTGCTCTGTAAATCTTTCCTAAAGAAGTGGGCACAGTGAGACCTTGTATCAAAAAAAAAAAAGAAAAGAAAACACCTCGCTATCTCAACTAAAAGCCTTTGTAGTGGGACTTTATCATTCTAATCATTAGAATCTAAAGGATTTTTGGAGAAATGACAGACATAGCATTGAGATTTTCAGAAAAATAATGATACTCAAGAGATTTGGTTTCCTTCACAAATGCTTACATTTTGACAACAAAAAGACCATCAAGAAAGAAGAAAATTCAACAATTTGGCTGCTATTCAGTCATATGTTGAAAGCTTTGTTTCAAACTGTCAAGCAATTTATACACCATCCAAAAACATGACAAGTGACAAACAACTTGCATTATTTTGTGGATATTGAATCTTTTGGCAATATACGCCAAGTAAACTTTCCAAATATGATATAAAAATATATGCCCTGATAGACCCAAAGACATTTTACATATTAAATTTTAAAATGTATCCTGGAACTTAGCCACTAAGTCTTTATTCATGCAGCAAAAAAACCATATGATTCTGTGAACAGACTTGTTGGACCCATTTCAAAAAGTAACCAAATTGTCACATTCGACAATTGGTTCACTAGTTACCCATTTGTGGGAAATTGTAGAATTCAGCTATCTAGTTGTAAGAATTGATCACAAAATGTTTGTTAACTGAGAAAATTAAGTCATTTCTGGGAAATTCCACAAGTCTATTTGGTAAAAGAATGCCAGAAAGCTTTAAGAGACATTGTAAAAGTCTAATGGGAGAAAAACAGGTTTTCCTAGTTTTCTTATTTACCACTTCCTGGGATCAGAGAACGGAGACTCAATGACTCTACAGGTGGTGAGAGAGCTACGACTCACTATGCACCTCTGTGATGTTTGTGGTGGGCCAGTGGGCTTGATTTTGGCTGAAATCGTCTGGCTCTCTTGATACTATCTGATAAGAAGAGGGCTGAGGTGCTCTTTGATGTATAGGATTGGTGAACAAAAACGGGGGATTTCTAAATTTGCCTGTAGCTTTTATGAGTCACTTAGAGTCACTTGTCACCAGAGGTTAAAATCAGAAAGACGATAGCCAGATAACTAAGCTGCTTTCCTACATGTATAAAAGCCTTACTTCTTTCCTTTGTGACTGTCCAATAGTGCCAGAAGAATTAAACTGCCATTCGTCCCCCAGGCTGTCTCCTTTTCATTCTTTAAAAGTCAGTCCTTTCTGGGGTCTCAGGTCTCCCTCTAGAGAGACCACTAACACCCATTGATGTTACATTTGCTAAAGAATACCAGTTGACCAGCAGAGGATCTATTCACACACAAAAAAGCAGAGATTCCTGATAAAATGTTGCAAGTTCACCATAGAGAAATGTATAATACATCCTCTGGATTTCAGAAAGACATAACATTGGAGTCCTATATGGCAAAGAACAAGCAGTATTAATATTGTCAACATTGCACTATAATGTTACAATTGATAGTGAGGCAAGATGAGTTGGCACATGCTTGTAATCCCAGTATGGGGGAGGCTTGAGATAGGAGGTTTTTGTGAGTTTCAGGTCATCCTGTACTACACAGTGAGTTCATTGATTGATTCATTTGAAACACAAAGTATTGACTAATGGTTGTGTTTTATTCGATCCCAAACATGTCAGGCATAAATAGTTTCATATTTTACAAAGACAATAAAGTGCACAAAATATTATGTAGAAATTTCCTTAAAGGATTGGGACTGGAATTGATAAGTGATCAATTACAAGAGAGGAAGAACAGTATGTGTCTTCCCAAAGAATTCATCAAAAGAATTCTGGAGTACATCAAAGAACAGGCAGTGAAATATCACAAGAACATCCTAAGAAAACAGGAAAACCAGTAAGATGTCAAGTATGTCCTACCAAAGAAATCAGGAAAACAAAACACATGAGCTATCAAGTGTAAGTGATACTTGTGTATAGAACATACTTTTCTCATGTGTGAAAATTGCCCTAGGTGTGATAATTGAAGTAAAGATTATTTTGTGATAGAGTTTTATTTGTATTTTCATTATAGTTCACATAGGAACTTATTCCTTCAAACAGTTGATGTAGAAAATGTTGATGTTTATTCTAAACACTCATTACATATTTGATATTTTATTTTATTGATGTTTCATTTTCCTGCTAAGTGGACATAGTATAATATAATGGGAAACTCCTGACAAAAGAGGAAGATGAGAAGTGACAAGTATGGCCTGCCAAAAAGGAAAAGAAAGCTAACCATATGTGCTATCTGTGTGACACTTGTATGGAACATGCTGTTGTCCTGTATGAAGACTGCCTTACATGTGATAATTGAAGCAAAGATTATTTCTGTGGTAGAATTTTGTTTGTATTTTCAGTGTAGCTCACATAGGAATTTATTCCTGTGGTAATTTTTTAGATCTTGTAAGCAGGTGATCAGTTGATGTTGAAAATGGTGATGTTTATTCTACACACTCATTAAATATGAAAAATTTAATATTTTATTTTATTGAGATTTTATTTTCCTTTTAAGTACACATTGTTTAGTGTAATAAAACTCATAAAATTAAAATTAATAATTCATCAATATAAATAGTCCTAAAAAGTAAATATGGTATACAAGAAATATAGTTATTTCACCTGAAATCCAGAGGATCATTGGTAACAACTTTGAGAACCTGTACCCTAATAAAGTGGAAAATTTAGAAGAAATGGATAGATTTCTAGATACATATGAACTGCCAAAGCTGAACCAAGGAGATATAAAAATAGTGATTGATCTAGTTTCAGTAAATGAAATTGAAGACATAATATTAAGGACTAAGAAAAATCCTGTTCTTAATGGATTCACTGCTGAATCTACGACATCTTTAGAGATGATCTAATACCAATAATTTTCAATATTTTAAAAATATTTAAAATTCAATAATTTCAAAATTTCAGTGAAATAATAAACCCAGTCCCACGGATTCCAGCAGCACAAGCACTGACCCCAGGACCATGGTCATATATACCATGCAGGCATCTGAATCCCCACAGCAGAGGTGCCAGGGGGAATATAAAGGCCATGGTTATGAGCTTCACAATATAGACCAGAAGTGAACAACAGAGACGGTCTTTCTGATGCTCCTCAATGAAAATTGAAGCCCACTGGGAAAGTGAAGAAAAACTTTTCATTAAAATCACACTGGACCATCGTGGTTGGTAAGTTGGTGGGATAAGCACTTCACATAGAAACTCAGAATCACCTACGGGGGAGGTAGCTGGAACCTGCAGTAGAACCTTGCACAGTTTAATTCTGCAGGAGGTCAGGGACCTCAACTTGGATGTTGCAGCCAGAAATCAGCCTGAATCTTAGTAGACTACAGATGGCTCGCTGAGACTAATCGAGTTAGACCTGCATATTGCTGCCCACATTGCCAACCAGGACAGCAGAGACATATCCTAAGGGAGACCTGTTTTTGTTTGTTTGCTTTGTTTTATATATATATATATATTTTTTTTTTCTTTTTTGTTTTCTTTTTTCCTCTCTCTAGCCCTTCTGGCTCTATGTTTCTCTCCCTTTTTGTGCTAGTTCCTGTCCCATTCTGAATTTTGTCTCTCTCTCTGTCCTCTCCACTGTCACTTTTATAGGAAGGTGAATTTCTAGATTCCCTATTGTTGTCAATTTTTTCTGTACTTGTCTCTGTTCTTTCCCTCTGCCTTTTCCTCCTGTCTTCAACAGATCCCCACAATTTGTGTGATCTTCCCATGTCCTCTAGCCTCACCTCTAACCTGTCCCTCTCCCTCTATCTCTCTACCCCTCCCTCCCAATCCCTGCTAAATCCTTATCTAGAAGGGTAAATTTGCCACATTGAAGGGTTTACTTACTACAAACATATTTTGGGCTGCCCCTAGATTTTAATCTAGCTTTAAAGGTTAAAGGAAACAGATTAACTGCTACCACAAATTGTCATTTTCTAAGCTGTGTTCGATGCTGATTGTGTCAATTGGTCTAAGGTGTTGTGATTAGTCTAATTAGTTGTCCTCTCTGGTATGCTGAAAACAAGATTGCCTAAGAGTCATTAGAGACTCAAAGCCTAAAAAGTCCAGCTATACCTGGAAGATATCTCTAGGAAGCTATCACTTCATAGGGGGTCTAAGCACCACTAATAAAGATACTGAAAATAAGAAATATTGGAAAATGAGGACAGAAACTAAAGCAAAAAAAAAAATACCACCACCAACAGAAATAAAAATGAAAAAACACTTTGGCAGAGCACAAACACAGACTTCCAGCTCACCAAAGGCAAATTCTGGGGGAAATGAGGTGGATAAATATGATAATCAACCACCTGGACACCCTGAAATGATAACACAGGAAGTAACAAAACAGATGAATAAGCCTCTAGAAAACTTCAAAACAGAAATAATTTCCCAGATAACTACAGAGATGGTGAGCAGAGTGAAAGACATGATTAGAGGCTCTAGAACAGAAACAGATAAAAAATAGATGAGCTCAGAACCATGCTGGAAGCCATGAATGCCCAGCATAAGAAATGGAAATCTTGTTCGCCCAACATAGGAAAGAAATGAAATCCATGAAACAGATTCAAACAGATATTCAGGAGATTAAAAAATCCATTAAAATATTCACAGCAGATAGAGTGAATGCGAAGATAGAATATCAGATATAGAAGTCAGGACTGCGGTTAGTGACCATGAATACAGAGATTTTCTCAAAATAGTAAGGGACCATGAGAAATCAATATAACAGCTGCTAGATGAGGCAAAGAAGAATAACATAAGACTGATAGGAGTCCACAAAAAAACAGGAGAAGTACAAATGACATAAAAAACTGTTCAGAGAAGTAATAGTAGAAAACTTCACCAACAGGGGTAGAGAATTAGACATACAGATAATTGTGGAATATAGAAGTTGAGCTAGCCATTATCAAAAAAAGCTACACCTAGATATATAATAATCAAGATCCCAGAAACCCAAAAGAAGAGCAAAATCTGACAAGCAGTTAGAGAAAAGAAACAAATCACATACAAAGGTAAGCCCATCAGAAACACAGCAGACTTCTCAACACAAACACTCAAGTTAAGGAGAGCCTGGAGTGAAGCATTTAGAAGAAATAACTTGAAGAAAATAACTTCCAACCTAGACGTTGTATCCTGCAAACTTATCTTTCAAAATTGATGGGGAAATTAGATACTTCCACAACAAAGAATTGCCTGAGAAATTTCATGAACACCAAAGCAGCCATCCAAACAATTCTCAAGAATAGTCTAGAAAAAGACAATGAAGGTCACAACTCCATTAGAATGAAACCACCAGGCAAGGCAAAAAACTAAAGGGAAAGGAGCAAAAATAAAAAATAAAAGAGACAACAACAGTGAAATATCATCACAAGGATAAGTCAATATTTATCAATTATAACCATCAATGTTAATGGCCTCAATTCATCAATCAAACAAAATAGACTGTCAGAAGGGATTAAGAAGCAACAATATGCTATATGAAAGAAACACACCTAATTCAAAAACACATTTATAGACTGAACATAAAATGATGGAAAACAGTTCTCCATGCAACAGGAACCTGGAGAAAAGCAGGGGTAGCAATCTTATTGGCAGCCAAAATAGATTTCAAACCAAAACTAATTAAGAGAAAAAGAAGGTAAATACATTTTTGTGAAGGGAACAATTCAAGAGGAAGAGATGACAATCATAAATATATATGCACTAAATCAGAATGCTCCCAACTATACAAAACAAATATTAATGGAGATGAAAAACCAAATAAGCACTAATATAATTGTTGTGGGGAACCTAAATACCCCACTGTCACAAATAGACAGATCATCTAGACAAAAAATCAACAACAAAATTCTAGAACTGAACCAAGCTTTTGAACAAATGAACATAATAGATGCCTACAGAGTGTTCCACCCTACAAAACCAGAATATTCATTCTTTTCAGCTGCACAAGGGTCATTCTCTAAAATAGACCACATGCTAGCTCACAGGGCTAAGTTTAAATAAATGCAAAAGAATTGAAGTTACCTCCCACATATTATCAAACCATAGTGCAATAAAATTGTAAATCAACATCACAAGAAACCAGAAAACCCCACAAACACATGGAAATTGAATAACACTCTCCTGACAAAGTAATGTGTCATAGAGGAAATAAAGAAGAAATTATGCAGTTTCTACACATAAATGATAATGCTGGTACAACTTACAGGAATCTATGGGACACCATGTAAGCAGTCTTAGGAGGGAAATTCATAGCAGCGAATGCCCTTATTAGGAAAACAGAGAGAGCTCAAATAATGTAACTAATGCTGAACCTTCAGCTCCTAGAAAAAGAAGAGCATGACAAACACAAAGTTTGTATAAGAGAAGAAATTATAAAGATCAGAGCAGAAATCAATGCAATGGACCCTAAGAAAATGATACAAAAAAATCAATGAAGCCAAGAGTTGGTTTTTCAAAAGAATAAATAAAATCAATGAACCCTTACCCAACCTTAACAAAAAAAGGAAAAGAAAAGGCTCAAATCCATGTAATTAAGAACAAAAAAGGTAAAGTCACAACAGATTCAGCAGAAATCCATAAGATCATCAATATCTACTTTGATACTACACTTGATCTTACCCAAATGGCCAAGAAGCAATCAATCAATACCTACTTTGAGAACCTCTACTCTAATAAAATGGAAAACAAAGAGGAAATGGACAGATTCCTAGATACATACTAATTGCCAAAATTAAATGAAGAAGATATAAAAATTCTAAACACTCCAATTACCATCAGTGAAATTGAAACCGTAATTAAAAATTATTTGATGCCTTCACTGCTGAATTCTACAATACATTTAGAGAAGAACTATTGCCATACTCTTTAAACTCTTCAATGAAATTGAAAGGAAAGCAATACTTCCAAATTCATTCCTGGAAGCAAGTGCTACTTTGATTCCAATGCCAAGGAAAGACCCAACGAAAAAGAGAACTACAGGCCAATCTACATAATGAATCAAGATGCAAAAATCCTCAAAAGATACTGGCAAATACTATACAAAGGGTCATGAAGAAGATCATACACCCTGACCAAATCAGATTTATCCCAGGGATGCAAGGATGGTTCAACATAGGTAAATAAATAAATATAATATACCACAAGAACAGAGCCAAGGACAAAAACCATATGATCATCTCAATAGATGCAGTAAAAGCATTTGACAAAATCCAACACCCACTCATTATAAAAACCCTACAGAAAATTGGAATAGAAGTTCTTTATCTCATGCTGATTAAGGCCATATATGAAAAAACAACAGCTAACATCATACTAAATGGTCAAAAATTGAAAAACTTCACAGGAAAATCAGGAACAAGACAAGGTTGTCCACTATCACCACTCCTATTCAGTATAATTCTGGAAACATCAGCCACAGCAATTACACAAGAGAAAGAAATAAAAGGAGTAAAGATAGGAAAAGAAGAAGTTAAACTGTCATTATTCGCTAATGATATGATACTCTACATAGAAGACCAAAACAATTCTGCCAAAAGACATCTAGACTTAATTGACAGATTCACTAGAGTAGCTGGATAGAAGGTCAATACTGAAAAAACAATAGCCTTCTTGCACACAATTAACATACTCACTAAGAGAGAAATTAGGGAAAAAATTCATTTCACAATAGCATCCAAAACCCCCCGAAATATATAGGAATCAATCTAACAAAGGAAGCAAATGTCCTCTACACTGAAAAGTCAGCACTCTGAAAAAAGAGATTGAAGAGGATATAAGAAAATGGAAAGACATCTCTTGCTCCTGGGTAGGAAGGACCAATATAGTAAAAATGACCATATTTCCAAACTCCTGTATAGATTTAATGCAATGCCAATTAAAATTCCAACAATATATTTCACAGAAGTAGAGAAAACAATTCAAACATTTAGTTGGAACCAGAAAAGACCTAGAATAGCAAAAGCAATTCTAGGCAACAGAGACATGGCAGGGGGCATCACAATCCCCAAATTGAAACTACATTACAAAGCTACTGTGATAAAAAAGGCATGGTACTGCAAAGAAACAGACCTGAGGATCAGTGGAATATATAAGAAGATCCAGAAACAACTCCAGACATACCCACCTCATCTTTGACAAAGGAGCCATCCATCCCCACTGGAGGAAAGACAGCCTCTTTAATAAATGGTGTTGGAAAAACTGGATTTCAACTTGCCAAAAATTAAAACTGGACCCATATCTCTCACCATGCACTAAATTAAGATTGAAATGGATTAACGATCTAAATATTAAGACAGAAACACTAAACTTGCTGGAAGATATGTTAGGTAGAACTCTTGAACACATTGGTGTAGGAAAAGACTATGAACAAAATCTCAGTAGCACGGGAACTAGCACAAAGAATGAACAGCTCGGATCTCATCTTATTAAAATCCTCCCACTGCAAGACAAACAACCCACAGAGCTAAGAGCTAAATGTGGGAAAAATTTTTTAGCAGGTGTACCTCAAAGGACCACTACTTAGAATATATAAAGAATTTAAAAATTAAACCCCCAAAATTAAAGACCCAATTCAAAAATGGGCATCTGAAATGAACAGATATTTCTCAGACAAAGAAGTAAAAGCAGCAAATAAACATATGAAAACATATTTACCATCACTGGTCATTCAAGAGATGCAGATGAAACAACACTGAGATTGCACCTCACCCCAGAAAGAATGGCTGCTATCAAGAAATCAACCAACAACAAATTTTAGCAGCATTGTAGGGAGAAAGGAACACTTCTCCATTGTTGATCAGAGTGCAGACTCATGCAACCACTGTGGAAATCAGTATGGAGATACTTCAAAAAACTAGGGCTAAAGGTCCCATTTGACCCAGCTATTCCCCTGATGGGGATCTTCCCAAAAGAATTAAAGGAATCATACCACAGTGATATATGTGCACCCATGTTTGTAGCAGCACAGTTTGTAATAGCTAAAGCTTGGAAACAGCCCAAGTGTCCATCAACTGAAAATTGGATAAAGAAGATGTGTTTTTTTTTTTTAAATGGAGTACTACTCAGCTGTAAAGAATGAGAAACTAGAGACATTTAAAGCTAAATGGATGCATATTGAGGCCATACTCCTAAGTGAAATAAATAGAACACACATGTGTAAATACTGAATTGTTTATTTTCTGTGAGAAACTGAAAGTGTAATTAATGATTAAAACAAATAATTGATAATTTGAAATAGGAAAAAATGGTCCAATGCAGTAGGGGAAGTTGGAGGGGTAGGGTAAAGGAATGAAGGGAAACGAAAAAATATGAGAAAAGGAAAAAAGGAAACAGTCTTTTTAAATAGGGAAGGGTAGAGGGGGTGAAGGGAGGACAGGAAATGGGGAAAAAATAAGAATAAATATATATCATGTAAAGGTCCAAGTACCCAATGATAAATGTAAATGCATAATATACATAAAATGTGTCAATAAAAGAATTTAAGGAAAAAATAAATGTGGAGAGGCTGAGTAATTTTTATGAGTTTACACAGTTTTTTTCCCCTTAAATTCTTTTATTGGTACATTTTAGGTATATAATATGTTCACATTTATCATTGGGTGCTTGTACCTGTACATGATGTATCCTGATTTTCATTTTTTCCCCCATTACCTGTGTGCCCCTCACCCCCTCCACCCTTCCCCATTCACATAGACTTCATTTTCATTTTTTAAAAATTTCTCATAATTTTTCCTTTCCCTCTCTTCCTTTTCCCATCCCCTCTGACCACACCTACCCCTTTGGACATTTTCCTATTTTAAAGTATCAATTATTCCTTATTAATCCTTTTAATCCTTATTTATACTTTCAGTTTCTCACACTACAGAAACCATTCAGTATTTATACACGTGTGTCCTATTCATTTCACTTCAGAGTATGGCCTCAATATGCATCCATTTAGCTATCAATGACTCTAGTTCCTCATTCTTTGTGGCTGAGTAGTACTCCATTTTATTTTATTGTGGTTTTTTTGGTACTGGGAATCTAACTCGGGTCCTTGTGCTTACACAGCAGGCAGCGAAACCAGTGAGCTAAATCCCCATCCCCTAATACTCCATTTTATAAAAAAACCACATCTTCTTTATCCAGTTTCCAGTTGATGGGCACTTGGGCTGTTTCCAAGCTTTAGCTATTACA
>NW_004624827.1:91838-105208 GCF_000247695.1 Heterocephalus glaber | reverse complement strand
TAAATCCCCAGACCAAGTTTACACAGTTTTTAAGTGGTAGAACTTAGATTGGAAGCTGATAGTCCAGCTGTATGGTACTTTTTTTTTTTTTTTTGTACCGGGGATCGAACTCGTGTCCTTGCGCTTGTGCAGCAGGCAGCAAAACCACTGAGCTAAATGCCCGGCCCATGTATGGTACACTTTTGTTCTCCACAAGTTTGTATGTTCTGTTTCATCTTTATTCTGAATATATGTATAAGTTAGTCTGAGTTTCAAGGAAATAAAGTAACTTTCCTAAATTAAGCAGCTAGCAAACATAGAGATAATAAATGTGTTAAATATGTTTACTAAATCTAACAACATCTTGTTATTAACATTATTCCTACAAGGAAATTATGTAACTTTCCTAAATGAAGCAACTATTGAGTACAAAATTAAGATAATGTATGTCACTCCATTCCATCATACTCCTCTATTCTGTACCAGTTTACAATACAATACATATATATATATATATCTTCGCAGAAGTGCACATTAAAAATCAGTAATGTTAAATGTTTTTTTTAAAACTAACAACATCTTGCTATTAATATCACTTCTATGGCATGATTCTTCAACTAAAAGCATGCATACACTATCTGTTGCTTTCAGTCTTATGTTGACCAGGGAAATTCATTGAAAACTAATTTGGATGATTCAAAGAATTAAACAGAAGCAAACCTATTAATTCATGTATTTTTAAAATTGAAAGTATATGAAGTCAAATTCCTCAAATTACTCTATTATCTATTCTTAATTATGGCAAGATAGAATTTTTATGGATGTCTAAAACTCTTAAAGGTTTTTCTAGATTTGATTTATTTTAGGTGAATTTTCTTAAATTCCTCTGAGACAATACAGGTAAAATGAGGAACATAAGCTTGCTTTGATTTTGTGTCACTTTGTTTTCAAAGATAAAACTCTTTTACCAGTGGAATTAATTGTTGTGGGTGTAGCAACTAATGCGTGCTAAATAATAAATGTCCTCTGAGAATGTACTTCTGAAAAACAAAATGCCGACTCATCTGCATTTCACTCTGCTTTTAATGTACTGTTGTTGGAGAAAACTATTATAGAAATGTTCATTCAAATAGTTCTCTGTGCCTGGGTATGGAGTGCAGCTGCAATAATCTGCATCCATATATTTTAACACATAGATATTCATACATATGACATTTGTAAAATTCTATTATATTGACAATAATTCTCATATGATTTATTATTGCAGATTAACTCAAGTATATTTTGTGTGACATAATAAATATTATTTTACTTATAATTTTCATAATTATATGAACATACAACAAAAGATCAAACCAAAGGGCTTTCATTTTCAACAAAAAGCCATCTGTCTAAATGAATCCTACAGATTACCTTTTGACATGTTGCCAAACAGATTTCAGAACATGTCGCATTTTCATTTTAAACATGTAGCTTTGTTGACTGTAAAATCACATATAGAAAACTAAAGTCTGGTGGCCCCTTTCTGGAGACTGTTTTGACCAAAGTAGACAGATTTTGAGGCATAATGAAAAAGTGTTTGTATAGCCACATTCCTGCCTCTTACTTCTTCCTTCCACAAAGCAGTAGAATATTTCTCCCTCCCTCTCTTTATCACTCTGTCTCTTTTCCGCCTTCCCTTCTTTCCTTCCTTCCTTCCTTCCTTCCTTTCTATTATCAACCCTCCTTTTATTTTTTCTTTTACTAACCCTTCTTCCCTTACCTTCTTCCTATTTTCATTAAGTAGGACCTTACAGATCGTTCTCATCTTTAGTGCTCGAGAGCAAATTTCTCTAGCATTTTTGTTTAAAGATTCTGTGGGCGATGTTCAATTGTAATCCTAGAAAATATTGGGAGATTCATAAAATAAGTTCAATAATTCAATGAATCACTGTTAAGTGAATCAGCCAAGTTGGGTTTTGTTAAACTAAATTATTGTATTTTCACATCAGTTAAAAGCACTAATCTGTCACAATTATCTACAACATAGTTATATCTTTTTAAACTTTATTTTTATTAGTACATATTTGTCATACATAGTGATCACATTCATCATAGAGTATTTGTACCTGTACATAATATCTTAATTCTTTTCTTCCCATTTCTCTATCCTCCCTTCAACTCTTCTTTCCATCCCCATTTACAAAATGTTTGTTTCTATTTTTTCCTTCCATTCTCGTTTTCCCTCTTCCCTTCCCCATACAATGGAGTACTACTCTACCATAAAGAAGGATAAACTTGAGACATTTTCAGGTAAATGGATGCACCTAGAGACCATACCTTTTTTTTTCCATTAAGTTTATTGGTACATTTTAGGTATAAAATACAGTTACATTCATCATTGGGATCTTGTACCTTTATGTGAGTATCTTGGTTCTTATGTTTTTCCCCTTCCCCTGCCCTCCCTTCAACCCCTCCACCCTTCCCTATTTGATCAGCTCCTCTGTGCTGGCAAGGTTGATATAGTAGCCTAGAAGCCTAGAGACCGTACTTTTAAGTGAAATGAATCATCAGACCATTTTTTTTTTTTTTAATGGTAGCACTTCTCAACTGGGGTTGATCTCACTCCTCTGCTTTTTGGAAAGTATAGTCACATTTGGGTTTTTGAATATATGTGGGAAGATGATGACAAATAGAGGACTACTAATAAAGGATATTAACACCATCATTTTTGTTACACCAAGAGTACACCATGATGTCAATTTCTCTATAGCCTTGAAACCTGTCTTTTTTTTGCTTTATATTAATGATCAGTTTAATAATATATGTCATTGTTCTTTTGATTTGCATTTCTCTGATAATTAGTGATTTTTTATATACTTTTTGGCCACTTATATATCTTCTTTGGGGACATATCTGTTTAAGTCCTTCACCTACTTTTTTTTGAGTTATTCAATTTTTTTTTCTATTGAGTGGTAGAAGTGTCATGTATTTTAGGGTATCAATACCTTATCAGACATGATTTACAAATATTTTTCCCTGTCATATGAATACCTGTCACTCTTTAGATTTTTTTTTCCTTTTTTGTGAAGAAGTTATTCAGTTTGTTGTAGTCCTCATTTGTGCAATTTGCTTTTATTATCATGGCTTTGGATGGAACCTTTATACAGTATAATTTCCCCCAAAACTAAAAATAGAATTAATGTATGATCCAGCAGTCCTCCCTTCTGTATGAGTCCAAATGAATTGAAATCAAGATCTCAATTCTGGACGTTCATGATCATTGTGGCATGATTCACAATAGCTAAGAGGTAAAAGCAATGTAATTGTATGTTAATGGCCAAATGGATAAAGAAATTTGAATATTACCCATAAAATGTAAAAATTTTGTCATATGCCACAACATCAGTGAAAGTTGAAGATCCTTTGTTACATGGAATAAGCCAGTTCCAGGACAGTAGAGTAATATTCCACTTACATGTGCTCTCCAAAATGGTCAAGTTCATAGGAGAAGAGATTAGAACGGTAATTGCCTTGAGCTGAAAGGACAGAGAATGGGAAACTGCTGATAGGTATAGTCTCATGAATGTGACATTAAAAATTTCTGCTAACCTATTCCACTACATTGTGCATATGTTTACTAATAATAAAAAACTAAAATTTTTTAAGAATGTTAATGCCATGTTAAGAATGTTAAGAATGTAAATGCCATGTTATGTGATCATACCACCAAAAAGAATGAAATTCATGTTATTAAATGTGTGATACAGACAATAGATCAAAAAAGTGTCTCCCTTAAATATCAATAGTGAAAAAAATGGGAAATACTATGCAGTGGCAGATGAAATATGAAATAGCATATAAAAAGAACACATGTAGCTTCTTTAGGATAGAATAATAGGATATAATGGGGCACTTCAAAATGAGTCTAATTTCCTGTATTCTAGGTTTCCAACTCTAGCACAATGTCTAGGTGATTTTCTAATTATTATTATTATTAATATTATTATTATTATTATGAAGTAACTTGTAGGCATTCATAAATGGTAAATGGATAGCACACAAAGAAAAAATAGTCAATTAAAAATACTCTGTGAGAAAGAATCAACAACTGGGATCTCATCTTATTAAAAAGCTTCTGCACTGCAAGAGAAACCACAAACAGAGCTAAGAGACAACCTACAATCTGGGAAAAAAATTTTTAGCAGCTGTACCTCAGACAAAGGTCTACTATCTAGAATATATAAAGAACTGAAAAAATTCAGAACACCCAAATTCAAAGACCCAATTAAAAAATGGGCATCTGAAATGAACAGACATTTCTCAGACAAAGTAAAAGCAGCAAATAAATATATTAAAAACATGTTCAACCTCACTGGTCACTTGAGAGATGCAGATGAAAACAAGACTGAGATTTCACCTCACCCCAGAAAGAATGGCTGCTATCAAGAAATCAACCAATAAAAAATGTTGGTGTGGCTGAAGGGAAAAAGGAATCCTTCTCCATTTTTGGTGGGAGTGCAGACTGGTGCAACCACTGTGGAAATCAATATGGAGATACTTCAAAGAACTAGGGCTAGAGGTCCCATTTGACCCAGGTATTCCCCTGATGGGGATCTTCCCAAAAGAATTAAAAGAATCATACCACAGCCATATATGTGCACCCATGTTTATAGCGACACAGTTTGTAATAGCTAAAGCTTGGAAACAGCGCAAGTGCCCATCAACTGGAAACTGGATAAAGATGTGTTTTTTTAATAAAACGGAGTACTACTCAGCCATAAAGAATGAGAAACTAGAGACATTTATATCTAAATGGATGCATATTGAGGCCATAATCTTAAGTGAAATAAATAGGACACACATGTGTAAATACCAAATAGTTTCTCTACAATGAGAAACTGAAAGTATAAACAAGGATTAAAACAAATAATTGATAATTTGAAATAGAAAGAAAAGGTCCAAAGGGATAGGGGAAGTGGGAGGGGAAGGGGAAAGGATAGAAGGGAAAGGAAATATTATGAAAAAAGAAAAAAAGTGGAAAAAAGTCTATGTAAATAGGGAAGGGCACACAGGTAATGGAGAAAAAATAAGAACCAAGATACATCATGTACAGGTACAAGCACCCAATGATAAATGTAAATGTATTTTATACCTAAAATGTACCAATAAAATAATTTAAGCAAAACCAAAAAATACTCTGTGCAAATGTAGACTCAGTTATGAGTGTAGGAGAAGACCATAGAAAAGTTTGGTGAAGGGGAAAAGATCTATTCCAGGTTGTTAAGAACTGATGCTTTGTGCAAAGGAAGAGTGAAAGATTAGACATCAAATAAAATATAGGAAAAAGATTTAGAAAGGAGTATAAACCCTAAAATTCTGGCAAGGTGAAAGAATTCATGTGCTGCAAAGTAAGGAGTGCTCACAAAGAGCTTCAGGAATTACAGGTATTTGCAAAATTTGTATGTTTTCTTTGAGAAAATAATATTTATGATCTTTGCTTTTCGTAGTATTGCATTGCATAAGTTCTTTATATTTTTATACTAATAACTTACCAGACTCATGGTTTAGATATACATTCTCCAGTTCTGTAAACTGACATTTTATTTTACTGATCATTTGTTTCTTTAGTTAGAAGTAGTACTACTTCATTTTTGTGTTTGTTGTCTGTGCCTTTTCTGTTAAACCCCAAATCTCATTTCTTGATACATTGATTAGAAAATGCTTTGTATGTAGTAAATATCCCAATAATTTTGTGCAATGAGTTTCCTTGATGAGCCTAAAGAGAAAAATTTCATAACAGCAAAAGCATGCATGTGAAGTGAAGGAATTAAAGCAAAAAAGCTTTTAAGGATTTTGGTAGTAAGAAAATTTTGAAATACAGAGTAGAGACCTAAAGAAATGAAAGTGGATGAAGTAATAAAATTTTGGTTACTAAGGCTTGGGTTTGAAATTCTGTTTTCAGTCATCAAATGTTTATGAAGTTCTTTTCTGGATTAGGCCCCTTTAGGGATGAGTATCACAGGTATATTAATCATTGAGAGGTACAAACCATAGAAACATGCACACCCAAGTATTCGCAGAAGGACCTCCTTATTTATCTTTCAAATCCAGGAGGCATCATGTTCAAAACTGGCTGCTGTAGCTCTATGAATATTACAGCACTTTTGACACTCTAATGTGCTCCCCAGAAATTTCACCTGCCTTCTAGCAATAGTGTTTTCAGGATTGATAGGAAAAGAAAAATAGACTGCCTTGTTTTATATCCTCTGATTTGTCATTTATGGGCCCCCCTATAGTCCTAAAATATATGTCAAATAATTTCAGGTTGAGTAACTTATCTCCTAGAGGAGAAGATGGAGGACAGGAACAGTTACTTTTCTATAAAAATACCTTCTTGGTTACCATATCTACCCTTCCAACCCTAATAATTTACCAGATTTTATGTTGTATTGCTCTAGGAGATGCTCTATAAAGCATAACTATTACACACTTGTAAATGATACAGTATGATTCCAATGGAACACTCAATAAATGTTAACTGTTTCATGTCCTATCTCAATTGCTGCCTGTACAGTGATGAAGAAAATAGACTTGGCCCTTGCTGTCATGGAGCTTGCAGTTTCATCGCTCAATAAACACAGAGCCAAATTTACTTGTGTAGGTTTATTAATGCTTATCAATGGAGACAATCTTTCTGATGATTTGTAGCTCTTCATGTGCACCTCTATTAAAGTATTTACAATCTGACTTGCTGTTGATCTATTTGTATGTCAGTTGTTCCTCATAGACTCTGCACTGTTGGATAGTTGTACACGCACACAGTATGCATGTGATATCTGTTATTTAAAATTCAATAAAACTCATATTTCACTCTATAAAGGAAATTATAATTTATTTCTAAATCCTTAAGAGACTTACACTTAGTTTGGTTCTCAGAAATAGTCTAAACTGTAATAAAACCAGGGTCATAAGTACTTAAGCAATAGGCTTATAGTTCAAAGTACTTTACTGGATTTCAATATTGTATTTTTATTTAAATAACTAAATAACTTAGTAATTACTTTATCTTATGGAGGGTTAAACATAAATAAGAAAAAGATAATTGAATTCTGGCACTGGTTATCAGCACAATGCAGTTCCCAAGAGAGAAGGAAATGATATTCCCCACCTATCCTTTAATTCTTAAAAGTATTTCCAGGAAAGTATTCCTAAAGCTTGGCATGTACGTATTGTTTGACTGAAGTGTGGAAAATTAAATAGCCAGCAGCTGTTGATCAAGTCAATTTCTTCCAACAGGAAGGGCAAAAGGAAGTTCCTACAAACAAGCTTTTGTATTTTTAGAACAAGGTACAAGCCCCTGAGTCTGTGTGTTGGCGGGGGGACAGAAATAGCAGTGACTCATTTTTGAAAGAATTTTATCCAACAGGGTGGACAACAGTTTCCCAATAGAAGAGTGGATGAATGGAATAAAAGAAATGAAGACAAGATTTAGTGGTTAGATCTAGCCACTCCCAAGCAAATAAATTCTGATGCCTTCAGATGAAAACAGAGGATTCGCTAAAGGAAATTCACCAAATTTTATTGGGATTTGAGTGTTGATAACCATATAGGTCTTATTGTACTTTTCTCAATATTTTTGATAAAGCCTTTAAAATCAAAATAGTAAAGAGATTTGAGTATTTGACCTGTTTGATTTAAAATGTATGTTTTGAAACTGCTTAGGGTGAAAATGCCACAGATTTAAATTAGATTACCATAGAATTCAAAGTTTGGAAACATACACTTTATTTAAACTTCTTAATATTTATAAAACTTTGACAAAATATTTTTAAAATTTGGATTGAATTATAATGAACTCTTGAAAATGTTGCCTGACATTTTTATTACAGAGAAAAATCACACAATATACAATAAAACATTAAACATAAAATCCAGAAACAAATTATACTAATCAGTATTCGATCAAGGGGCAGAAACCACATAGTGATTGAAATAAAAATGATTAACACACAAAAAAGTATTAATTAGCAAGAAAGGCATTATTACAAAGAAGCCAGAAATAAAGCATCCAGCCACCATCTCTGGAGCTAAGACACAGCACTCAAAACAGGAAGAAGTTCAGAAGATTCCTTTTCTCAGGGCCAACTCAACCTCATTGCAGAGAATACAACTCTAGCTGTTGAAGGTAGAGAAATTTATGAGGTGTTGCAGGCCAAGACTGGCAAGCAAAGGTACCCTGTGAGTTACCTGCCACGCTGACTGGGAAGCTGCAGGAACTGTTTGAAGCAATGTCCTGGCTGCTGAACACATACACAGCTGACACTTGGTAAAAGAAAGAAGAAAACGGAAGCACACCAAAATCAGGGAAAAAAGTCTGTTCACATCCAGTGTCCCACACACGCCATCTACTGACAAAGTTTAAATATTTTGCCAGCTGGCAGAAGAGCGTGTTCAGAAAGGCAATGAAAAATGAATGTGGAGCTGAAGTGCAATAAGGCAGTAAGTGGCATGGCAACATTATGTGGCCAATGTCTAAAATTTGGAATAATAAAGATGGATGAGGGGATACATTTAGGCATAAAATACTTTCCATGTAGAAAAAAGAAAAGGTATTAATGTTTTACATTTTATGTTCTTTATAATTACTTAAAAGAATCGCATGTAATGTTACTGCTTTATTTTATAATTTAAAAAGAAGTGGAGACATTAGGACTAGGCTCATCAGTGAGATTTTCTATGAAATAGAAGGAGCTTTGACTTTAATAGCATATGATTAAATTTCTAGAATATTCTAGGCCATATTCTTCAGTGAGAAAGTAAAATTCTTTCAGATTGTGTAAGGAATCTTGAGATCTGACTCACTAAGTTATAAAAATTAATGTAGCCGGGCTGGGGATTTAGCTCAGTGGTGCTGCAGCCTGCCTCGCAAGCTCAAGGTCCCGAGTTCGATCCCCAGTACAAAAAAAAAAAAATTAATGTAGCCAATCTATTGTTATCTCTGCCACAGTAAATTTCAGGTAACAACTATAGTTGCATTTTGTTTATTCATTGGATGAAACAGAAATGAATGGAAAATTATCTGTTCTCATCAGGATCTGGAAAGATAGACACAATGTAATTTTCTGATAGTCCAGCTCTTTTGAACTGATACTATTAAATCTCAAGGAGAATGTGAAGATTTGCCCATTGTTTCTCTATCTATTCATATGCTGTTGAAACAGTCATTCTCAAAATGTGTTCTTTGGACTGACATCACTTTCTGAGGACTTGTCCAAAAGCATGTTCCCGGGCTTTACCTGAGACTTCCTGAGTGAGACATTCTGAGCCTTGGACCCTTAGTTATCTGTGTTTCTTGATGATTTGTGAATGATCCTGAGGTATGTTAGAAACCCACTGATGAGTTTTTCTAGTTTTCTCTATAATTGATCTAGGTGTACAGAATATTTAGTAAGCAGCTCCTTTTACACATCACATTGAATATGATTTATTCTGAAATTTATTTCTTCTTCCCATTCATTTCTCTTTATATATTGAATAAAGAGATTGGAAGTATACTTGTTATCTGAAAATTACTAATTATTTAGATGTGGAATATCCCCCAAAGGCCCATGTGTTCAAGGCTTAGTTCCTAGGTTGGTACTAGAAAGAGGAGTAGAATCTTTCAGCAGTGAGGCTCGGTGGATCTTTAGGTCACTGAAGTATGCTCGCCAAGGGGATTGTAGGGCCCAAGTCTCTTCTCTTCTTTTCATTTCTCTTCCATGAGGTGAGTGGCTGTTTCCTACCATACATTTCTGCTTCACCAGAGGCCAGAAGCAATTGAAGTTCATCATCTTAGTGAAATAAACCAAACTCAGGAGGTTAAATATTCAATGCTTAATATAAGAAATGCCTCCTCCAAAAAAAAAATTAAATGGAGAATTCACACAAAGTAGATGGTAGATTATTAAAGAGGAAAAAGGAGGTCAGGGGAGAGAGGAAATACAGGAGTGGAAGTAGTGAGATGTGAAAATAATCGATGTATGTTATGTGTATTTCCAATATACCAAAATAAAATCTGTTATTCCACATCATTAATATATACTAACACAATGAAATATTTAAAAATCCAAAATAAAAGTTTCACACCTAGACAGAGATTAACCTTAGTTCCTATTGATTTTCATAATTAAAAGAATACGTTTTTATTCTTATTTTTACTGTTTGATATTAAAGCAAATAATTATTGATAGCTGTTAGACAATACTATCAGTTCTAAGGAGATACAATCTTAAAATATCCCTAATAAAAAAACAAGTAGCTCTTTTTCTGTTCATTGGATTTGAAAAGAGAGACTCACCTTTAGGTTTTCATGACATTTATGTTGCTATTTCTTTATTCACTGAGGTTTTAAAATCATAAAAGGAATTCAGCTACAGAGAACAGGAAGTTAATTTTCCATGGTAAAACTTTCTATCCTAACATAAATTTCAGACATTTATAGGAATATATTAGGAAGTATTTTTAAGATACTTGTATTTCTGTGACACAAGACTGAAAGAACATATTATGCACTTAGTGTTACCATATCTAGCATGCATCAAACTTATCTGTGGACATTTGATTGCCACACATATTCCGGAAGAACTTGCATGATAGCTCAGCAAATTCCTGCTGATTTTAGTACAATAATTTGTTCTTTATCTTCTAACAAGTTTTCATGTCACTATCATATTTCCAGAAGCTTATTCTTTTCCAAATGTCTGCATTTCTGCTGTTATTTCAAAATGTATTTTCATGTGTGTTACTAGATGTTAGGACTTCAAAAGTTGTCTTTCTGGATTAAATTTCACCATCATTTTGTATTCTGAGGATGAAAGTGGAGAAGTATTTTTTTCTAGAAATTAAGATCATTGTCACCTGAGAAAAAATGGAAGCATCTGACAGCTGTTGTTGCCAGAGAGATTTTTGTCATAAAATTCTTCAATGTAAAGAGACAGATTTGCACGAAATGTCAGCATGACCAGTGCTGTAATTTCTTTTTTTTAAATACCAATAGCACTTTATAAAAAATATTTTCTTGAATTACCACACCTAAGACAATCTGCACACATGACAACAGCATGTTCCATACACACTTATCGCTTACACTAACAGTGCATGTGTTTTGCTCTCCTGGCCTTTTTGTAGGACATAATTGACATCTCACTGGTCTTGCTGTTCTAACAGGAGTTTCTTACCATATTATACAGTATGTAGTTAACAGGAACATAAAATATCAATAAAGTATTAAATTCTTAATATGTATTGTGCATTTAGAATAGACATCAACATTTTCACATCAGCTGGGTACTTGCTTACAAAAGCTAAAAGATAACATCAGAAATAAATCCCTATATGAACTACAATGAAAATGCCAACAGAACTCTACAAAAAAAAAAAAAGCTTTGCTTCAATTGTCACACCCAAGGCAGTCTTCACACGTGAAAACTGTATGTTGCATGCACACATCTCACATTGACAGCATATGTGCTTAGCTTTCCTATGTGGCAGTCTTGTCACCTCTCTTCACTTCCTGCTTTGTCAGGAGCTTCCTACTATATTGTACAATATGCACTTCAGTGCTGTAATTTCTATGATTTTACCCCTTTCTATCTTTGTTATCCGGATGTTCAAATATCAGTTTAATTTTAACTTTTTTCCTTATTCGTGGCAGGGATTGTGGTGTGTTTTATAAAATGTCATCTTTATTTCTTATAACCTTCATGTCTTTTACCCCAGAATTAAATTTTGAGTATATATTTCAGGTGTATATTTATAGTTAAACAACAAAAACTTCACACCTTTACTCAGAGAATGGGACTATATGTACCTAACATTCTCATTTAAGAGGCATAAAAATCTCTGTTATTGTCAGCACAATTTAATAACAGAAGTTACCTGTTGTGTGGCTTTTTGAGAGCTCCTATTATATCACTTATCAAATGTTGTAGAAATTAAAAATAAAACTAAAAAACAAGAAAATAGTTCCAAGAAAAGGTAAGTGACTTTGGTACAAACATTGCAATGAAAATATCAGGGATGGCATTAGACTTTTCTCTATGTGGCTGCTATTTCCAGGAAGATATCTGACTTCTTCTATGGAGGATGGCTTCCTAGACACTCTTATGCAAGTGTCATCTATAAGACAAAAGCCTTACAAATAGGATTGTTGGGTTCAGAAGTGTGTGCATTTAAAATTTTAATAGAAAAATGTACATTAAAAAAGCAGAGGTATTACAATCCTGGATTTGAATTTATACTACAAAGCTACAGTGATAAAACTGCATGCTCCTGGCAAAGAAACAGACCCAAAGATCAATGAAACAGACCAGAAGATGCAGAAACAACTCCAAGCACATTTAACCACCTTATCTTTGACAAAGGGGCCAAATACCTTCACTAGAAGAAAGACAACCTCTTTAATAAATGATGCCAGGAAAACTGGCTATCTGTATGCTAATGATGGAAGCTAGGCCCATATCTTTCACCCATGCATTAAATTAAAAATAGAAGTGGATCAAAGATCTAAATATAAAAACAGAAACAATCTTCTGGAAAAGAGAATAAGTAAAACTCTCAAAGACATAGATGTAGGCAAAGATTTTATGAACAAGTCTCTAATTGCACCAGAAAAATTACAAAGAAACAACAACTAGAACAACTAGGATCACATCAAATTAAAAAGCTTTTGCACCGTGAAAGGAACCACCAACAGAGTGAAGAGAAAACTCACAGAATGAGAAAAAAAATTTACCAGCAAAAGGACTAGCATCTAGAATATATAAGTTCTTTATATAAGAACTTAAAAAATCAGACAGCCCCAAATTCAAAGATCAGTCCAAAAATGGGCATCTGAAATGAACAGACACTTCTCAGATGAAGTAAAAATTTCAAATAAACATATGAAAAAATGTTCAACATCACTGGTCATTCAAGAAATGCAAATTAAAACAACACTGAGACTCCATCTCACTTCAAAAAGAATGGCTATCATCAAGAAATCAACTGATAACAAACGCTGGCAGGGCTGTGGGGAAAAGGAACACTGCTCCACTGTTGGTACAACCACTGCGGAAATTAGTGTGGAGATTCCTCAAAAAACTAAAACTAGAGGTTCCATTTGATCCAGCTATTCCCCTTCTTGGTATCTTCTTGAAAGAATTAAAAGCATGATACCATGGTGATATAGGCACACTCATGTTTATAGTGGCACAGTTTAAGACATATTATGGGGCCGGGGATTTAGCTCAGTGGTTCTGCCACTTGCCTCACAAGCACAAGGACCCAAGATCGATCCCTGGTACTAAAAAAAAAGAAAAAGACATATTATGTACAGATACAAATCCCTTAAGATGAATGTGATCATTATGCATGGTAAATGTATACTAATA
>NW_004624827.1:50038-69954 GCF_000247695.1 Heterocephalus glaber | reverse complement strand
AGGGTGTTTGGCTCCTTTGTCAGAGATGAAGTGGCTGAGTGTGTCTGGAGTTTTGTTTGGGCATCTTCTAATCTGTTCCACTGGTCCTCAGGTCTGGTTTTTTTTTTGCCAGTACCATTCTGTTTTTATCACAGTAGCTTTGTAGTATAGTTTCAAATTGGGGTTTGTGATGGCCCTTGCCATGTCTCTGTTGCCCAGAATTGTGTTTGCTATTGCTTTTTGCTATTATTTGTTCCAAATAAATTTTCGGATTGTTTTCTCAAGGTCTGTGAAGTATGCTGCTGGAATTTCAATTGGGATTGTATTGAATCTATTTAGCAGTTTTGGAAGTATGGCCATTTTCACTATGTTGATTCTTCCTATGCAGGAGCAAAGGATGTCTTTCCGTTTTCTGATATCATCTTCAATCTCTCTTTTCAGAGGGCTATAGTTTTCAGAGAAGAGGTCTTTGATTTCTTTTGTGAGGTTGATTCCTAGGTATTTCAGGTTTTTGGTTGCTATTGTGAAAGGAATTGTTGCCCTATTTCTCTCTCATTCAGTAAGATAATTGTAGATATAATGTGTTAATTGAGATATATGCATACTAGAAAAAGGTTGCTAAATATAGTGATTTTAAGTTAAAAAGTAAATCTATTGAGTTAACATGTGGTCTTTCCAATATAAGCACAATATATTCTGTAGTTTAAATGGAGAAATCATTTGTGCAAATGTTTCCAATAACTGCAATTTTCCATGCTATCAGTTCTACAACAAATTAACAATGCTTCTGTTTTGTATGAAATTATTAGTAGATAGTTTTGACATTCATCATATTTAAAGTGCTTATTAATATAAACATATCACATTAGAAATGTCAAATTTAACATCTTGAATTACTTTATGAATCATATATGCACATTTTCCACATACAATAGTTAAGACCTGTTTTTCTAGAAGACATTATGACTGCTCTACTAAGTTATTTTGTAAATTTGGTTAAAATCATTACCTGAGAAAATCTAGATGGTATTAGATCAACATATTTTTGGTATACTTATTTATATATTTGTATTATTCTTTCCATGGCTTTGCTTATAAATCCAGTAGCACTGTGGACAATTTTTAAAACTTGACTCTTCATTGATAGGTTATCTAGCACTTTCAGATATGGTAGCTAGTTACATAATTCTTCAACATCATACCCAAAATTTCAATAACTAACTGTAAGAGAATTTGATCATATTTTTATTTATAAATCAATATTGACTTATTATTACTGGTTACATATTCAGACACAATGAAATAATTGTGCTGAGTTTCCTCATTTATTTTAAACAGCTATAGCACAGGAGAGGCTATAATAGATGACATTTATTAAGAATCATTTAACTCATAGGTCTTTGGTTCTTGAGAGAAGGAAATCACATGGAATTTAAGCAGTATGTTTTGAATAATTTTTGGATAAAAGAAGATGTATGTGTCAGAAACTTATGAAAGTAGGTATCAGTATCCAAAGATATTGTAGAAATTATACCAACACATGAAGAGTAAACAGTTTTGAATTAACAATGAATCATTGAGTCAAAGGGGAATTTTCAAAAATTTAAAATACAGGCTAAAGAAAAATCTGCAGAATCTATGAAACAATGACTTACTTTTTAAAAAGATAACCAAATTGACAAACTTTAAGGTAGACTGACAGAGACACAGGGATAAACAGGTAGTGAGAGATAACCCAAATAAATGATGTTAGAAGTGGAAAAGAAGACAATACTATAACTAATACCAGAACAATTCAAAGGATAATTGATGGTTATTTTTGAAAATCTAGAAGAAATGGACACCCTACCAAATTTTAACCTACCACATTTCAACCAAGAAGAGATAAAGCCTAAATAACCCAGTAACAAGCCATGATTTTTAAATGATGATAAGAAAAAAAATCTCAACAATTATTTGGATCATTTCAATGCTAACCTTTAACCCTATATTTAAAGAACTACTAATATCAATGCTTCTCAAACTATTCCATAGAATTGAAGTGAGAGAATGCTTTCAAATTCATAGTACGTGGGCAAAAATTACCTTGTTAGTAAAACCTGACAAGCACACAAGAAACAAAGAAAAGAAATGTATACCAGTATCCCTGCTGAATATAGATTCAAAAATTCTAGAAAACAATATTGCAAATTGAAATTATCCACACATTTAAAAATCATGCACCATGATCAAATTGGTTTCATTCCAAAGATTCAATGATAGTTCAACATATGTAAATCAGATAAGATTGGGAGCATTCAAAGTAGTATGGCCATAGAGAACATATGCAACTCAGTAAATGTAATACAATACAGAAATAGCCCAAAAGATTAATCATGTGATGAACTTTGTGGATGGATAAAAAGCATTTGATAAATATCAACATCCCTTCATGATAAAAGCCCTAAACAAATTAAGAATAGGATTATACCTAACATAATTAAAGCTATACATGACCAAGCATAGGTAACATAATAATGCAGAGGTAAAAAATGAAAATATTCCATCTAAATAAGCCAGAAGGAAAGTGTGTCTACACTCTCTTTAATATTATATTAGACATTTTAGCAAGAGTAATTAGTCAAGAGAACAAAGAAATATGAAATGAAGGAAAATTACTTATGATGGTAAATATTATTATTCATGCTTAGAAAACCCAGGAGCTCCAGCTCCATTAAATGACTTTTAGAACTAATAAAAGAATTCAGTAAAATAGCAAGATACAAAAGAACATGAAAAATATGCAATAGCTTTTCTGTGCATTAACAGGTAATTTAATTGGAAAGAAATCAGAAAAATAATCACATACAAATTAGCACATACAAACAAAATAAAACAAACAAAAACACTTGGAATTAAACCTAATTAACAAAATGATGAAATTACAAAACATGAAAGAAATTGAAGACATTTAAAGGTGGAAAGGTCACCAATGTTTTTATATTAAAATATTAATACTATAAAATGTCCGCATTACTCAATGAGATCTACATATTCAATGAAGTCCCTATAAAAATACCAATAACACCTTTAATAGAACCATAAAGTACAAGATTAAAATTTTTGTGGGAGCACAAAGTCCCCCTATAGCCATAGTTATCTTGAACAAAATGAGCAAAGCTAGGGACAATACAATAACTGATTTCAATATATACTCAGAGCCATAGTAATAAAACACCACAGTATCAGCATAAAAACTGACATGTAGACTAATGGCACAGAATAGTGAATCCAAAAACAAATTCATGGATCTTCAGACAACTGATTATCAACTAAAGTGCCAAAAACATACATTTGAGAAAGTATGTACTCTTTAACAAATGCACCAGGAAAACTATATCTACATGTACAAGACTGAAACTACATTCCTCTTATTCTGCACAAAATAAGCAACTCAAAATGGATCAGAGGTATTAATGCAGTAGTATCCAATCTTTTAGGCACAAAAGACTGGTTTCATGTAAGATAGTTTTTCAACAAAAGTGGAGGTATTAGTAGTCTTGAGATGATTCAAGCACATTTCATTTATTTTGGTCTTCATTTTTATTATTATGCATTATAATGTGTAGTAAAATAATTATACAACTTACCATAATACAGAATCAATGAGAGTTCTAATTTTGTTTTCCTGTAAACAGAATGTCCTATCTGGAGTTAGACATAGTGACATCCAAAGTGTGTTGCTTATGACTGGTCTACTTTGTAATCATATTTCATTTGCTGTCACTGCAGGAGATTCTGGTTTAAAAAGATAAGAGATTAGAAATGGAAGAAAGGATTTCTGTGCTTCTTTTAGCAATCAGGACATTCCCTTTTAACTTTAATCTAGAATATATGAAGAGTTGAAGCTTTTTCAGACATTCTTTTAAAGTTCCTGTTATTTGTGATCTCAAGAAGTTGTTCTTAAAAATCTTTGATAATGTTTCAAACATATCAAAAATACCTATATTCACATTTCACTCACATAATTTCTGATTTGGCTATGGATGTAGCCATTTTATCTTCTGACTGGAGCACAAATGTTATCACATGGAGTGACTGAGCCCATTGAGATTGAATATCTCACAAAAGTAAGCAAGTTTTGTGCCCATTTCAGGTCACTTAAATGTATTACCAGTGATGACTATTTTATTAAAAGAAAACTGTAGGGAAACTCCCATAACTCAAAAACCCTGGCCAGTGATTTACTTTAGAAAACCATCTCACTTCAATGTATGAGAAGATATACATGCTAAAAATCCATCATCTCACAGAGCTGTGCATAAAATCCTGAGTTAAAAGCATACAATTTACTGGGAATGATAATTTTAATCATATCCTGCAAAATGTTTTGAACAAGTAACATTTTTCGGCTAGTCAGCATTTCTCTATTGACACAGTATATAGGCTGACATTCAAAAGTGACCAGTTGTTATGTCTTATATCTAGACTGTACCCTCAAAAACTCATGCAGTCATAGGTGGGGAGTTTTGAAGGTGCTTAGCTTAGGGTATGTGAATGTGTATTAAGGGTGTGATACTGGATTAAGAGTATGGATAACGGGAGCCCAAACCTAGGCATGGGTGGTGCTAATCAATAAGATTTTACCCTGAATGGAATTTGAAGGGTAAGATAGAAAGCACACTTACTGCTGGTGCCTTCTGCTTTCTGTCTTCTGCCTGCCATACTATGAACTTTTTCTCCTCTGTGATGTCACTCTGCCATGCCATCCTGCCTTGGAGCCAGTTGACTATGGACTGAAATCTCTGTAAACTGTAAGCTGTGATAAACCTTTCTTCCTTTAACTTGTGGATGTTTATTTTGTCTCAGCAATGAGAAAAGTAGCTAAGAAAGATTTTGGAGCCAGAAGAGGGCTTGTTGCTGTGACATTACTGGGTCGTGTGGTTCAGGAGCCTTTGAAATTGGCTTGTGGAAAAAGTTTGGAAAGATTTAGAAATGCTGGGCTAAAGATGCACCACTGGATGCTGTAAGATAAACTTGATAGGAGATTCTGGTCAGAGCTTAGAAGTCCAGAATACTCATAGAAAGGCATCCTGTAAAGACTAGGATCAGATGGAGGTAGTTAGGAACAAGACTTCATTGGTTCTTGGAATCCAGACTATGAGTGTTATGCTTCAGCCAAAATTTTGTCTACATTTTGCTCTTGTCCAGAGATTTTTTCCTGAACTGAGACTAAGAGCAATAGACTAATCAGTCTGGCAGAAGTTTGAAAGCAGCCTAATGTTAACCCAGTAATATGGCTACTGTTGGGGGGATTTAGCCCAATCTATGATGAGACTCAAGAGCAGAGAGCCAAGCAAAATGGTTTTAAAAGTTTTGAGTTTGGTCAGAAAGGAAGGTCTATTAAAGTTGTGCACTGAAAAATGGAGCAAAGGAAAACTTGGTTGCTGAAAATAGGACAGGACAACAGAAAAGATGGTCTGAGGACATCAAAAAAGCCAACAGAACTCCAGCTTTTTCAGCCTCAAAATTCCACAGATGAAAGACTTTGCTTTGAGAAGAGAGCCCAAAACAACATGTTCCACAATGGTGGTAGCCTAGGAATTTGTTCCTAGAAACTGGGTTCACAGCACTCAGAAAACCAGACGATCAATCTATACAGCTAAGAGGGAAGTCAGCCTGACTACTGCTCTAGCTGACAGCAGACCTTGGTCTCATCCATGTGATTCTGGTTTTAAGTGCATGCAGAATTCAAGAATTGTGGGGTCAGGAAGGCTTCTACCAGATTTCTGAAAAAGGCCTTGGAGGCCAGACAGTATGCTCCTGAGAGGGTAGTGTGTGAAGCTGTGAGTGTGAAGCCAAAAGTCCAGTGGAGACCCCAGAAAGTTGGAGAAGCCAAGAACATGATCATCTGAGGAAAGCTACAAAGAGTGAGCTCAGCCAGCCCATTAAAGGCCATTGGAAGTACAACCACCAGAAGTGTCATAGATCCAGAGCCACCCAAGCCCTTTGGAGTTCATATCTTGCCACGGATTATATTGGATGCTGAACAAGGAACGATGGGATTTAATGTTTGCCCTGATGCATTTTGGTCTTGCTTTGTTCCCATTCTTTTCTATCTCCCATTTATATCTTTTGGAAGGGAAACATATATCCTGTGTCATTATATGTTGTAAGTGTTTCACTTTCTTTTGATTTGTACAGGACTTCATATCTAAGAGTTTGCCTTAAATCTCAGAAGAGATTTTGGATTTGGACTTTTTATCAATGCTGAAACTGAGGCAACTTTCAGAGGTGGACTAAATGCTTTTTCTATAAAGGGATGGACAGGAGTCTTTTGTGGACTAGGGGTGAAATGTTAAGGCTTATATCTAAATATCTCCCCAAAGACTCATGCACTTATAGGTGGGGAGTTTCTAAGGTGCCTAGATTAGGGTGTGTAAAGGTGGATTTAGGGTGTGATACTAGGATTAAGTGTGTGGATTACGGAAGCCCCACCTGGGTATGAGTTGTACAAATTACTTGGATTGTAGCCCAGATGGAGTTTAAAGAGACAGACAGAAGGCTTGCTGCCTCCTGCCTTCCATGCTATGAAATGTTTCTCCTCTGTGATGCCCCTCTGCCATGCCATCCTGTTTTAGAACCAGCTGACTATGGACTGAAACCTCTGCAAACTGAGAGCTGTGATAAACCTTTCCTCTCTTAACTTGTGGGTGTTAAGTATTTTATCTCAGCCATGAGAAAAGTAAATAAGACAGTAGTAAAACCAGAAAGCCATCCAGGCCTGACAGCCTCTTTGCCCATGCATATATAGTCACAAAATGACCAGTTCAATTTTTATTATGTTATCCTTCAATGATTTGAATAGGTCTCCTGTTTCGGTGTTGGTTGTCCAGAAAAGTACACATAACATGTCCTCATACACTTCCTCCTGGAATATGTAACATATGCAACAACTTGTCAATATGGTAGACTTGGCAACCTGGATTGCATATTAAATTGACTCATTAATCCTCTCTAACAATTGTGGGTCTTTATCGTCTGCCATCTCATCAATTTGTGTAGCTATGGTGCTAGCTGAAAAAATAATATGCACTACCTTCTGAAATGTAGCCCCCCCTTAAGTATTCATAACAAATGTCCTTAGCAGAAGGCAGGATCAACTGTTTACCAAAAGTATAGGGATTCTTTGCTTTAGTAATGCAGTTATCCCCTAAGAATGATAATTTCAGTACAGACACATTGATAAAGTGATGGCCTTCAATTATTACTTCTATCTTTTGTATTCAAGTTTTTCTTTCTTTCAAAAAAATCCCAAAAGCTTGTCTTTTAATGAAGGTTGTTTGGTCTCCATGTAAAAGTTATTTGGAATGTTTCATGGTTTTGGCTAGTCAGTCAACACATAGTATGTAGTGTAAAAATGGGCATGGAAAATGTAAATCACTTATCACAATGAATCTGTTACTTAAGTGGGACTCTTGATCTTTTATTTTTAAATGTTGCTTTGTTATTGTTGGCAGTCTTACAGTTTGCAGCTGTCTCATCATCAGGTCTCTTCCCCTTTTCAAAGATGGTCTCCAAAACACTCAAGAGATGTTTGTTTCTCACTCATTTTATCTAGGATTGAATGTATGCTTAAATAAACTGTGAGTGAGAGAAAAGCACAGTGTAGGAAAGGGAGAAAAAGGTAAATACAATAATGGGGAGATCACATGCATAATAAAATATGGTCAGATTCTGACTTAAACCCTGCCATGAGATGCAGCTGTACAACTGATATACATCAACCTACTTATCGCTATAAAGCATGTCACCAGATAAAGCTTGTCACTTGCCACTCACTGGGAGGGTTTTGATATGAGGCTCCAAGCAAATGATTTATTTAGGTCTCTGTGCAGTTAAACTTCTCTGCTAATGTTTGACTGTATTTACAGGTGTTCCCCATTGCTAGAATCACTACTGCAGCTTTACCTCAGATTATGAAGCATTAGATTCTCATAAGGAACACACAACCTAGATCCTTTCCATGTGCAGTTCACAGTACGTTTAGTACTCCTACAGAAATTTAATGGGTCCACTGGTCAGAAAGGAGCTGTGGCTAAAGAGGTAATACAAGGGATGGGGAGATAGGAATTGACTTTAAATTCACAAGAAACTTAACTCACTTGGTTGGTGCTCACCTGTTGCTGTGAAACCTCTTTCCTAACAGACCATTGATCAGTAATAGCCTGTGGGCCCAGTTGGGTACAACTGTCTTACTGTAAAAATGAAACTCTCAAATTACCAGAGGAAAGATAGAGGAAATACTTCAAGATACATGCACAGACAATAATTTTTTGAATAGAGCTCCAAAATAAACAAATAAACAAAAAACAAGAATTGATAAACAGATTTACAGTAAGTTAAAACTTTTAATTTTTCCCAACTTGCTTTAAATTAGCAGATGGCAAATGATAGCCTACAGGTCAAATCTATAGGTTGGCTGCTTTCATTTATAAACAAACACTCATTTTGTTGTTTCATCCACTACTATAGCAGTAAATTTGACTATTTGTGATAAAGATTCATGGCTCAAAAAACCTAAAATACTCTTGGAGCCTATGGAGAGAATATTTTTTTAATCGTTGTTCTAGGCCACTATATATGAATACCTTAAATCAAGTATTTGAATGCACTTTCTCATGTAAATAGACATTTCTTTATCTTGAGGCAAAGGAGAGTGTAAAAGAAAGTTCTCAGACTCAGAGTTGGCTTTCACTTCTTCATTAATTTTTTTTTTTTTTTTTTTTGCCTCAGATGCATTTGTCCCTGAGTGAGCAAAGGTAAAAAGACCAGACTCATTATTAACCCTATATGACTTCAATGTACATAAACAGAACAGAATTAAAATTAATTCTTATGTTCACAAATATGTTGCAATTTCTTTTGTAATAAAAATATTTTTGATGATTTCATTGTTTCTCTTCTTGGCATAAGAAGAAACGCACACAGAATTACATACACTGCACTTTAAAGTTGAGTACTATGTTCTTGATCCATTTAATAAAAAGTATAGAATTACTTCAGGAACAAGTGGCCACATGTCTTAAGAGCAGATGTGCGAATGACAGCTCCTCTGCTTCGGAACCTATGTCCAGAAAAAAAGATCATAGTTGTCAGTGATGTTGTCCTTGCAAACTGCAGCCTAGACTAAATGAGAAGAGTAATTTTATGCTGCACTACAATTCCTTTACTCTTAGCACCAAAATAATTGTTTCACAAGAATGATCCAAGAAAACACTCAGCCTAAATCTTCATTTAAAGATATCTATTATTTGAAGATTAATGTGTAATTTTACAGTTATTTTCTACAATTAAGCAGTTATCAAAGTGCAATTTGTCTTGTTAAATATCTTTATATTTTTAGTATAGCTTGAAATCTCAATGAATTCAGAAAGTGGATGTTGGGAAGCTGCTTTACTATTGCTGTATGCCATAAAGAAGTCAAGTTGTTAAATATTTATCATTTCTACTCTGAACTTTATATAGTTTATAATACTAAAAATACAAGGACAGTTTTCTTATTCCTTGATAAGTATGTTATAGCTGAAAAATTAAGATGTTTTCACATGAAATAAAAAGAAATCAAATTTAACGACAAGAATTTATTTTAAATAAATTGCAAAGTTTATTGAATTGCTATAGTTTCATCTGTATAATAAATTTTCTTTCCAGTGATATAGTTTTTATTAGAAAAATATCTTTTCTCATAATTGGAAATAAAACTTAAAAGGAAAATGCAAGTACTCTCGGGAGAGAAAACATAGTGACATATTCAAGCCAGACTACAAATGACTGACAACTGATCATTTCTGGAAGCCAAATTTTGATAGCTGGGAAAGCTCTCGGTAGAAGTCAAAGCAGAAGATGGGGTAGGAGACTAAAGCTGAATTACTTCTCTTTCATTTATTTCTTAAGGCCAGATTGAGAGGAGTCATAATTTGGCATGCAGGTTTTGTCTCTTTGCACCTTGGAGTTAGCTGGAGGAAATTAGCAAATATTAAACAATAAAAATGTGTCTATCTTTTTATTCAAAAAAGGATGACTGAAATATGAATGGTAAAAATGATAATTCTAGGCTCACTCTCCTTGCCAACTATACCAGCATTGCCAGGTTCCCAAGGGTTAATTTTCACTTATAGAACTTACACCTGGTACCTAAATATTACCTAGGTGGCTGTTGCATATTTAGATCAAGTTGCAGCAAAATTAATTGTCAGTATATAAAACAAAAAGACTGGCTGCAAAGTATTCCTTTGTGAGTTGAATAGCTCGCGTGGAAACCATATTTCGGAAAATAATATTAAAATATGCAGTAAAGTTCACAATGAATCCTTAAAGAGGGAGAAAAACAAAACTGCTACACAAATCCTTGAAAAATGTGAAATCTCCATAATTTTCGCATACTTTGTATGTTTTCAGTGTAACCCGGCATTGCTCTTATGACTGATTAAAATGGAGGAAATCAGTAAAATAGTAAAATGAAGGAAAAAGACATTTTAAAATGGGCTATCAATGCATATGATGGCTATTTCAGCAATTAAAATATTTATAAATGGTCCCAGCCTTAGATATGCTTGCGTTTGAATGACAAGAGACAGGAAAAATGGAAGAATGGTGAAAACACAGAGAAACTCTAGCTAGCCACTTCTCCTGATTCACCTCACATATTTGAAAATTTTTATTTTTTCATTTTTGTCTAATGGAACATATCTCATACCTTATTGCAGCATTGCATCTTGAGCTACAGTTTTACTCGATGAGAAAGGAACATATTGCCATTTGTCCCTTGTCAGCTCAAAAACTTACTCCACTACTTTTCTCTAGCTCACTTGAGCCTGAGAGTTATAAACTGTTCTCATACATTTTTCTCATGTTTAAACAATTTTCTTCATTGTTTAATTTTTTCTGACCCTTTCTATTCTGTTCCATAATCCCTCTTTAAAAAATACTGGGCACAAGTCAGGGATTTAGCTCAGTGGTTCCACCGCCTGCTTCACAAGCATAAAGTCCTGAGTTTGATCCCCAGTACCAAAAAAATGAAACAAAAAAACTACTGGACACATAAATGATATTTATTAAATAACTATACCTGAAAATTTTGCAAAGATGTGCTAATGTTAAACTAGGTGTGGTTCCTGTGATTGACAGCTGGTGAACATATAGCTACATAAAAATTGGATGTAGTGGACTGGAACTATAGTCACACTTGGAGTGTCTGTAACAACAATAGTAAATATGAGAAGGGATGTGTTTGCAAAGAAGAGGTGAATATTTTGTTGCAAATACCAATATATTCAAAAGGAGAGATGAGGGAGCTTGCAGAATGTTTCTAGGAGGTATATTTCTTACATTAGAGAATCATATATTTTTCACTTATCTGACTGTACCTGCAAACACTATGGTAAACTAGATATTAACCTACAATAACGATCTATTCAATAAAACAAATTACTAACTAACAATAGAATAGTGTTCAACTGTAGCAAGATATAGTTAAATACCTATAGATTAATAAAACTTAATTGTAATATTTGTAAAGATAGTGATTTGGGGGAATGAGAACATGAAAAATGTAGAATTTGATTAAGCAATGGAACTTGAAAAGGTGATAACAGTGAAATAAAGATCCTTTTAGAGATTGAAAGGATTAAGTATATTAGATGCAAAAAAATAAGGTAAAGAATGGATAAGAAAAATAGAGTAAAGAAAAAAAGAACAAATAAGGGAACAAATTAAAATAGAAAGAATGATAAAAGAAAAAATAGAGGGGGAAAAGAAGCAAATCAAACAAAAAAGCAAAGATAATAATAAGAAGGGGAAAAAGAAAACAGAAAATAAAACTCCAAACACTATGAAAAAAATAGAGGAGAAAAAATGGGTCAAAAGAAAAATAAATGTATTTCCAAATTGGTGATTTATTTCCAGAAATTGTCACATTGGAATCCAGCAAGTCACATTCCTGATCACCACTTGTATACCCTGCAGGTTAGGTGACCTTTCTGGTCAAGAGGTGCCTGTTTGTTTACTCCAGATTGGGCAACTGCCCAGTTAAGACACATCTATGTTCCCCTTGCTGAATGAAGAAACAGATCACTCATCCCCACTAGATGTAGGGAGCATGGCAGACCACTGGGCTCAACAGCATCACCTTCAGATCCAGACAACTCTGAAAGCCACACCACCAAACCTGGCATCCCATCACAGAATGCAAATACCATGTTCCTTCTGGCCTGAACTCAAACTCTTCAGGGATCTCCTTTAAAGGGATCTTATGCCTAGTCCCAGTACTTTTCTGGGATCTACACCTAGTCTTCACTTTCTGTATCTCTCTCTTGTGGCTGACATTCACCAAGTCTCTGTGGTAGGTAACGCCGCAATGTAGGAGTGAAGCTGTAGTATAGGTGTTCTATGGCTCAGTCCCATACAAGCACTTCCAAAAATGGTGCCTGATTAAACTTCTTTCTAGCAATATGGCAGGCACTGCACTGGATTTCTTTTTCTACTCTATGCCACCAAAGAAGGTACTTTTGTCTTGTCTTTTCTCTTTTCTTTTTTTCATTAGTTGTGGGCTTTTCTTGAAGCTAGTGCCACTCTGCATTATTTCTTCCTGAAGCAGCTGACTTTTCTGGGTCTACCTCTTCTCTGAAATGTTGCATTCATCTTCCATCAGATCAGTTGTTTGGTAATCACCTCTCCAGCCCTGTGCTCAGAGGAACCAAGATGTGGAGCCAACTAGAAGTTGGCAGTATCACACCCACTGTGGGTGGGCTCCTCTTCCACATACGCATAGCTTTCAAAAATGTTCTGATGCACAAATGTAATCTGTGAGGCAGGCATGGCAGCACTGAGCTAAATTCCAGCCCTGACAAATGTAATTTGGACCTTTTTGTCCTAACTAGGACAAAAGAGTTGATCATATACATGTGTGTGTGTGCATACAATATATGTGACACATAAATTCGCAAGAAATGTTTTAATTGATTGAATTGTCATTTATTTTTCATTTCTCGACCCACATCTGATTTTCCTGCACTCCCAATAACTGTTTAAATGCATTTATCTGTTTATTTTTGTTTGAATATGTTGTAAATTTCCACTCTTACTTTGTACATACATACTTCAATTAAAAAATAATTCCACTGTTTTTCCTGTTCTTCCATATTTTTCTACTCATTATTGCTTTTAAGTTTTATTTATATTGCTCTACCCATTGCTTATCTTTTGTTTTTAACTGCCATGTGTGACTACATGACAGTTTAAATCAATGATATTTCATTATCCTGTATTCTGGTCAATTATTTTCTGTCTTGCACCAACATTAAACCATTTTGGTTTTATAAAATGATAATCCATATTTCAAAATTAAAATTAATCACCCATTCATTTATAATATTTTAAAAAATAAAATCAAATGATGCATTTTATTATGTTAATAGTAAATAGTTCAATAGAATTTTTTAAAAGCTACCCCTGTGTATTCAGCATTTTCCCTAATAAAAAATTATTTTGACAAGACCTTTTGAGACAGGTAGCATTTCAGTTGAAGTTCCATTATTAATTCATGAATTGATACTAACTTACTGAATGAAAAACAAACTAATTCATCACATCTTCATTCCTCTGTAGTCATTGTCTCTAACTTTGAATTTTCTAATTCTCTTCCTCTCTCTCTCTCTCTCTCTCTTTCTTCCCTGACTCTTACACTCTTATCTCTCTTTTCTAAGGACTCATAATTTCATTCAGTTCAAAATGATAACTTATAAAATCTTTCTATCTCAAGTCCTTTAACATAATCATATCTGCAAAGTTGCTTTTACCATGGCAGCTAAAACATTCTCAGATCTATGGAATTATGGTAAAGATATCTTTTGGGGAGTTATTGTTCAGTCCTCCACAGGATATATACTGTAAAGATCATTGGTGAGATAGCAGAATTCTGGCTTAGAAACTGATGGGGAAAGTACCTCCTTCAAGAGTAGATTAAAGGAGAAAGAAAAAGGAAGAATCATAGTAATTGGATTAAAATAACTGACACTTTTAAGACTTTTTATTGAAAATGAGGAGCAAAAATTTTTGAATATTCATTGGTAGAAATATGATCAAATTGTTTTTTTTACAATTAGAAAGTGAAAAAGAGTATTTTTTATGACTCTGGACAATACAGAGAAAAATCACTGATGAAGAAGAGGATAATGAATTTGGTAAAGATCCCTTTGAGCCAATTAAAAAAGGAGAAGAGATAAGATCACTAATAGTAATGGAAATATAGAAATGCAAAATGTGTCAGGTAGATGGCAATAGATATGAGAGAAACTTTGACACATTTGTGCCTTTATTTCTTCCATCAAATTTTGCAGTTTTCAATACACAATCTTTTACATCCTTGGTAAAATCTGTTCCTATTGTATTTTTATGTAGCCATTATAAATGGAATTGTTTTCTAATTATTTTGGTAGTTCATTGTCAATGTTTAATTATTATATAGTGTATGCTGTTGATTTTTGTTTCTTGAGTTTCTTTTTTTCAAAATTGTGTGAGACAAGGTCTTGCTATGCTGTTCAATCTGACTTTTAACTCACTATGTAGCCCAAAAAGATGTCAAATGATGGCAATCCTCCGGCCTTAGCCTCCCAAGTGCTGAGATTACAGGCATGTACCACCATGTCCAGCTATCTCTCAATTTCTTATCACAAAATTTTATTGTATTCATTTATTAGTTCTAACGGTTTTACTGGTGGTGTCTGTAGAGTTTTCTGTGCATAAAATAATGCCACCATCAAACAATGAAAATTGTAATACTTCCTTTACTGTTTGGATGGCTTTATTTCTTTCTCATTTAATAGCTTTGATGAGGACTTTGAGTACTGTATCAAATAGAAGAGATAGGAATGGGCATCTGTGTCTTCTTCCTGATATTAGAAGAAAAACTTTATTTTTCCCCTTTGGGTAAAATTTTAGCTCTCAGCTTCTCATAAGTGGCTTGTATTTTGTTGAAAGTCATTTATCATATACATAACTTGAGATCATTTTTATCATGAATTGGTTTTACATTTTTAAAAATACTTTTTCTTCACCTAATGAGATGATTATCTGATTTTGGTCCTTCATTCTGTTGTGATGTGCCATGTGCAATGATTTGCATAAGTGGAATCACCCTTACATTTCTGAGATATATCCCACTTGATCGTGGTGAATGACTCTTTTAATACCGTATTGAATTTTGTTTGATAATATTTTGTGAAAGATTTTTGCAGCTATGTTTATCAGTAACAATGTTTTGTAGTTTTCATCCCTTTTGGTGTCCTTGTCTGACATTGGGATCACAATATTGATTACCTCTTGAAAGGGTTTGGAATTATTCCATTTTAAATCTTTTGGAAGTTTTCCAAGTATTGATATGGGTTTATTTTTAAATATTGGTAGGGATCAACAGGGTAACTCTCAGGTATTGATGGAAGATATTGTCACTAATTCCATATATTTATTGTATTATATTGTATCATCAATAGGTAGAAAATATCAGCAGAATATTTTTAGTTCTAAGATATTTATTAATGGTGACATGAATGATAAAATAAGATAAATAACATAGTTCTTGTTGTCTTTCCCATATCAAAAAATACACAACATAAATTGAACTTATAGGAAATGCATAGAAGGAAATCTTGAGTGTGTGCAATATGTGTGTATGTGTAGGTAGATAGATGGATAAATAGATATAAAGGGCAAAATTATAAGAAAATAATAGATATATTATGTGTAGGTGAGATACAAGGGGAGGAGGGAAATTTTTGGTTTTCTTTGATTTTATGTCAGGTAAAATATTTAGCAAGACATTTTTTTTTGGACATAAAAGTCTTGAGGAAGGGAAATCATACAGGGTACATTTGGGTGAAAGGTTGGTGAACCGAATCAGGAAACTACTAGAATCTATGTAGCATTTCTAGATGTAAGCTATGTTCACAGCTAATATCTGCCTCAGCTAATATCTGTATAATCTTCATTTTGTGAGTAAGTAGAAATAATAATGTTGTTTTGAGGATGAAATAGGATGTTTTTTGTTGTTGTTTTTTTTTTTTTTTGGAACTGGGGATTGAACTCGGGTCCTTCTGCTTGCAAGGCAGGAGGTGGAACCACTGAGCTAAATCCCCAGCCCAGGATAATGTTAATAAATATTTTGAATAGTATGTACACATTGAAAACCCTTGATAAATTATATCTTTTGGGAGCACTGGACCACATCTTTTTTTTTTTTTTTTGACAAATCTCTTTTGTCAAAAAAGAGAGATAAATCATAAAAGGAGGAAGTTCAAACTCCATGGGATGCAAAGTTCTAAGTTTGTACAGGTGAAATTAAACAAACCAGGCAGAACAGCTGTTCCAAGGGTGATAGATAATTAGCAGCTGGCATTTGCAGGACATATTGGCATAGATTTATTCATGGATACCTTAGGTAAAAATTTGATGTTTCAAAGCTAATTTTTAATTATTTCAAATAGATTCTGAGTAAACCCTAACCAGAGAAGTAAAGACTTGACTACTTACTAGGAATAAGATTGGAGAAAGAATTTGATCAATATGAACTTATAATAAAGTATTAGGAAGTATGTATCTATATATACATGTATACATGTATAAATACACAAAACATGTGTAATGTATAACTTGTTTATATATTTTTTTAAAGTAAGTTATTTTCTCAGTCATGTATAAAGCTCTTAGGCCATAGAAGTGATTTGCTGTTCTTAATTTAAATTTTTTGTTGCCTATAAACAATATTTAACTTACCTGAATCTAATTAATTAGCTTTCCTTATGGAATAAAATTTTAATGCTAGTTTTAATTATATCACATATATAATGACATTATTTTAGATAAGTCATAAACAGCATAATTAGAAAATCGTGTGAGAAAACATTTTTGAAAAAAATTTCTCTCTACCAAATATTTAAAGGAGAAATGGAGCAAACTTATTACTGATAAATCATGCTGGTCACACTAATTTGTTGGAAATGTTCAATAATGATGTTTTATGTAGCAGCCATCTGTTAAATTTCATTTCCATGTTTTTATCTTTCACAGTGAAGTAATAGAGAACTACTAGAATTTTTGTGCAAAAGTTACTGTTCCCAGAACTGAGATCATTATTTCTCAAATATGTTAATTAAGAACTAAAACATATCAAGGACATGTTTCAAAAGGTCAGGCTCCAATGTCAGAATTTCAGATTATATTAATTGTAGTACATTACTAATGGACTCCCTGGTTGGCTGAGCAACTGCAGGATATATTATTGGACAGGTGTCTTAGTCCCTGAGAGTTGTATTTATATCATGTAAACTTATAATGAATAACACCAATTTTCTTAACTCCTAAGCCTCCAGGTAATTAATTGCTCTCCTTTACCACACGGTATTTTGTACACTAGAAAGCCAGAACTATTTGGCCACACATACTGTACCACCTTGCTATCTGCTTTTTCATTATCCAATGACCTCCATGGTTAATTGCATTGATCAGGTCCTCTGGTTTCTTTTCTTCATATCTGCTTAGAACTAGGTTCCCTAAATCTTGGCCATTGGACCTATGCATCTATGAAATAGGCCTTTTTAGATGATGTAGTATAAACAATAATAGAGAATGAAAAATATATAGTAGCAAATGTACATCTGTGTTTACAGTGAATCGGACGTTCAAAATATCTGATTCATTATAATATAGGAAATAGAACAAATCATATAAGTAAGAAAATAAGATTATAGAATACTCCACATTATTTTCTATTCTCTTGATGGTGATTCCCGTATATTTTTTTGCAGAATTTTCACAAAAGTAATTCCTTTGGATAATTTAATCAATATGAACTTATGTGCATAAAGCTTGGCTTGTTTTTGTCCTCCTTGAAAGCACACTATTTGTGAGAAAGGGAACATGCCCTCTCAGGTCATTTGAAAGCTCCCAAAGGCTTCATCTGGAGTACTATTCCCAAATACTCCTAAGATTTTTCTTCTCTCCTGTGAATAGCAATCATATTTCCCTTATTACTGTCTGTTGCATTCTGTTTTACTGTGTCAGCTAATGGACAGATGCTTATATGAATTCTTGAGAATTTTTTATGCCACATACCATGACAGGACAAAAGTTTTATGTGCAAGATTGTAAATAAAGAGTGGTATCTCCAATTTCCATCTACACCCTGCCCTATGGAGGTTACTCTATAAACCTACCACTTTTGGAATTTATAGGAGGTAAGACATAAACCTTTGGCAGGATTAGTTAATTTTTTACATTTTTTTAAATTAAAAAATTAGTAACCAAAGAAGTTTAAGGTACATAAATAAAATTCCATAATTCCTTGCATGCAGTTGAATTGATTTTCAGAATAGAATGTACCATGTAATCAGTTACCAGATCGAGGAATAGAAATTTAATCCCTCCTCTTTGTAACTTGTGTCACCACTGCCTCAAAAGGAAGCTTATCTTAAATCCTAACTTAAATATTTTTTGCTGATTTTCGCACTTAATATAGTCACAAGCAGAATTCATTATTTTATATTTGGATTTTCTTTGTTAAAGTTTTTATTATAAATGCATCTATATAATTGTAACAGCACACCATATATTTTCAATATTATATAGTATTCCTTTGTGAGAATATACCATATGGTTATTATTCTTTTGCTGATGAGCATTTGGGTAATTTCATTCTGAAGTCATCACAAATATTACTGCCTTAAACAATAAAACAAACATTTTTCAATATACTTCATGTTTTAAGAGCATAGACTCTGTCCTTAGGAAAACACTTTTTTTTTAACATTCTAAATATGGGATTGCTGGCTCAGAGAAATTGTGAAAGCTCACTTGTAACAGAGAATACCAAAGAGTTTGCTGAATTATGTGCAATAACTTAAACCCCAACAGTCATGTAGGTACTATTTCTGTACCTACGCTGTTCTAGTAACTATAATTCATGACATCTAGTAGTTTGAATCCTCCAGCTTTGTTCATCAAAATAACTATAGCTATTTTTGTCCTAATGAAATTTCTGTGATTATAAGTCTTAACTCTTTATGATGTTGAATTCTTCAACCCATAAACATTCTGTAACTCTGCTTTTATTTGTCCATATATTCTCTCTTTAAGTGTGCCATAATTAGTTCTTTTGTAAAAGGAAAGGGGACCAAGAGATGAATGAGGAGGATATGAAAAAAGAATTCAGATATGTTTTGTACATCTAAAAATTGCCTGTGATGAATGTACATATTATGTACTGCAAGCATGTCCTCATAAAAACAAAAAAATTTAAACAAATGATCTAATTTTAGATATGTTGAGTATTTGAGTGTTATTTACATTTTTAAGGTTTTTTGCTGGTATAAAAGAATACCCTGATTTCTTGAATATTGGCCTTGTATTCAATGGTCCTTAAAAGTAATTTAAAAATCTTTTATAAATTCATTCATAGATATGTCTGTAGAGTACTTGAATTTGTTTTGGTGAGGGAAGATGTTAGTTTTGGGGGGATTTATGGCTGCAACATTTAATGATTTTTTTGACTTTTATTAGTACATGTTTGCAGTACATAATGATTACATTCATTGTAGGGAATTGGTACAAGTACATAACACATTTCAATTCTTATTTTTCCCCTTCCTTCCACCCTCCCCCCTTTTATTTTTCCAGCATTAGATTCATTCTGTATGGTTTTATAAAGTTAACTATCATATATACAGTTTGAAATCCAGACTAATAGGCCAAAGAATATATAAAGCTTGAAAAACAATTGTATTGTCAAGGTACACTTTTAGATATATTGTCTTTACTGGATTACAATACCTTTTGTTCAACTCTCTCTTTTTTCCTATCATATGTCTTTTATTTTATATATATATGTATGATATAAATATAGGTAG
>NW_004624826.1:8678208-8736462 GCF_000247695.1 Heterocephalus glaber | reverse complement strand
CTTCCTGCCTCTGTTACCTTTTCCTTGTCATCTCTACAATAATGCACCCCCCATGGTCCCCCCCACCCTGACTCCCCTGTGTTTTCAGACCTGCTGCCCCTGACTTCCACATATGCCCCAAACGCAGGCTTTCAACTTCTTGTATCTCATGAGCTGGATCACTCTCTTAGATGTGATAGTTTTGCCGTGACTCTTCCTTTCCCCATCTCTGGAAATATGCACCCTCTGGAGGACAGTAAGATAAGCGTTCATCATGCTAGCATGTGCTAGCAACATGATTTTATTGTCACAAATTATTGATGTCCTCAGCAGAATATGTATATTCAGTCTACGTCAGCTGGAAGGCTTCAGATCAAAGATTCTGAAATCTAATTTACAATATTTTATCAGCAATTACCAATATTCAACTGGCCAATCGTATGAGCTCCATATAAATGATAGCCCAGTCCCTATGGCAGCAACTTTAGAGAACCAAATCCTCTGGAGAGCAGGGTTTTTTACCTCTTTTGTTTCATTCTCTCTCTTTACTTTCTAAAACAAATCCTGGCATATTTTAGGGACTCAAATTTTCATTGAAAACTTTTATGGTACAAAGACAATTTTATGGCTACACTAAATACTTGGATGCATACATTTAATTTTTTCCAATGTTATCTTCTTTTATTTTTTATGATGATGAGAATATTAAATATATTTGAAAAGAAGTTTAGCTCTTTATATGTAGAGCCCCAAAAGTATTTATACCTTGTGTCAGGGGTTGCAAATTTCCTACCCAATATCCAGGTTTTTTATTTTTTACTAACAAGAGAGAAACTGTGTCCAGCCAAACCACTACATTTTCCAGCCTCCTGGCAACAAGGTATGACCATGTGAATAAGTTTTTATCGTCACTGAGTTGTAAATGAAATTCTTGGGAGAACTTCCAGTGACTGCCTAGAAAGGGCAGAACACTGATGAAATCCCTTTTACTTTCCCTCCCTCGTTCCTCTTTCTGAATCCTAAAACTAAGGTTATGTTTCTACATCTTCTGCAGCCACCTTGGTTTCATTTAATCAGAAAGATTTCTTTACAGGGAACTGGAAACATACAGAATTTCCTGGTGGGCCAAGGAACCAAGCTTGAGGACTTGAGGACAGCATACCCAACAGAACAGTATTATTGAGCATTCCTATTTCCTTATTGTTCACCACTTGCCGTCTGTGATGGCAGATTATTGGCTCACGCTGGAGAAGGCCCGGCTTCCCCCCACATACTTTCAAGAAGATTCCATCTTCCTCTACTCCATCACCACCTCCCTTTCTTTCTTCTGCCTCCAGTCCTTGCAGCAGTGTGTGTGCTTGGTGGAACTCAAATCACCTTAGAAACTGTAGCTAGAGGGCAGTCTGGAAAAGATCATTTCACTTTCTATGTTCCCAGCCTCTAAAGTATGGGCAGACACATGAGAAGGGCTTGGAGTAGGTTTTGGTAGAACTAGTATGACGTATCTGCCATTTTATCAACCTGGCTTTTCCTGCAGTTCTTTGTGTCCGCACTGTCACTGTTCAGAGTTAGCAGGGACATGGTGCATGTTCAGCTAGTGTGACCTGCTTCATGCACATTATGTTGATGGAGGAAATGTTCTAAAGCCTAATAAAGAGAGGATAAAAACTGTTAGCCTGTTTCCTATTGCCATACTGAAAACCACATCCTAGCTTCTTTACAAAGAGTAGAGGTTCATTGGCTCATGGTAAGGAGGCTGGGAAGTCTAGAAACATGATGCCAGTATCTGGTGAGGGCCACACATCATCTTTCTTTCTGCATCATCACATGGCACAGAGCATCACAAAATGAGACAGAGCAAGTTTACCAGCTTGGGTCTCTTTGTCTTCTTTGCCTTCTTTTAAGGCACTAATACCATGATGGGGGCCCCACCCCCATGAACTCAGCTAACCCTGATTACTTCCCAAGGGCTCCACCTCCAAATGTCATTAACACATGAATTTGAGGTTTAAGTTTCCAACACAGGAACTTTTAGGAGACACATTCAAACCACAGTAAGAACTATCATTAGCATTTACAGCAGCTCAAATGTAACTGCAAATACCACCTAGCCAGAGTCAATCAGTAACTAGGCCATTGCAGTAGTCTCCTCTTTGTTCTACTCTATGGAAGTAGCCTTCCTCTCTTTTCTCCAGTGTGCCAGGGACACCCCACCTCGGGCCTTGGATCTGCTGCTTTGCCTGGAACCCTCTTCCCCTAGGTGTTTGGGTAACTTTTTCCTAGACATCATTTTTCTGGGGAACCTTCACTCAATACCCTTCACTCATTGAATATGCCCTTCCCACCAACTTCCTTCTCTCTTTCTCTTGATTTTTGTTCTAACCACTTTTGTTTCTGATGTACCATACTTTTGTATATCTGTCTGGTTTACAGTCTGTCCCTTCCTACCCCCTAAAAATGTAAGATCAATGCAGAAAGAGGTTTTTACCTCCTTTCTTCACCATTGTCTCTACAGACACCAGAATGGTATCTGGCCAGGGCTTCGTAAGTACTTGGTGAATGAGTCAACAAAAGAATTGGTTAAATTAAAGAACTGCTAGGCTGAAGAAGAAAGAATTTTTCCTATGGAAGGACTGAACATAAGGGATTTATAAGGAGACAAAAAAGGGAATTTTCTAGTGCCCCTTTCCCTCCAGACCTCCCTTGGGGCAGGAATATAGAGGGGCTCTGTGCCTGCCCCTCTGCAGATCACCTTTGGGCTGGGAAGGAGAGCAGGTTCCAGCCCTGACTCTGTCCTTCTGTTTGCTCCCCCCGACATTCCTGGTGAAGACACTGGCTTCTGGGAGTCCTTCCTTCCACGGTGGACTGCTGCTGAAGGGACGGCTCACAGTTGCAGAGTTACAGCCAGTGAGAGGAGCTCCAGGACTCAGGGGCTACACTTTAGCTCTGGCTTTCCTCTGGCAAGGCTCAGGGCAGTAGAAATTCTCTCACTCTCCCCATGGTGTGGAGCCACATGTGCCTGGGCATGACTGGCTGCAGGTTCAGGAGAGGATCCAGAGTCCACAAGGATGTCTGTGGCCACCTCCTCAGGACATCATATTCCACCTGTGAGCGACCTTGCCATCCAACCTTCATTTCCATGCTAAATACACAAGCATCCCCTGCATATTTCTCATGAGTGCCTTGAAAGAAACCAGGGACATTTTTCTTAAATCTGTCTGAAATTTGTTTTGGCAAAAGTTCTGAAAGCTGAAGACTTGAGAGGTTTGGTTTAAGTCATAATTTCATTGAGACTCAATAGCATGGGCAAACATTGGAGTACCCTCCCCATCGTTTCTGTCCTTGAAACTCTACCCATCCTGTGAAGTCAGATCCCAGGGCTGTCCCTTCCTTGGGGATGTCCATTATGAGACTGAAAGGGCCTTCTCTCTTCCCAAGGGCATGTGGCAGCACAGCAAGCTTGGCAGAGAAATGTCCAAGGTCCAGCTCAAAAGGTAGGATTTTTCCTTTCAGATGGTAACCATTGTTAGAAGGTTAGATGGAAACCTTGATGGACTTCTCAAACTTACCCCAGCCTCAGATTTCTCAGCTTTAAATAAGAATACATTGTACCCATGAAATTTGCCAAGACAATACATTTTAAAAGTTCTCACCACAAAAAAGTATAAGAGGGAGTAAACTATGCTAAATAGCTTACTTATCCATTCCACAATCTGCACATATATCAAAACATCATAGCATATATCATAAATGTATAATTTTTGACAAAAATTTTTTAAATGATGGAGAAAATAATAGTAGCTAACATTTAATGAGCACTACTGCCAAGCCCTGTGTGTTACTTTACATTTTCTACTTTATTCCATCATGCTCACCCTGTGAAATGGGGAATTTTGCTCTCCCTTCTTGGTACATGAGGACACTGAAGGTGGAGTGGGATGATAATATAGACCTTACTAAAGGTGAAGTTTAAACTTTAAAAGCACATGCATCATGGTGTGCAGTACCTACCAATAAATGTGAGTTCTTTCTCCGGGGTATTCATTAAACCACCTTGGGGTATCATGCTTACAACACTTGCCATATGTTGCCTGGCTTTGAGATGGTCCTGGAGAGAGCACAGGACAGAAGGTCAAGTTAGGCTTGTGGGGTGAGTCATTCCTGGGCTCCCACCCTTGGACAGGCACCTTGGTGTCCTTCATGGTAAAATAGGAGTAATGATGTTATTATGAAGATAGGTGATGATAATCCATAATAATGCCTGGTGTATAGTAGTTGTTATAACAGTGATGATGATGATGATGATGGTGATGATGATGATGTTGATGATGTTGATGATGGTGATGATGGTGACGATGGTGATGAAGATGATGGTGATGATGGTGATGGTGAGATGATGATGGTGATGATGATGATGAAGATGATGATGGTGATGGTGATGATGAAGATGATGATGGTGATGGTGATGATGATGAAGGTGATGGTGATGATGATGAAGATGGTGATGATGATGATGGTGATGATGATGATGATGCTGATGATGAAGATGATGGTGATGGTGATGATGATGGTGATGGTGATGATGATGGTGATGGTGATGATGATGGTGATGATGAAGATGATGGTGGTGATGGTGATGATGGTGATGATGTCGATGATGATGAATATGATGATGGTGATGGTGATGATGATGGTAATGATGAAGATGATGGTGATGATGATGTGGGTGATGATGGTGATGGTGATGATGATGGAGATGATGGTGATGGTGATGATGGTGGTGATGATGGCATCATTAAATAGAAGATTATTTTTCCATGAAAAAATGTCACACCATTTCAGTAGGAGGACACCTCTTTAAGGATAAAAGAAAAGAAAGACATAACAGTGGTGGGGTCAGCACAGTAATAAGTTAAATTGACCTGGCAGAGTTCATGCTTCAGGTCTGAAGAACGTAAAAGAACACATTTCTAGTGAATGAAAAAAAAAATCCATAGGAATAGAGACCAGATCTGAAAGATGAAAGGAGAGGTTAGAGTTCCAAACCCGACTCCAGTATAAGTGGCATGTCCGGGTTAAGAGTCAGCCCCCCTGGGTCCTTTCTGTACCAAATGTGCAACATCCTAGGAGCCAAAACAAAAGCTGTTCAGCCCAACCAAGCCCAAGCCAGGTGAATTTCTCCCACAAAAAAGAATATAATAACAACCAAGAACTGAACACATTTTTCATTAAAAATACTACATTTAAGTGTCTGGTTGAGTTGGGTAGGAAACACACACACACACACACACACACACACACACACACACACACAGAAACAGCTCCTTCCAGAAAGCAGTCATTGCAGCATGCTAAAAAGCTCAGTCTAAAGTTCTACAGGGTTCACATAATCTCAGCTGTAGCATATTTTTCACTCCTTTAGGTTTTAATTTCTTGGTTTATAAAATGAGAAAAAAGAAATGTGCCTACTTCCTATGTCAAAGGGTGGATGTGAGGATCGTATGCTTTAATGCTTGTAGAGCTCTTATCATAGTGTGCTGTATACTAAAACTAATAAAAGTAGTTTCAGCTTGGAAACAAAGATTTTTCCTTTTATTGGAATAAGTGACCAAAGCTCATGACCCTAATAATGGCAATAGTGAGAAATTATGTTTTGCACCCCAGGCAGGGGAACTAAAGCAAACATGCAGAGTGGAGAATGTGAAGTAAAGCCAGTTATCTGAGCAGGAGGAGGTGTTTGATATACACTAGCTGGATATATCTCAAAGGAGATGGTACTTTGGGACATGCTTCATGTCATCAAGACGCTTCCATGTCAACAATAAATTACAGTACTGTCATGGATTTACGCATTAGAAACAAATCCAACACAAGATTTATCTGAGTTCTGGTTCTAGGAATAATGGTCATCTGTTAACTCCTTGTCCTTTGAGGAATACAAGACAGTGATTATGGATTTTTACATTTTCACAGATTGCACTGTGATTGTAAAGGGAGTGGATAATATTGAGTTCTATTTTCTGTTGAGTGGAAAGAGGTCTAAGAAGTTAATCTCACTTTCTTAAAGTCACACAGTAGAAACAGAACCTCATCATCTTAACACTAAGCTCCTGACTGAATTCAGTAAAACTCACTGCTTTCACAGGGGCTTCAAGGGAACAGTAGTTCTGCTTCCCTTTTGTTTCATTTTCAAGAGTAATAATTCATCAATTTAGACCCATTCCATGGCTTTTCCTATCTCTGTCTCTGGATATGGCTTAGGGTGTTTTTCTCTCCCGTTTCTCAGTTAATGCGATGCAGGTGTGAGCCTCGTGCTGAGTGGGCTTAGAAGGCAGTGCAGTCCAGGGGCTCTGGGTCCACCCTTTGGTTTTCCATTACCAGCAGGTGAACCAAGCTGGGGTCAAATAGAGCTGTAGGGGAGAAGAGCTGTATTCCTGGGTGCAGCCCTAGCATCCAAGCAGGAGGCAGCAGGCCGTGGAAGGGAACTTGAGGATCAGAGAGATGGCTGTCCTGGAAGGAGCCCCAGTCGGTGGGCAAGTTTTATGTATCAGGAAGGGGGTTGGGGTTTGAGATAATGACCAGTCAAGATGAGAGAGCCAAAGTAGAGGGGTCTTGTAGAAACTGAGACACCATTGGTACCAGGCCTGTCATTTTATTTTAGTTAATTAATTAATTAATTAATTAATTTTGGAACCAGGGATTGTACTCAGGACCTTGAGCTTGGGAAGCAGGTAGCAGAACCACTGAGCTAAATCCCTGGCCCCCAGGCCTATTATTTTAAAATAAATGGACAGAAAAAAGCAGATCCCAACACAGGAAGCTGAGGTGTGATGATGTCCTGAGCCAGGAATTCGAGGCCAGTCTGAGCAACATAGAGAGATATGGGCTCAACACACACACAAATAAACATAAGGAAATGATGATCCTATAACACACAGGCAGAAAGTAAATGAACTAATAGAAAGATAAACTTTATTGGCTCCTGTTTTAATCATCAAGTTTCCTTTTCAGAAATAACAAACACATACTTCTAGAAGAACATACTTTGGGAAAAGATCAGAAATTCAGCAAAGTTTATTTTTAGAAAATGTCCAACACTCTGTTATTCTGTTATTGGTAAAACAATGGAGGCAAATTACATTCACAATTTTTCTCAATTATGACTATTAAATAATCTGTTAAAAACTATTGTTGATAAATCATTGCCGATTGTTCACTTAGTATAAACTCCTATTAAGTAGCATTTTGGGGTGAAAAGTATGCATACTTTCAAGTAAGCAAAATTGCATGTACATATGTGGTTTTTATGATTTCACTATCCTCCCCAAAAGACTGTGGCAATTTATATTCCCCCTGGTAGCACATGAAAATGCTCATTTTCCAAGAGGAGAATATTTAAAAGCCAAATAAACAATAAATAGAGTTCAATCCAGAAAACACACAAGTTTATAAAGCAAATCAGGTTTTTTTCCTACCACATGTTTGAATGACTAGGAGAAGTAAGTGCTGAGGGAAGGAAGGCTAAACAGATATCTTCTATACATATCAAATTTTGAAAAAATTCTTGACTGGAAAAAATAAACAATATGTTGGATGGTTTGTGCTTTACGAAAACTGATAAGATGCAATGGCCCAAGAGACGATATGTGATTTTATGCGTGGTATCATGTAGTCCCTTCTCTCCCTCTTACTCACTGGAAATGACAGAACTTGGACTGTGTTTAGCTCTGGATATATGGGAATGATGTTCCCCACATGGCCAAAGGGAAATGGCTCAGACACATGCATTCCTGAGGCCAACTGAGCTGTGTGGTCTTGGTGAATTCCTGTGTTTCAATAGAGGTAGCCACAGGGGTGGTGCTGGGCAAGGTTAGTTTGGAATTGCTTTGTCCAGGTTTAGTATTCATAAGTAGCTTTTGGTAGGAAAAATATGATTTCCAGGTATGTTGGCCATCTTTCTGTGTGGGTTTCTTATATCATCTTTTTCAAATATTTCTTTGGATTACTGAAAGGACACATGTTGTATTTTTCGATATTAAAAAAGAATATAAAAACAAAGACTAATATAAAATATCTCACAAAACTATAACCTAAATAATACCCTAAAATAGGGTATCATTATTTCCTTTATGATATAATTCTTTCAATCATTTTGTCTTTTATGTTGTTTCCTTGCATAATTAAACTTGAACATAGAATATATATATGTGTGTGTGTGTGTCTTACTTTTTCACAAAATACAATATTGCAATAATTTTATGTCATAAAACATTCTTTTAAAATGTATTTAATAAGCATCTGATAGCTCATTGTTTTTCTATGTGCTGAAGTAGGGAGATAGTTCTTTCTCAAATGGGAAGGGAATCAAGGGAAGGGAGTGAAAGGGGATGAAAAGTTAATTCATATGGGTTTGCACATGAACCAATACCACGTAACAGATGTAAACATTATATACTGTAAACATGTACTATTAAAAATAAGTAAATATAAAAAAAAATACCCCCCTCCCTAAAGAATCATCTACTCATTTAGTCAGAAAGCTGGACCTCCTCCTACCAATCATTGGTAAGGACTTGTAGAGGAGGGTTGTTGTGAAGTAGGGGTAGTTAATTCCTTGCTACTTCCTGCCACCATATGTATAGACTCTATCTAGGGCTTGGGGGGAAAGTCCAAGGGAAATTCATGCAGGCACTGACTGAAGCTGGGTGTCTTGAATGAGTAACATGTTTAGGGCCCAAAGGATATGGAAAGTTAACTACCTGTTATAAACATCAGTATCCTCAATGCAAATTTTGTGATATTTATTATTACCCCACCTTTTAAAAGTATATGTATATGTGAATGTGGACCATTGTCTTTCAAATTTCAGAGTATATAAGAAGTACTTGGAAAACTTGTCAACAAAGCAGATTCTAGAACGACCCCCATTGAGGTTCAGGAATCAAGTCCAAGGTTTGTTTTTTCACAGTACTCGGGAGTGAGCACAGGGCCTTCACACTGATCTACCTGCAAAATCTTTTCTTTTAAAAAAGAAAACTAGTTTTTGAGGCACGGTCTTGCTAAGTGGCAAAATTGCTGGGGTTGAAACTGAGATCCTTCAGCATCAGCCTGCCAGAGTTCTGGGACTGCAAGTGTGTCCTGCCACACCAGGCTGGCATTTACATTACATACCACAGGTGTCTTGGACACAGATGGTCTGTGGATCTCAACTTTAGAAACAATCCCTAGTCTCTCTAAGTATTGTACGCAAAACATAAGTACAAGGGAGAAATGTTATCTTAGTTACTTTCTTCATTGCTGACACAATGTTCAACTACCACAAATTAAAGAAAGGAGGTTTTTTTTTTTTTTAGTTCACAGTTTCAGAGGTCTCAGTCCATGCATGGTTGGTCAGCTCCAAGAGAAGAGTGGCTGGTGGAAGAGCCTGGCAGAAGAAAACTGCTCACATCATTGGTATCCAGGAAGCAGAGAATGAAGAGAGGAGTGAAAAAGGGAGACACATCCTTCCAGGTCACACCCCCAAGTGACCTACCTCCAACCAGACCCCACCTTCTAATGGCAAATCAGCTATGAATGCATCTTGGACTAAACCACTGATGAGTAAAACACCCCCATGACCCAATCACCTTCAAAAGCCCAAACACATGAGTCTTTTGGGGGACATCCCAGATCCAAACTGTAACAGTGTTATAGAGGTATCAGTGAACACATTTGAAATGGAAGACACAAATCTGCAGAAGCACCACAATTACTTCCAAAGTGAGTCACTAGTTTACAAGGAATGTGCTCCATTTGCAGCCACAGAAGGAATTCTTCATATCATTCTGTAGGATATGATTTTTCATTTAGATCAAATGACTATATTATATTTTTAACCTGTTTTTCATTCCAAGATGCCAGCTAAAACATTCATGTCAGTTAAAATATTTAACACTGAGGATTATTTTTATGCTTTTGGAACAATGTTGCATCACAAATTTTGTTAAAATACAATGTTCTTATCACATTAAGAAGCTTATGGAGCTAAACATACTTAGAGATTTGAATACGGAGTATCCATACTTCATAATCATGTTCAAATAAGTTGTGATATTCTATTCATTGATATAGAAACTGTAATGATCAAACTACAGTTGATCATAACCAAAGAGTAACTTAATTCTAAAATGTTATGTCAAAACTGATTCTAAATTTTAAGAAGTTACTTTAGCATAGCAGTATATATTTTCTCCACTTGCTATTTGAAATTAGTTTTTGAAACAACTGAGCTTTTGGAAAGCAAGCCATCCCCCACACACACATTTTTGTAAAGGATTTCTCTAAGTTGGTATTGAGTTTTTTTCACAATCCTTTGGAAATATTTACTCAAATTATTTATTGAATGGAATAGAAAAGTAGCTTAGCATCCAAAGCTTTGTGTATCTCAAAGCTGAACTATATTCATTATGTTGGACACATTATATTGAATACATTGAAAACAAACTTGCAAAGTGAAAGACACTGAAACATATCCCTACAAAGGGGAGAAAGAAACTAAGAGCTGTGGTTTGAATGTGTCCTCTCCTGAATTCAGGTCTTCAAACATAATGACCAGTGTGATAATAATGAGTGGTAGACCTGCAGAAGGTGTTTGAAACATGAAGACTCCTCCCTCACGAGTGAGATGAGACCCTTATAAAGGAGGCTTTAGGCACCGCTCAGCTCGCTGGCCTCTGTTTCTCCCTATTTTAGACCACAGCATTCTTCCTCTGTTGAGAATGCAACTTTCAAGGCACCATCTTGGAATTAAGGATCAGACTCTCACCAGGCCCCCGAATCTTCCAGTGCCTTCAGCTTGGATTTTCTAGCCTCCAGCACTATGGGAAATAAATTTCTGTTCTTTATAAGTTACCCAGTGTATAGTATTTTATTATAGCAGTGCAAATAGACTAAGACACCGATCAAATTAAATGAAACCTGGCCAGTGCTCTTCTAAAAGTGATAACATTTTAGATCTAGTAGGCACTAATTAATGCCCATCAGTAAGGATTAGTGTGCCAACTACTAGGCAAAAAGCACTTTGTGTGCCTTGACTTAATGTGCCCAAGTGTGTAGGAGATACAGTTGTTATCTTTCAGGTTTATTTTGTATGTTTGTTTGTTTGCTTGCTTGTTTGCTTAGTTTAATTAATTTGTTTAGATTAAGATCTGTGATTGAGCTTGGTGTGGTGGCATTTGGATTAAAGTCTGTAATACAAACATTCTTGGAGGCTTGCTGGTTCAGACCCAGCCTAGGCAATGTACTGGTATAGAGACCCTGTCTCTTAATAAAAAATTAAAATGGGGCTTGGGATGTAGCCCAGGACAAAGCCCATGGATTCAATGCCCAGCACTGTGAGGAAAAATAATCTGTGGTTAAAAACAGGAAAGTGAATTTAACAAAAGCATCTGGAAGGTGGCCAAACCACAGAGTAAATGCAGCTTTATCAGACTTTAAATTTGTGCTGTAGTCCTGACACTCCAGAGCAGTATAGCCATTTATTCTGTAATTATACAGACTCATAAAACCTATGCCTCACCACGAAAACTGTTACCAAGTTATATTTTGCATAGTTTATATTATGAAAAAGTACCCAAACATTATTTTCCAAATTTTTATTGCCACATGAAGCTCTTTTTTTTCCTGGATTAATTGTACTGGTTCCTTATTAAAATCATAATTCACCTGTAGGAAGATATGAACAATCCTGATCAATTTAACTCCTTCATTTTCCGAAGAGGAATTTAAAACCACTGAATGATGTCCTCAAAGACACAATGCAAGTACAGGCAGTTGGACTCCAGAAGCCCCGAGGCTCAGCTTTTTCCGCTGATACGTTTCCAGACTTCAGCAAAACCTCTGAGTCTATACATGACCATTAGAAGTGTCAGTTCCATTCAGCCCTGGGGAGCAGACATTGGTCTTGCACGAGTACAAAGGCCCTGTGGCCTCAGGAGGCTCCCTCAGAAAATGATAGTGTAGATAAGAATTGCTCTGGTAAGAAAGAAGAGACCTTGGGAGATGGACTGAGTGGAAAGAGACACCCTAAGTAGCTGCATTTGGATGAATGGCCATTGTTTCAGAGGACATCGTATCCACAGGATATGAGGATCATATGGCTGACAGTTTAGTCTTCCCTGACACTTTCAGAGAAATGAAGGACAGGTTCAATGGAGCTCCTAATTACCCACACTCCTAGTGTCTCCCAAAGCCTTTGAGATATTCAGACCATATAATCAGCTTCAAGCATCTCTGAGTGGGACTGGCTGAACCCAGAAATCTGTCAGCTGAGTGTTTGGAAGAAACTAAGAAATGTTTGAAAAACAAAGGAATCCAAGGTGCTTATTAAAGTGCTTTAAAAAGCGTTCTGGATTTAAGAAAAATGTGGTGGATAAAAGCTGCTCAGTTCACAGTGGCTGGGAAGCAGGGCAGGGAAATGGCAGCAGAGAGGAAGGTACAAGGGTTCAGAGATAGACCCAAAACTCGCATCTTTATTGCCCACCCAGACATACACAGAGGTGTGTTTTACTACTCTGCTGGGACACGCCCACACCAGTCAAGTTGACAGTCCACTTTAATCATCACATCCTCCATGTACTTTACTTGAGAAGAAAATATAATATTAATACACGTTTGTATAAAGAACTATTGTACAGAGCATCCATTTCATAAACTCCTAATATCTGAATATATCAGAAATAGTCAATGCTCAGGCTCACACACATACTGATGTATCAAAAGTAGTAAAAAAGGATTTCTTCCATAGAACTACACGAGACTTATCTTGCTGGACTTTAAGTGAAACTTGAAAAGACGCCAATTTGTAGGGAAATGTCCATCTCTACAAGATCAACCAAATGGGATGGTAGCATCTTCCCTTTTAAATTGCAAGTAGATAATTAATGAAATACAGTACATTATAACATTAGAAATAAGAAGCAAAGAAAGAGGCATAATACCTGGTGTCAATGTATGATGATGGATGCTTCATATAACATGTAAGATTTTCAATTAGCATAACTATTTTATAAAAAGACAGAGTTTATCAGTAGATTCTAAAATGCTCATCTTTTTAATCTAACAATTCCAAATGTAGGAATGTATTCTAAGAAGTATGGATGCACATATGGTCTTAGTTAGAAAATTCTTCAATGTAAGTTTTTTAAAAAGAAAAAGAAAAAGGAATTCAGTAAGTAAATTGTGGTGCATTCATTTGATACCCATTTTATAATCATTAAATAACAGAATTTTAGTGAATATTTAGTGATGTGTGTGTCACTAAAGGGAAAGTTATAAAATAGGATTATACTATTCAAAAGAGTAAAAAATATTTAGGAGGTGCATGCCCATAGTAGAATTTGAATGGAATACATTTAAGTATTCATGGCAGTTATCTCTAGGTGGCAAAAGTTTGGAGATTTCAAAATTATTTTCCTTTGTATCTCTATTTTCTAAATATTTTTATTTTAGTTGACAATTTGATGTGCCACCAACCTTCCCTTCAAGTTGGAACTGATATACTCACCACCTTGTTCATAAGGGGCTGTTCTTTGGGCATAGGAAACCCTGGGATTGGCCCAGGTGTGGGTACCTGACCCAAGGTTACCTCATCCTTAGGTTACTTGCCAAATCTAGAAATGGATTCCCCTTTTAAGGATGATGGAAGAAGGAAAAAGGAGTGGAAATGGGAGAGAAGGAAGAAGAAGAAAGGAGGAGGAGAAGAAGAAGAAGAAGAAGAGGAGGAGGAGGAGGAGGATGACAACGACCACGATGAGGAGGAAGAAGAGGAGGAGGAGGAGGAAGAAGAAGCAGAAAGAGAGAGAGAGTGCATCCCTACAGCTGCTTCCATTTTTAGTCATTTTCTTGTGCTAATTAAAACAGATAGGTACATTACCATAATGATCCCTTCTTTAAGGTGGCTGATCTACTTATTGCAAACAACTACAAGAACATAGCTTCACCAGAAAGTCTAATCCATTTTAGTTATAAAAATTCCTAAATTTTATTTTCAAATAGAACTGTAGCAGGACAATAACTTTCTATGCCTTCTCAATTATAAAAATGTAATTAGACACATTTTATATTTTTGGTATTCTATTATGTTCATCCTATTAAAGTTTTTGAACCATAAAGAAATCTCCAATAAAGTAAAGAGACAACTCACAGAGTGGGGAAAATTTTTGGCAGAAGTTCTTCAGATAAAGGACTAATATCTAGAACATACAAAGAATTGAAAAAAACTGCCCCTCCCCCAAATTTAAAGACCCAATCCAAAAATGGGCAACTGAAATGAAGAGACACTTCTCAGATGACGAAGTAGAAACAGCAAACAAATATATGAAAAAATGTTCAATATCACTGGTCATCTGAGAGATGCAATTTAAAACAATGCTGAGATTCCATCTCACTCCAGAAAGAATGGCTATTATCTGGAAATCAACCAACAACAAATGCTAGAGAGGCTGTGGGGAAAAAGGAATCATTCTCCACTGTTGGTGGAAGTGCAGATTGGTGCAACCACTGTGGAAATCAGTCTGGAGATTCCTCAAAAAATTAGGATTAGAGGTCCCATTTGACTTAGCTATTCCCCCACTGAGTATCTTCCCAAAAGAATTAAAAGCATCATAACACAATGTGCACCCATGTTTATAGTGACACAGTTTGTAATAGCTAAATCTTGGAAACAAATGCCCAAATGCCCATCGACCAATTAATGGATAAAAAAGGTTTTGTTAAATAAAATAGAGTACTATACTACTGAGCCATAAAGAATGATAAACTTGAGACATTTATAGCTAAATGGATTCAACTTGAGACTATACTCTTAAGTGAAATAAACTGGACACATACGTGTAAATATTGGATTGTCTATCTGGTGTGAGAAACTGAAAGGGTAAATAAGGCCCAAAATATATAATAGATAATTTGAAATAGGAAGAAACTGTTCAAAAGGAAAGGGAAACAGTGTAGGGGGGAGGGAGGAAAAGGGGGAAAAAAAAGATGAGAAAAGAAGGAAAAAAAATGGAAACAAAACTTTTGTAAATAAGGAAGGGAGTGGGGAGGATTGGGAGAAAAAGAGGAATCAAGATATACCAGGTACAGGCACAAATTCCCTTTGATGAGTGTGATCATTATGTATATTTAAATTGTACCAATAAATTTAATTTTAAAATAAAGAAATAAAAATAAAATAAAATTCTCTGTTTTATTTCTCAATGGTTATGATTTTGGGTGAATTACAGTACTCCCTTGTTTGAAGCATGGGTAAGAGTTTGTTTCTAAATGCGAATCTTCATCTTAGAAAAAATTCACACATTTTACTTCCCCCAATGCAATTTCCCTTATTTATCACTCTATATTCATCTAAATATTTTTGTGTGTGTGTGAGAATGGGATGTTAGTAATGCTACTGAGCTCAAGCCCACTGTGTTTTGGAAACTTAGAATCTATCTGTGGTCTGTGAACAGAAAATAATATTAAGCCAGGTATAGTGGTGCACGCCTATGCTCAGGCAGAGGGATTGTAAATTTGAGGCCAGATTGGGCAATTTAGCAAGATCTTGTCTCAAAATGAAAAGGGCCTGGATGTAACTCAGTGTTTGAGTGTTTATGAAGCACACATAAGGCCCTGGCTTCAGTCCTCAGGGTAAGAAAGAAAACAAAAACAAAAACCTTAGAAGAAATAATTATTGAAAAATAAATCTTAGAAGATGTGATATTTAATGTTAATTCCAGTGTGTTTTTCATGTCTATGAAATCCTAGCACTGTGCCAACCTCTGGGAGACCATGAGAGTGAGTGACTTCTATCCTTATTTTGAACTTTAAGTCATTAGATTAAGATCTTTCCTAGGAGAAATCTATTTTTATGAATAGCCCATTCCCTGAAGACAGGCAGCACTACCCAAGGATATACGAAGCTCTAGAAAAATGCATTTTGTGGGATCACTCTCTAACTAAGAAATCTGAGGGGGACCCTCCAGAGTATAGGGCCCTAAGGTATAGAGCCTGGGAAGGAAGTCCTTACCTGCCTGGATCTAATTGCAGTATTAAAGGTAGGCATTCCTCTTTCTCCTCCATTCTCCAGTGCCCTACCCTCTTACTCACTTTGTCACATACACTAAATACCTACAGCGTCCAACATACTAAACATAATGAGTAATGCTTTGGAAATAGGAAATTCTTCCTTCCAACCTAGAGTCTGACATGCCATTGTTGAATTTCCAGACAGCTTATTATTAATGACAGAAGTCTGAGCACATACACATTTAAATTCACATTCTAAGACTCAAGACAGATTAAGGAAAAGAGACAGATTTCTTGCTCCTAGATGGAAAACCAGGTTATGTTAACATTTTGTCATGACCTCTTGACAGTGTAGGGGCCACATGAATTTCTTCTTCTAAGCCATGAGCCTTCGGCCAAATCAGGATCACTGAGCTTTTCTGCATGTGGTAAGAACCAAAGAAAGGAGTTAAAGCCAACTGTGTAGCTGGAGTCTCAGGACAAAGGTGGCCCAAGGAAAGAGTATGCAGTGTCATCTGACCCTCGTCCCAGACACAAACATGAGTTGAGTGCTTGGGAAGAGGCACCACCAACATCAGCTAAAGGGGCTCTTTCCCTGACACTCGGTGACATCTGGCAAGTCAGCACAGCTCTCAGTACCAGAGACAAAATGTGGTATGTATCACATTCAAAGGCCACCCTTTTCCTTAGAGCTTGGCCTTTTCCCACAGAGGATGTAGGGCCTGCTGTCCCCTCCAGACACTTAGCAGCTCTGGAGGCCCCAGGAGGTCCCCTCAGCACAGGAACCAGGGTTGTCCTGGCGATGGTGATAGAAATGACAGTGGACGGCTCTTCTATTAATTTGAGAATGAAATGAAGAACACATCAAGTTCGGCATGGTTACTTTGGCTGACAGACACAGGCTCTTTCATTTACCCCTTTATATGATATTCAGTATAGATTGAACTTCTTCATTTCCTAGAAAAAGAAATTTCCTAAAAAATAAAAATAACTTGGGATTTAGCCACAGACTTGAATTAAATCCTACCCTTTTCAGTTATGAGTTAAAATGTCTTTGAACAAATCATTTGATGCTTTGCATACTTGGTTTCCATGTCCATAGTATGTGGAAAACATTGACTTCATAGAGGTAGTACAAAGATTAAATGTGTCCCAAAATCCTGTTACCAAGTCTTTTGCGTTACCAGTCACATGCTCACTATTTCTTAAGGGGCTTCAGTTGGCATCACATTCTTTGATGAGGATATGAATTCTGGGCCTTTAAAAACGTGGGCTTCTTTGCTGGACCTTTCCTGTGTTGCCTGTTACAGTGGTGAACAATTAGGTGCAAATGCTTGTCCTCCACCAGATGTTGTTGGAGGCAGAAAACCCATTTCTTCAGTACTTAAAAGCTACAAGACACTAATGCATGTCTGTGTGCTAGCAGTTTAGAAATGAAAGTTTCCACATTCCTTGTGCCTGGTTTCATTAGTTTGCCCCACCTCCTTGGTGTTAAGGTTTTACAAATAATCAAGACAGGATTGATTTGTTCCATTTCAGCAAAATGTAGAAGAAAACAGTTAAGAAATCACTTCTACCATCATTTCCTCCCAATCACATCACTCTTTAAGGTTGGGCATAAGCCTGTGTAGCTTTTCCCAATTAGCTGAGAGATGATTTCATGTCAGCAATCTTTAGGGAAGTTATTTCTGGTTTTGTGCAAACACGCCAAAATAATGCAGCAGGCTTCATCAAGAGTCCAGTTTGATTTCTCTCTGGCTAAAGGGAGACTCAGGATGCAGGAAGACCTCAGCTTCAGTGTATTAGGATGTGTGGTGATTAGTCAGCCCTACATGGACAAGACCTAAAGGAACAGAAGGAGCAACCAAGAAAGATTAAGAACACCCAGAGGCTTAAAGGTCGCTGACACTGGGGCTGAAACACCATTTCAGCAGAACCCTGGAGATTCCAGACAAGGACACTATCTGGGATACGAGTAGGGATAGGGGCAAGAACTGCAAGCCAAGCAGATCTACTTTTGTAGGATCTACATATTGGCTTGTCACATATGATCGGTCTCATCAGCCAATATGGTCTAAAAGTTCTTGGTTGTTTGAATTTTCTTCACAACTTCCCAGGTGCTTTTCTCATACCTAAACCTAAACAGCTGCAGTGGCAAGAGTCCCAGGTAACCATCTTTAGACAGGTATTTCTTAAGTTCTGTCTTTAGTTTAATTTATAACAATGTGTGAACATAAGCAGAAAATACAATGGTATGATGACAAAGACTGAAGGCATTTGGGCACTAGTCTAACATGGTTTACCAATCCATTTTAGTGCTCTTTGAAACACATGAAACTATACACCTTTCCACAATGTGCTGCTTTTTATCTTCAAGAGAGAAAACATTCTTCTCAGGATTGATTTAGTCTTCTCCTCTTTAAAATCATAACAGCTTCAGTACAAGAAACAGTAGCTGTTATTGATTAAAAATTCATTTGCCTTGCCTGGGCTGCTTGATATTTGGAGGACAGGAGCAATACAGGATTTTGATTGGGGGATTGGAAGTGGGGTGATTTTGTCACCTTATCTGTTCTTTATAAGAGATTCAGTGTTGAAGAAAGACCGGGTTTTGGCAGGTAGCTTTTTTTCCTCTGTAAAGTTTAGTAAAGGTTGGTCCAATCTTGTTTTATTTTGTTTCTTCTATGCTGGGCTCACCAGCTGTAAGTACCTGTACAGTACATGAACTTGTGAGAGCTCCTCCAATTGGCTTTAGTGGTCTGCTGAATAAAGCAGCTACCAGTTCAGGAAATGCATGCATTTTATAGGTGTGTGTTTCCAAAGCTCCAGTTTGTGAGGGACAGCTGAGAGGCGCCTTTGTATATATTTTTTACAGACCCAGTACAGCAACAAGGACTGCTTGATATATTTTTAATCAAGGTATGGGATCTTAATGAAGGCAAGTGGTTATAACAGAACTCTTAGTTCAGGTTTCTTATTTTCTATTGTTAACATTACCTCCCTGTTAGTTTTAATGGTTGCAAACATATCAAGCAGTAAAAATCCTTGAACTTGTCAGTTAGTAGAACATCTACAAGTAATAGTGATTTCTGCACATTATTTAATATTGACATATTAAATTTAAAAGAACAGAATATATAATATAGGATCAGGTTTTATTAGATACTAATATAGGCAATGAGTAGCAGCACCAAATGTTTAAGCAAAATCTGGTGGGAAACCTTAGAATTAAATTTATTTTCCTGAAAAATTGGGAAAACTGCCATCATTCATATTTAATAGCACAGCACTCTGTCAAAAATTGTGGGAAAAATGGCTTTCTATAGAAGCATAGTTTGATAACTAGGATCATAAATAGAGACACATGGAAATTCTAAATGAGTTTCTAGAGTATAAACATCATTTTTTTCCCAGTACTTGGGATTGAATCCAGAGCCTTTACACTGATCTGCATCTCCAGATCATTTTACTTTTTATTTTGAGTTAGTGTCTCACTAAGTTGCTAAGTTGTCCAGGTTGGGCTTGAATTTGTAATCCTCCTGCTTTATCCTCCCAGAGTGCTGGGATTACAAGTGTATACCAGCATACCCACCTGAGTGTAGATACCTTACATCTGGCTTTTTCAAAGTTGATTTAAAATCCTAAGAATTATTTAAGCTTAAAATAAAAGGAAAAAGCAAATAAGGAAGTGCTGAAAATTTTGACTAAACAATATAAAGCCTCAGTTTGTTGCATAAAACATCATAAGCAAAATTAAAAGAGGAAAAAAGATGAACTCGAAAAATATTTTCAAATTGTAATGTATTATTGAATTTAAAATAATAAGAGTAAAAAAAATAATAAAATAAGAGTTTCTATAAATCAGTAATGAAAGACTAATACAGAGTTTGGAACTCAAGGGCAAAAGAAGATGATAAGCATTTTATAAAAGAAGAAATATATACTGTAGAGTCAAGATGAATAGCAAAAATTATTCAGCATTATTGTTAATCAAAAATGCATATTAAGAAAATGAAATGACATTTATTTCAACTTATCTGTGGGTTTAGGGAAATGTATACTTCCATGCACTACTATTTGTGGTGACACAATTTTCAGAAAAAAAATTGGGGAACATCTGTCAAAAATCAAAAATTTTTATATCTTTAATACAAAAACCAGTTTCATTTCCAGATATCTGTTGTTACCACTCAGTGTTTCCTTTACACAAAGGATTTTGTTGGCATTCATTGAACTGCTGTTCACAATTGAAAAATTGGAAACAGCCTCATCTTATTGTCTAATCGTAAAGGGAAAGTTAAATAAATTATGGCACAGGACACAGTATCATACTATAAGATGCTTTGTTATTGTGTTATAGATGTTTTCTTATTGCTGTCAATTGTTACACATAGCATTAAGTAAGAAATCAAATTTCATAGATGTGTTATGCATGATTCTATTTTATTAAATTATATATGCAACGAAAAAGAGCTAGAAGTTCATATATCAAGTATTTATTTCTACTCTCGATGAGGGGATTTATATGTGATTATTTCGATTGCTTCTTTAGCCCAAACATTTTCCTGTAACAATTATATATGTCAGATTGCAAAAAATAAAATTTATTTTTAAGTTTCATCCTCCAAAAGTTACCTAAGGAGACAAATGACAAATCTAGCTCAAAATAAATTATTTCCAATAATCATTACTTTACTCTAAAAATGATTTCCCTCATAAATTCTTCCTAGGTAGAATAGTTTTCACCTATTTTGTTCACGGGTCACTTGAGCTGGTGATGATTTTCATATTCTCCCAAGGGATCATATAATTTGTTTCTATGCAATAAACTCTACCAATCATTAGAAATAAAATCAAACCACTCTAAATTAAGATTTTAGAGGAGAAAGGCCAAGCCAATGAATAACATATTATTTGAATGAAAACCTGAAGAAATGTCAGACTCTTGGCTTTCATTTTACTTCCAGCCTTGTGGGGCTTAGGGAAAACCAAAACTTTAAAACAGAAAAAGAGAACAAAACTTTAATAACAAAACCTTAGTATTTGTAATAAGGATAATGGTACTCATTGATTCAATTTTTTAAAAGCATCTATCTAAACAAGGCCAAGGTGGCCTAAATCTAAAAAATCTAAAATTTTATAATGAATAAAATTGAAAGAAAAAGAGGAGAGCCAATATATAGGTTTTGGAATAGGTAAAACTTGGAATTGGGTGTTCATAGCTCAGACTTGCATCTGTAAGCTGTGAGAATATAGATAAAGCAGGTAAGAATCCTAAGGAGAAATAATACCAAATAATATTACATGAACTAAATGCATCTTACAGTGGACAATAAACCAGTTTCCTTCATCCCTGGGGGGACAGTGTATGGGCAGAGGATGAGAAAAAAGGAAATTCTCCTCTCCTCCAGCCTTATATTCAGAATGTAAGGCCTAGCTTTAGCAGTGTGGTGGGAGAAAATATGTTTTTGGAGAAAGGAAAGTGGATAAATATGTGGGAGGAGGGAGTATTTTCAAACAATTTTAACAACCATCTGAGAATTAAAACAAAGAAATCATGGTCATAAAGTACAATAGCAAGTAAAATGCTGAAATTCAAACTGCTTTATTTATAAGTCAAAATAGCAAGGAAGCTTTTGACCCGGAGTCCCTGGATGGTTATTCATGAGAATCACCAGGGCCTCCCCTGCCCTGCCTCCTGGATCATTTGCACAACTGTAGGTCTGCCTCTCAGTGGGGATCCTGTTTGACTCTTTGCCAAGTGAGTAAACAATATGCACAGAGCAATATTCCCAGGTCTTGTCACTTCTTTTTGATGCACCACTAGTGACGAGAAACTTTTTAGTGCTTTCTATGATAACAAACAGCCCACTACAATATGTGTGCCATAGAATCACCACCTCTGTGAGAACCGAGTCCATCAAGGCCTGTTGGCTCTCCCTGGTGAGAACCCTCTGGAGGAAAGGGAGGGAAGTAACCAAGAAATCTTGGCAGCTTTCTTCTACATTAGATTTGGTCAGTGTCTCAGTTACTTTCCTCTTGATGCTGAGACAAAATACCCAACACCCAAAGTTAAAGGGGGAAAGGTTTATTTAGCTCACAGTTTGTAGAGGTTTCAGTCCATGGTTGGTGCCAAGGCAGGGTGGCATGGCAGAGGGGGAACAGTTCATGGCAGGTGGAAGGTAGCAAAAGCAACAAGGGACAACCACAGCTCTTTCTATCCCTTACATCTTATGCAGGTAGCACTCACAACCTTAATCCTAATGCCCTTAACCTAGCATTGTACCATGAATTGATCACACTCTCTAGATTCAGCCACCTCAGAAAAAGACTGCATGAGGCTTTGGGGGGACATCTAGACACAAGCCCTAACAGTCAGTTTCATTGAAAGTCAAATGGCAAATGTAGTGTGAGTGCTCCAAGTATTTAGAGAAGGAAAAGTGGATATGAACAGACATTTTCCTCTTATGTGCCCTGTGCTTTTCAGTATCTTGGGGCCAAGATAGCACTGTTGCTTGTCTGTGTCCCATCAGGATTGCTGAATTTGAAAGGGCTGTCCTGACCATTCAGGCTGGAGGGTTACTGAGTCTTATTCTTTCCCAGGGAATTAATTTTAGGATTAAAAAATAAGGAAAACTCCTGTGACAGAAATGGAAGATATCAGGGAACAAAAGACATAAGAAACAAGAGTTCCCTCTAGATGTGGCTCTGGATTGAAATCTCCTCCACTCACCAGTGCAAATCTCTGGAGTCAAGAATTAGATGTTATTTATCTTTGCATCCTCACTTCCCAGTAAAGATCCCTGTAGAGTATGTGGGTTTAGTAAGTATTTATTTACTGAATGTGTGAACTGTGTGTGTGTGGGGGGGAGGGGGGTTACTAGAGATTGAATCAGGGCCTTTGCAATAAGCTACAACCCCAGGCTCTTTTTATTGTTAATTGTGAGATATGATCTTATTAAATCCCTAAGTTGCCCAGGCTTGGCTGAAACTTGCAATCCTCCTGCCTTAGCCTCCCAGAGTTCTGGGATTAGCCACCATGCCAGGCTAGCACCATGTGGGCTAAATCACTCATTCTTCTCGTGGATCCAGTAAGATCAGTCATTGGAACTTTTAGAGAACAGGGGCATGTAGAGCTTTTCATCAAAGATGAACTTTTGGGGGCTGGCATTAAATTGAAATCTGTCTACCCTAAAGCATGTGTTCTTCCATGCCATGATGAATGAGACTCTTGTCAAAAAATGAGCCAGGTAGTTGGGAAACTTTCCCTTATTGTGGCATTTTAGGAAAGGTTCCCCCCAAATTCAAATCACTTCCACCTGTTGGTTGATAAAGTAAATCCGTTGTAATCTATTCTTTCCTCTCTGAAAAAGCCCCTGGGATTCCAAGTCAGGGTGGAGTAATGTGAAAGTTACTGAAGTGAAATATTTGGATGCACTTCTGGCACATCCTTTTCTTGGACATAATATGATGTAAGTGCCTCTCTGAGTTAAAAAAAGGAAGCTGTAGCACTGCCTGTGTCTTCATTATGCAGCAATATCTATTAACTCAAAGGTCAGATAAGGAGAACTTCATGAAAGAATTTGAAATCAGCTAAAGTTTTGAGGGTAGAGAAAGTGTTTTTTATCTTTATAAATGCATGGCACCTGGGAAAGTGCTTGATAAAATTGTGAAATAGAAGAACTAGTATACCTTCATATTCATATATAAGATTTCCGCTTCTCTGGTTCAATTTAGAGAATGGTAATTGCAGTGAAAAATAACTCACAGATAAAAACAAAATTAACCAGTCAGTTGATTTTTAAAATCTATTTCTCTTTCTATTTGATCAGGTGCCATAAGCCTATTCTGAGAAATAAAAAAAAGGGATCTATTCAGTTATCCTTAGTGTTAGGACAAAATTGATCAACTTCATTACAGGTGCCTGGGCCACTCAGAAGTGTATTAATCCTAGTTTTTATTTTTCCACATTTTCCTTCAGATGGTACTGGCAGGTCCTTTCCTTACGGTCAACACCATTCTAGATGAAGTCTTGGTTTTTAGGAGCAAGAGTCTTTTTTGTGTTTTTGGTATCGGGGATCAAACTTGGGACCTTGGGCTTGTGAGGCAGGCAGCGGAACCACTGAGCTAAATCCCCAGCCCACAAGAGTTTTTTTAAAACCAAGTTGGTAGTGTCGGTCCAAACAAATAACCATCCCACAAGGTATGTGTAAAAAAAGATCTCAGCCTACCGCCATGTTCTTCAAAAAGTACCAGCTTTTAGGAGACCGCATGTGTTTATTATTTTTCAACAATTTCCAGTTTTCTTCCAGAATTCAAGCTATTTTCTTAGACTTTTCTCCAATATTTCCTATAACACAATACAAGGTTTATCATACAAAGTAGAAATTGAAAGGAGAAAAATTATAATAACCACCATGGTGGCAGTAAAACAGAATGAATTGATACATTAATTTTACCAATTTTTGAAATTATAGGTACTTTTCACTCCTAATCCCAAGGTAGCAAGATCTTTTGTTTTCTTGACAGGAGGTTTTTAAATTTCAAGGAAGCAAGCTGAAATTGCCATATGCTTAGCAGAAAACCACTTTGTTGATTTCTGAAGGGAGGATGGGGCTGGAGAGTCTGGGCTCATTGAGGAGCATAATGATCTCACAGGGATAAGAAGTAAGCTCTATGATGATGTGGAAGCAAGAGAGAGTTAAGGAAAGCCTCTCAGTCTATCAGTAAGGAAAAGGGAGACTGCAGGCATAGGAAGCTTGGAAAAGCAGCAGTCTGCCCTGCTCCATTTTGGTGGCCTGTTTTTTTCCGGTGGTTTGAGAAGGTAGCACTAACTAAAATGACTCTGGTTGCTTGATATATTTAAAAAGGTTTGAGATACTTTGAGACAGGAGGACATACCCTGCATCAGCAAAACCCCTAGAACCCAAGGATGATGTGGAAGTAAAAAGGCCACCCAACTTCAAGAGGATGTGTGTACTTGATAATGAGTATGCCAGTGATGGGCAGTATTGGCTAAATGCAGCAAGATACCCTGTTTTGGGCTGCCCCAGACTCTCATAGTTCTTGAATAACATCAAAGAGAAAGACTTCCTCTTTTGCCACCCATGTCAAAATCTCTACCAATATTAGATACCTGAGTTTTTTATTTTTGAACACCCAAAATGAAACAAATTAGATGTAGAGAAACTTGCCATTTATTGCATGCTGGCATTATGAACTGAAGTTCATACTTGTTACAAAACAAAATATAACTTTAGGATAGGCCTAAGAATGTGTACACAGTCCATGTAAAATACATGCAGTCAATTTGGCAACACACATAGAAACTTCCTAATTAATGAATGAAGCCACTTGGGAAATTCTGGTAAAGAATTTCTTTAGAAATCAGTTCCTTCTTTAATTCCTGCTTATATTCATATTATTGTTTACTGCTTTATACACATTAACCGGCCTGAGCCCACAATAACCCTGTGAGATAGGTGATATTATGTTTTACACATCATGGAACATGAATGACAAAGACAAGATAAGAATCCTGCATTTTTACTCTTCAACTTCTTTCTTCACGAATTTTCCAGAAAAGTTGTGTGTTCCCATAGACTAGCAGTTATTGGATGCAAAGTTCATGTGACAGGTGTCTTGGCCAACAGGAAGTGGATGACAGAGTCTCCCAGTAACTGTGTAATTTTAAGAGACAGATCAGGAAGACATGACTACTGGATGGAGAACAGATGGCTTTCCTCTCCCATTACCAGAGCACACAGTGAGGACAGTCTAGGCGGTATTGGAAAACAAAAATTCCCTTGTTGCCTGGTACCTAACACTCTTTCCTGCTTATGAGAAAAAGTGAGTACATCAAGATAACTGAACATGTGAACTCAAGATTCCAAAATCAGATTCTCTTAAAGAGGACACAGAGAGAAAGAGGGGGAAGGAAAGGAGGAGAAAGAGAAGGAGAAGGAGGAGGAGGAGGAGACAGAGAAGGAAGGAAGGGAGAAAAGAAGGATTTGAGGGAGGAAGGGAGAAAAGAAGGAAGAATCAACAACATTATTTTGTTCTGTTTCCATAGTATCAGGATAACCGAATCACCAAGTTGTTCACAAATAATAGCTCTGAAGTGTGTGGAAATGTGAAAGCTAACCTTCATGTGTGTGTTGGTGACACAGTAGCTGGAGTCCTGTTCCACAGCCTGCCTTTGTGGGTACGTAGTCAAAATATTTTAATTGAGGATAATATAAATTTTTAATGCTCTCTTAAGCCTTGCCTACCCTACGATATTTTCCAATTAAATGGAATAATACAGCCAAGCCAAGTGATTTTCTGTCAGCGAATCTTTTCTTGATTTTCACCAAGGCCTCAGAACCATTCTGGCCCCTCCAGTTCCTAAACCACTCTGCCAAAGCAGCCTCCCTTAAATCAACTGCCGCAGGGCCTAGTATTTTGATTACAACCATAGATAATTGACCTCCCAAGCCTCCACTTTCCCCCCTGGGATGCTGTGGTTTAATTCAAATCCTCTGCAGCTCTGAGCACTTGAAACAGAGCCATGACACAGATGTAGAAAGCCTCCTTAATTGGACGCAAACTCCTGTTCTGAGTGATCAAAATCCCAGGCCCTGACAGCCAGCCAGTCCAAACACCCGAAGACCAAATGGAGCCTTAGTTGAAATGTAGTCAATTGTGTGTTGGGCCCCATTGTCATTTACAGAATAGCTAAGAGAATTACAGGAGAGGCTAGATGAAAGGCTTGCAGTGACTGATAAATAGGGATGAAGTTCTGCTTGAATTTGTCAGAAGGTTGTGGACATAAAAGCTAGACAATGTGAATATAAACTCTTTCTTTGGTTGGATTCTTGAAAACTTAATTTTCATAAGCTCAACATTAGTATCCAATTACCCACAACAGAACTTCATTTAATCCATTTGAGTTTCTATTTGTCTAGCTATTTATTGAGTTCCTTCCATGTGATAGGCACCAAGTGCCTGAAGTAAGTTATGAACAAGACAGACTAACTTTTTACTTCCAATGTTGTTTGAGTCCAGTTGAAAGAAACAGAACCCTGGAAATTGGGGATAATTTGCATCATAATAAATATTATGAAGAAAAATAAAGGAGACAGGAAAAGATGATAGAGAGTCCTTGGGATGCTAGAAAGTCACTTAAAATTGTTCAGGAGAGGCCTCCCATATTGCAGGGAAATGAAGCTAAGGCTTTAAAGATATGTTGGAGTCATCCATAGCATAGGGAGAACTCGATGTGAGGGGATCACAGAAAGCATTTGAAGGGGAAAAGAGCAGTGTGTGGGACACACTGAAATCAGCACTTTAAGGATCTCTCTATGTCCAAAAGAAGGCCCTGTGACTAGAGAGTCACAAAGATAGAAAGCTGAAGCAGATGAGACTGGACAAGTCAGCCAAAGCCACATCATATAAGTCTGTTGGCCATGATGAAGAGGTAAGATTTTTTTCTAAATGCAATAGGAAGCATTTGAATAATGTGGCCACAAAAGCCAATTCTGTTTTCTTTACTATAATTTAGTAGTACTTGACAATTTGACAGCTACATCATGGACATCCAATCCTAATCTCCAGGCAGTACTGAATTGTTCCTTTCTGCTTTGTTTTACACAATTCTCACAATCACTTACCAGTCTTTCTAAATTTTATTCTCCTTGCATTCTGTATTAGATTCTATCTAATTCGCCTCTGGCCATGTCATCTATGGGTAGGACCATATTTTCCCCTTACAGTCTACTTAGAATTATAATGTTTATTGCTCAAAGTGGTAATAATGCAGTAATAAAGATCTATGTGAATGCATCACAAATTATAACTATATAGGATTGCAAACCTTTCACTAATAGCTCTTCATGTCAAACCCTTTATGATAAATACAGATTCTTCTGTCATTTGGGATACCCAACTGTAACTTCTCATAACTTAACATTCTAACTTAAATTAATGCAAAAGAAAAAAAATTAATTTAAGTGAATGGCTTCTGGAGATTGGTTTTACCTTTGACAGATATCCATGATGGGAAGCCATGAAGAATATATTGCTAAAAAGATCAATTAGCTCTTGTTCTCTTCTAAGTAGTTTGATATGAAAGGAATAAATTGGGATTCTGATCGAAAAGTTCCAGTGCTGATAAGAAAAGGTGTGTTCAGTAAAGAAATGGACCTGTAGCTAAAATCTGAGTAAAATCAGAGACTCTACTGGAGCTAGTTTTCCCAAGAATGCACATTGAACAGTTTCTGCTACATATTTCACAAGAATATCCATAATTTGACATTTCCTAGACATCTGAGTTCATAAGTATTCAGATAAATAGAGTGAATACTTTTTGAATGATGATATCTGGCACTACTAGATTAAATGATGCTTCTGCTTCTTAGAAAAATAAAATGGGTGTATCTTTTATATAGGGCTTACTTATTAATGAGAAAAGTTCATTCTTTATCAGTCCAGGATTTTCCTAGATACTAAACTTGTGCAAGATACTATGCTAAAGTCTAGTAAAATATTGAGAGATTTTGTATTTACATAGTTGTACCTGATATTCACTAGTTTTCTAGGATTTTTAAAATCTAGGAACCATTCAAAATGTTTAATCTACTTGCATCTCCTAGAAATTTCATAGTTTTATTTGATAAGCTGCAAAAGCTTTTAATAAAGATCAGAAAGTGTGTGGCCAAACAGTTAAACTGTTCCTATGGAAATTTTGGGAAATTTAAAAGAGATCCTAAATTGAATTCATAAATCCTAGCTCAAGAATGTTTAGCCAAGGACTCTTGGGAGTTATTAATGTGTGTGAAATCTCATATACATCTTGTCTTCTCATTACTGAGACTCAACAGCACAGCTGTTGATTGTTAATAACACTGTTTACATTTCCTAAACCCTTGTTCTCATTCCAAACTATGTGTTCATGCCATAAAGCATCCTTAGACGTTGACATTCCATGCTTTAAAATGTGGGCTTCTATATTTTCCCCAATATTTGCACCTTACTGTTCCTTCGGGAACATAAATTCTCTGCATTGATGCTTCATTTCTTCACTAATCACTCCCTGCTCCATCCTGAATCCATGAGCCCCATCAGTTCAGGTCTTAATGTTCATGGTACCTACTCTGCATGAGTCTTTTCTCTAAAAACACCAATCATCCGGAACTGATATCCTCTCATGGCAAGTCCATTACTTTGTTACTTCTGGCAGCCCCTGTGTTTTTCTTTGGCTGGCCAGGCTAGTGGTGTTTCCAGCAGCATGGATAACTGGTGGCCTGTCACAGTTCCTTCTCTTAGTCCTGTCAAAGTCTTTGCTGACACAGGTAAACACACCAGGCCTTTCAGTGCCACCTCAAAATTGTCACACCCTGCCAGAAAGTCTCCCTAACATGCCAGTGATTGGTTAAACCCTTCTGGGCCCCAACACAGTGCTTCACTGAAAGATAATATTTCTACAAGCAGAACTTTGTTTGCAAGGTTGAGGCTTTGTTTAAAGCTTAAGCCTCCAAAGGCTTCAGGTCAAATTCCATTGCCACTTGTTTCTCCTTGCTACTTAGGATTGGACAGGCCCCCGGGGACCACTTCTGGAACCATGGGCCTATTACTTTCCGGTTGTGTTTCTGCCCCTTTCACTCTTAAGCTCTAAGCGTGTTGAACTGATGCATGTAGTGGCTTTCTCTTCCAGAACAATTTTAAATATATTTGGCAACAGGTATCCAAGTTCCTTTTGCATTTCCATTGCATGGTACCAGTAAGAGGCAGAGTGACTTGCAGAACCCTTTCCTTACCCCTGTATAGGACTGCCCCAGAGGAGTAGCCATCTGCTTTCCCATATTCTTTTCAGGCTCTTTGCCCAAGCCCAGGGAATTCAGAAATTTGGTCTGTGACTATAGCTGCAATTATGTGTGATGCTCTTTCTAATTTCTAACATGCCAAATAGCCCTGTTAAAATACATCTCTGTTTTCCTTTAGACTAAAACTCTCTTAAAGCAGCAATGACTCTAGTTTCCACTCAGCACACAATAGACTCTAAGTATTTATCAAATTGCATTTAAAATCACCATCATAAACATAATAGCTCTAATTTAAATTTTTAACGTAGCCTGGGAAATTGATGAGCTTTTGAAATTACTATTTTGGGGCATTCTTTGTATATTCCAAGTCTAAATCTTAAAAAAAAAAAGAGAGAGATTGAAGAATTTCAACCTTAACTCAAGTGGCCTCATCTATAGTCTGAGTGTAGATTGTGTTTGACTTTTCAGAATAAATTTACCATCTAAGAGATCCTCCTGGCTCATGAAGGACAAGCTTCTATTGATCCTAAAATAAAGCCTCTAGGCCCAGGGGAACACAAGATGTCTCCCTTGCACAGCATATAGTACAGCTGGGACAGAATTTGCTGTTTGATTTTTACTGAAAAAAATACTCTAGTCTCCTCATTCTTGGCAGTACTGGGTAGCTGCCAATACTTTCAGACCCTGTAGGCATCTGGTAAAGCTCTGGCTTGATTGCATTGGTCAGGTTGGCTAGAAGGAGACCCAGGCATTGCTCTTTCTGGCATAGCTTCTCTATTACTATCTTGAAGTTTATTCACTCTGGAATTCAATCACCTTGAAAATTACCCTGTAGTTTCTATCACTCACATTACCTTAGCTAGTCACTTTTTAAGCTACTTGGACTTTTTGTGTAATGTTTATTCAATTAAATTACACCAATGGTTGCTGGGATACATAAATATATTGTAAATACATTTACAGTCATTAATCTGACTAAATTTTTTTCTGAAGGGAAAAAGAAGGTAATCACAGACTACTTTCTAGATGTTTCCTGAATGGGAAAATACAGATGTTATCAACATTCCACAATATTCAATTAACGGATTCTGTCTGCCTTTGACTGGACTGAAGAGCCTTAGAGAAAAGAATTGGTCTTTGGTTACCAAAATCCCAAGTGTAGCTTCACCATCTTTTATTACCAAGAGTAAGCATAAGCTGAGGTATCTTTTAGTTAATCAGATTTCAAACCATTTAGAGTTTACAAGTCATGGTATATACCATGACAGTGCTTTGAAGGAATTTTTTACCATACCAAATATTAGTAGAAGTTTCTTTATGAATAAGTGGATTGTCCCAGGTAGACAAAAGACTTTTAGAGCTAGGTTTTTATTCCTATGAGAAAGGTTTGATATTTTCATGTTTTATCTGTGGGCAACTTCCTAACATGTAAAATGGACTATGAAAATATCCAAAAACAAGACCTTTTAACTAAAAAACTCTAAGAGAACTCATCATGACAAAGCCCGCTAGGAGTTTTAAAAGACATAAAGGAGTATAAAATTATAAATTGTAACACTAGTTTACAAGCACAAGTATGAGTACCAGTCACCTCCATGCATTTCTCAAACAAATTCCTTCAGACTGCTGAAAGAGAAAAGGATCCGGTTTAAGTCCAAACTGCCTGATACCGGCTGCACTGGGTGAGGAGTCTTAGCTTGGCAAGGGACATGGGAGAAGCAGAAAAATATAAACTAGCACTGTATAATATTCTGTCTTGTTCACTTATTGTTTCCTATGTTGTTATTGTGTTACCATGGTCTCACCAACTAGAATATGTATTTGTGGGCAAGGACAGCACACACTACACTGTTGAAGGCAAAATCTAGACTATATTGTCTCATGTAACCAGATGCTGGAGCCAGAGGTTCTCTCCTCTCATTTCTTTGCAGACTATCCCATTCTCTTGGGCCGGCTGGCAACACTACAGCCAGACTCACATCTTAGCTTTGACAGCAAATCAGGCTTCATCAGTTGGGAAGCTTGTATTTTTGGTAAAAATGCACCATCGTGTTCTATTATCTAAAGAGTAATTATAGCTTGAAGGGTTTTGATTTATAAATAAAAACGGGTGTCTTAAGAGTTTGGAAATGTTGAAGAAAAATTTTCAGACAAGTTTTCAAGTGAAATATGAATTTCAGCAGAAAATACAGTATTAGAAAAAGTGGAATTCTTATTCTCTGCTGGTGGGAATGTAGGTGGGTAGCTACTTTGAATAATGGATTTCAGTGTCTTGAATCATAGTATATGTAGTGTTTGCTTCACCCTTTCCATTCCTATATATTTTATACAACAGAAAATGAAAGCATATATTAAGGGAAATTGAAAACACAAATACCAAATCAACTTTATACATAATCACATAAAGTAGTGACAATGTTTAAGTCAACAGGTGAAGGGATAAATATCTGTTATTAAGCAATAAAAAGGATTATCTATTAATACACACTATAGGATAGATGAATCTTAAAATAATTTTGCTTTATAAAAGAAGAGTAGATATTGTACTATTTCAACTGTATAAAAGTATAGAAAAGTAAGCTAATCTATAGTGACAGAGAACAGATCAATGATTGCCCAGATGAATAGGGATAAAGAAGGATAGGAGGGAGAGATTATAAAAAAGCATTAGGAAGTGTTTGGGAGTGAAGAATATGTGTGTGTGTGTGTGTGTGTGTGTGTGTGTGTGTGTGTTTATTACCTTGACCGGAGATTAATTTATATATATATATATATACATACACACACACATATATATATATATATACACATACATATATATATATACACACATATATATGTTTACAAATTTATAAAATCATATATTTTAAATATATATATTTACTCATATGTCAATTAAATAGAACAAAACAGTTAAAAACTCTGTGGTACTTAGTTAAAGCAATGTTTAGGAAATGATTATATTATTGAATACTTACACTGTATTAAAAATAAAGAAAAGTCTCAAATCAATAATCAGTACTTCCAACTTAAGAGTTTAGAAACAAAACAGATAAAACAGAAAGAAGAAAGGACACAATTAGGATAACAACAGTAATTGCAGTTTAAAGATAAAGTGAATGATAAAAAGTTTACAGCAAAATAAGTAAACTTTTAAAATAAAATTAAGAAATTATTTAATTATATTAATCAAGAAAAAAAGAAAATACAAACTACTAACATCAGGATTAAAAGAGAAAGAAATTGCTAGATCCTGTAGAAATTAGAAAGATATCAAGAGTATAGCATAAACAACTTTTCAAAATATATTTGTAGCACATGTGGAAAGGACAAATGCCTCATAAGACACAAACTATTTCAACATTCTCAAGAATAAATATTTTAAGTAGACCAATAACATTTAAGGCAATTAAATTAGAATTTAAAAGCCTGTCACCTCAAAAACTCCAGACCATCTTCACTACTGAATTCTATCATGAACTTACAAAAAAATACAAATTTTATATAAATTCTTCCAAAAGTTATGAGTCAGCATTGTCTTGATACCAAAACTAGACAGAAACATTACAAGGAAATAAAACTATAGACCACTACGCTCCATGAATATAGATGCAAAAGTCCTTAACAAAATTTTAATAAGCTGAACCCACCAGTGTTTAAATTTAATAACATCTTGTGAATAAAGTGTTTCTTTTTAAGGATTCAGTGTTAGTTCAACATTCAAAACTATAACTATAACATCAATTCAACAGACTAAAAAAAGTGTATATAATTATCTCCCTTCATTTACTATTTTCAAATTCAATGCTTTTGTTGAAGAAAATTATCAGCAAACTAGGAGTAGAAGTAAATGTCCTCAACATAATAAAGAATATATATTAAAAATCCAAAGTTAACATTTTGTGAGAAACCCAAAGGGAATAAGTGGAATAGAGGACAGATATGGGAAAGTAGGAAGGACATGTTCAAATGGTAATGGCTGCAAGACAGGGGGGAGGGAAAAGAGATGAAAGGGAAAAGAAAAAAAGAATGAAAGGAAAAAACAGCAACAAAGCTCTTGTAAGAAAGGAGGGGAAGAAGGCTTGAAGGGAGGGGAGGGGAGTGGGAAAAAGAGAAGAATTAAGATATATTATGTACAGGTAAAAGTTCCCTATGATGAATATGATCAATATGTATAACAAATATATACTAATAAAAATAAACTTAAAATACAAAGAAAAATCAAACATCTCTGCATACATATATTGATACATTGGTAAGAATTTCAGCTGTGAATGTACACTTTGATTAATATCAGAATAATTTTAAAAAGATGACTGAATAAAAATGGCAGTGAAACTTTCCCAACAAAAAAAATATTTGCATCTCAATAAGATCAATATTGTTAAAATAAGCAAAACTTTTGAATAAATGTCATCAAAATAGATATATAAATGGCAACAAGTACATTTAAAATGTTCAAGATTATTTGTCATTGGAGAAAGGCAAATACATTCCCACTAGAATGGCAAGGATTTAAAAAGCTTACCGTTTCAAGTTCTGGCAAGGATATGGAGCAACTGGTACTCATATACACTGCTGGTGGGAATGCAAAATTGTAGTCACTGCATGTTTAACCAAATAAATAGTTTATGTAGTTAAATACATACATATTTACCCTACAGCCTAGCAAGTTTACACATGGCTTGGGCATCAAGGGACCATTGCCTGTTTGTTCCTATTTCTACAGATACCTTCCCAATTTCATCATCAGGGCTTTGGAGAGTATATTTTCATCTTAAGCAAAAGTCAAATTTATGGATTTCCTTAGCTCCTTAGATATATAAATTTACTAGTTAGGGTATAAGAAAAAATAGCTGGTAAATCAATTCATATGCATAGCAAAATTTACCTTAACCTTTTTAAGTGTACACTTATCACTACCATCCAGAGCTCTTTTCATCTTCCCAAACTAAGATTATGCCCTTCTTTCCCTCTTCCCATGCCACCTAGCAACCATCATAGTATTTTATGTCTACAGAATTTAAGGTCTACAGAATATTTTAGATCTACAGTACCTTACGTAAGTGGAATCTCAAAGTATTTGTGCTTTTGTGATTGACTTATTTCACATGGCATAACATCCTCAAGGTTCATTCATATTATAGCATATGTTAGAATTTCTTTCCTTCCTAAGGCTGAATCATATTTCATTGTGGGTATGAATACATATTACATTTTTCTTAGCTGTTCATTCAGGTACATTGGAGTTATTTCCACCTTTTAGCTATTGTGAACAATGCTGTTATGAATAAGTGTACAAACATCTGATTGAGACCCTGTTTTCAATCATCTTGAATATACTCACATGTGGAATTGGTGGATTATATAGCTCTATTAATTTTAAGGAACTATTATTGTTTTCCATAACAGCTGTACTATTTCCATGTCCACCAACTGTGCACAAGGATTCTAATTTCTGCACATCCTCCCTAACTTTTCTGTATTTTTACTGGTAGCCATCTTAATGGGTTTGAGGTAGTACCTAATTCTAGTTTTCATGTGCATTACACTAATGATTAGATGCTGAGCATCTTTTCATGTGTTTATTGGCCAACTGTACACCTTCTTTGGAGAAATGTTTATTCAAGTCCTTTGCTGGTCTATAAATTATGTTGTTTTCTTGTTAAATTTTAGAAGTTCACAGATATTCTGGATAGTAATCCCTTCTAAATATGTGATTGGAAGATATTTTATCCCATTCTATGGGTTGTCTTTTTAGTCTGTTGATGTTTTTTGATGCACAGAATTTTAAACTTTTCATGAGGTCTATTATCTATTTTTCATGTTGCTTCTGCTATTTGTGTCAAAACCAAGAAATTATTGCCAAATCCAATGTTGTGAAGGTTTTCATCTAAAAGTTTCATAGGTATCTAAGCCTTGTGTTCAGATATTAACTCATTTTGAGTTAATTTTTGTGTATAGTGCTAGGCAAGAGTCCAACTTCATTTTTTTCATGCAGATGCCCAGTTTCCATGCACGATTTGTTGAAAATACTGTCCTTTCTTCCTTGAATGTCTTTGGCAGCTTCACTGAAATCACTTGAGCATATATGGTATGGTTTATTTTTCAGCTTTCAGTTGTATTCCACTGGTGTATATTACTGTTTATACTAGCACCACACTGTTTTGATTATTACAGCTTTGTAATAACATTTGAAATCAAGAAGTATGAGTCTTTCAGCTTTTTCTTTTTCATGATTGTTTTGGCTATTAATATTCCCTTGAGGTTGCATATTAATTGAAAAATGGGTTTTTCTACTTCTGCAAAAAACATCATTGGGATTTTCATATGCATCATTAATCTACATATGACTTTAGGTAATACTGATAACTCGATAATAGAAAGTCTTCCAATCCAGGAATATATAATGTGTTTTCATGTACTTCCATTTCTAATTTCTTTGACTGTTTTGAATTTTTCATTGTATAAGTCTTTTTATCTCCTTAATTTCTAAGTATTTTCTTCTTCTTGATCCTATTGCAAATGGAGTTTTCTTAGTTCCCTCTTCTGATTGTTGTTAGTGTCTAAATACAGCTAATTTTTTGTGTTGGATTTAATATGCTGTTATATTTGATTTGCTAGCATTCTGTTGAGTTTTTTTTACATCAATATTCATAAAATATATTGGTCTTTAATTTTGTCTTTGTGTAGCTTTTGGTATGAGGGTAATACTGGCCAGAGGTAAGTAGTCTGGCTAGAATGAGGCAAGTTTTTGGAAAAGGAGAGGATTGGTGTGAAAGATTTATGAATGAAATTATCAGGTTTAGGGCTTTTTCTTGGTAGGAAATTTTTGACTAATAATTTACTCTTATTAATAATACATCCTATTCAGATTTTTCTCTTCTTTAGTCTTGATAGGTATTGTTTCTGGAAATTTTTCCATTTAATCTAGATTATCAAATTTGTTGGTTTGTGATTGCTAGTAGTACCCTTATGATTCTTTTTATTTCTGCCCTTACTTTTACTTCGGCTTTTAGTTTTCTGAATTCTCTGTTATCTGTCTAGGTATCTAAACATGAATCAACTTTATTGATTTTTTTTTTAAATTGATCTTTTGAAACACCATGTTTTGGTTTCAATGATTTCCTCTATTGTTTTTCTATTCTTTATTTTGCTTATATGTTCTCCATTCTTTATTTCCTCCCATGTGCTAGCTTTGTGATTAGTATATAGTTCTTGTTCTAGTTATTTAAGCCGCAAAGTTAGGTTGTTGATTTGAGATTTTTCTTTAATGCAAGTATTTGTACCCATAAATTTCTCCTTGCTGTTTCCAATAGTTTTGGAAAGCTGTGTCTTCATTTTCATTAGTCCTTAATGAAAATTTCTTAATTTTCTAATTTTTTCTGTGATTTCTTCTTTGATTCATTAAGAGCATATTACTTAATTTCCACAAACTTGTGGAGACTCCAGTTTGTTTCTGATTTTTAACTTCATCCCCTCGTGTGTAGGGCAGATCTTTTGTGTGGTATCTTTCCTTAAATCTACTGGGACTTATTTTCTAACCTATGTTCTATCCTGGAAAATGTTTATGTGCATCTGAGAAGAATGTGTACTCTGTTGATATTTTATAAAATGTTTTATGTCTGTTAGATCTTGAACTATTGGCTGTAATGAGTGGGCCTTCAGTGTCTTCAGAGGGAGTCATATTTCCCTCTGACCTGTGCTACCACAAGTGCTCCAGGAGCAAGTCAGACTGTTCTACAGAACTTTTATTCTCTCCTTTTGTTTTCATTTCTGACATTCTGAAGCTGATGATACTTTTGAGGAATCTAAAGTCAAAGCTCCATCCTCATGGGGTGTCAATTCATTTATATAGATGGTCTTCTATGGTGAAATTAAATTGAAAGTTTATGTTCATATTAAATGCACAGCAGACCCAACTTCTGGATAAAATTTGATTAAACACAGAAACCTACCTCAATTATTCAATTAGTTCCACTGAGGTGAATTTCTCTTTGGCTGCTTATACACCACTATGAACACTTAGAGATGTTTCCAAAGACTTTTTTTAGAGGTCTTTGATTCTCTTTTATTTGACCCTGGAGAAAAAAATAAAATGATGATTAAAGTAAAATGGCACATTTCACTAAAATTTACCTACCCTACCCCATACAACTGCCTTTTCTAAAACAGCTGTAGGGGGAGAGAAGAGATTTTTGGAAAACATGCAGAAATGTTACGGGTTCAAAAACTGGAGGAGAATGGGTCTTTAAATTTGGGAGGTCTGATTTTTTTTAAGTTCTTTATAGATTCAAGATACCTTTGTCTGAGCAACAGCAGGTGAAAATTTTTCCCCAGATTTTGGGTTGTCTCTTCACACTGTTGGTGGTTTCTCTTGCTGTGCAGAAGCTTTTTAGTAAGAAGAGATCCCACTTGTTGATTGTTTGTGCTAGTTCACAGGCAACTGAGGTTTTGTTCATAAAATCTTTTCCTACACCAATGTCTTCAAGACTTCTACCTAACCTCTGTTCCAGCTGGTTCAGCGTTTCTATTTTAATATTTAGATCCATTTCAATTTTAGTTTAGTGCATGATGAGAGATATAGGTTTAGTTTTAATCTTTAGCAAGTTGAAACTCAATTTTTCCAGCACTATTTATTAAAGAGGCTATCTTTCCTCCAGTGAGGGTGTTTGGCTCCTTTGTTGAAGATGAGGTAGCTGAGTGTGTCTGGAGTTGTTTCTGCATCTTCTAATTTGTTCCACTGGTCCTCAAGTCTGTTTCTTTACCAGTACCATGCTGGGTTTTTTTTTTTTTTTTTTTTACCACTACCATGCTGTTTTTTAAAGTGGAGTACTACTCAGCCATAAAAATGAGAAATTAGGGACACTTATAGCTAAATGGATGCACACTGAGGTGATACTCTTAAGTGAAATAGGACACATGTGTAAATACCGAAAAGTTTCTCTAGTGTGAGAATCTGAAAGTGTAAGGTATAATAGATAATGTGAAATAGGAAGAAAAGGGGCAAAGGGAAAGGGGAAGGGGAAGTGGGAGGGGTAGAGAAAAGGAAAGAAGGGAATGGAATTAATATGAAAAAATGAAAAAATGGAAACAAAGTCTTTGTAAATAGGGAGGGATGGAGGGGTTGAAGGGCAGGCAGGGGAATGGGGAAAAAATAAGAACCAAGAGAGATTATGTAAAGGTGTAAATTTCCAATGATGAATGTCATTATATTATATACCTAAAATGTACCAATAAAATTAATTTTAAAAAAGCTGGAGAAAATAAACTGTAAAAACAAACCAAGGAAGAACAACAGTAGAGCAGCTACTGCCACCACTAGTAGAACAAAGTCTAAGATTTTGGGATAGGACAGCCTATTCAGTGTCTTTCAGCTGTCCTGACTGGACCTGAGCATGGCCAGCCCTAGAATCTCCAGGATTTATTTACTTTATTAGTGCATCAAAACGCAGGAGTTGACGACTGTACTTTGGAAAGTGACCATTGCTTTAAAATAAACATTCACAGGTATGCGTTGGAGTGTGTAAATTCAACCAAATTATTTTACTACAGACATCTGGTCCTGACCGTCAGCCCACATTGTAGGAGACTGGGGTCATCTGGGAGTAATTAATAAAAATTAGTTTGGTTGTTGAGCTGATCACAAAATAAGGGCATTGCACTAACCTTTTCTACATGAACACCATAGGAAGTGGAGAAAGTGGTACAAACCTTTTTTTTTTCCCAGTACTGGAGATTGAGCCAGAGGCTCACTAAGCTACACTCTTAACCCCTTTTTATTATTATTATCAATTTTTTATTTTACAATTTTATTTAACAGGGTCTCATTAACTGCCTAGTCTGGTCTGGAACCTGAGACTCTCCTGCCTCAGCCTCCCATAGTGCCAGAGCTCTATACCACCTGTTCCATCTTCACAGAAGTCCTAGTGTGTCTTTATTCCACCTCTACCCCTAGGATACATATGGGGTGCATATCCCCGATTCCACGACTCAGGAGGGGTTGTGAGTCACTTCGTGGACGGGTCCTGGGAAAACCTGACCTTAGAAGGGCAACCTCCAAGACCCAAGGAATCAAGGCTTGCAAACTCTGGCCCTCACCTTCCCCAAGCGCCAGATAATGGAAAGTCTGCAGCAACCCAGGCTTGGGAGGCAAGTGGTCTGGAGAGTTCTGAAGTCCTCTGCTTCAGGAAGTGCGCATCACTGAGTGGATTCCTCCCGGGAACCAGATAGGCCCGGTTTCCCTCTTGGCCGCCATGGAGCCTAGGCCGCGTCCTCTCTAGGATTCAGTCCAGATGAGGTCTCGCAAGGCTTGCCGGGATGGCTGGACTTCCGGTCCTGGCTGAGGTGAGAGTGGTTTGAAGTTGGCGTCTCAGGTGGCCGCATGTCCGAGGAAGGCTAGAGCACCCTGGAGGAGTTGCGCAGCTGGCCGGAGGAGCAGTGCCGCCGGGAGCTGCCATCTGTTCGCCCCGGCTCCTCATATCCTTGGTTACTGTTGCTTCGCAGGGCGGCGTGCGTCAGACCCTATCTCCAGCGGGGAGCGCGAAGACGGTGGGGCCTGAGCGTCCGCGAGACCAGGCCTTCGGCTTGGGGCGCGCAGACTTGCGAGGCTTCGGCGGGCCGCGGCGTTTCCCATTTCTCTTCCTTGGTGGTTTCTGTGTGCTCCTTAGTTGCAGGCCAGCCTTTGCGGGCCGTGGGGGAGGCGAGGACACAGACTGGAGCTAGGGCGCGGCTGCTGTGGCGAAGAGGGATTCTCTGAGCTTGTACAAAACATCCGCGCACGGGGTGCGGAATCTGAGTCGTCACCCCTTCTCGGTGTTCTGAGAATGAAAGGACAGAGCTCTATCAAGGTGCCAGATCTTTTAAAAATATGTTAATTCAAATATTTTCCTCCTCCTCCTCGGGCCTCTTGATTATAACTGATTGAAAAGAGTTGCTTGAGTTGTTGACTTTCAGCTGCTCCATTTGAGTTTTTTTATTTTTTACTTTTAATAACTAACATTGTTTCGGTACTTTTTACGTGCCAGGTTCTGTGCTAAGCACTTTGACTGGTTATGTCTTTTGTTGTTGGTGGGGCTGGGGTTCAAGCCCAGGGCCAAGTGCATGCTGGGCTAGTGCTCTACCACTGAGCTACATCCTCGGCCCTGGCTTTGAGGTATTTAATGTCACTGTTGCAAAGTACAGACAGTTCTCTGTTTTTTAATGTCCCTGTGCTTGTCAGTGTAGCTGGAGTCTCCCCACCTGTTAAAAGGTACTTTTTCCTTTACCTCGTTGAGCTCACCTTCGACATAAAATTATACTCTAAAGAAAAAAAATGACTCTTGCTAAAGAAAGCCTCGACACTGCATAATTTTTCACAGTGAAAGCCCAGTTTAACTAATATTATCATGTAGTAATATTGTTAACATTAAATCGTAGAATAATGCCTTGGCATTAGCAAAATTCCATACGTTACCAAAGCCCTTTTTAGTTATTGTGCAGATATGGATTTCTATCGTTGAGGAGTTCCAGCTTGGAAACAAATGACCATCCTTCTACTCAAAACCACTTATTGTGTACACAGTGTCAGACATTGTGTTAGCTTTATGGCAGAAAAGATAAGGAACATGGTTCCTTGTCCTCTCAGACTTATGGGAACTTCACCTAACTGAAAGTTAACATTCCCTCTTTTCCACCCGCTCCCCCCTCCTGGTTTGCGCGGCTCAGGTTGGTTGCTCAGTGCCCACTCTGAGCTCCAGGCTCCCGCGAAGCTAGCAGCCACCATCATGATTATGGGACCTCATCAGCCACGATGAGATAGTCTCTGACATTTACAAGATCCGGGAGATCGCGGGCAGGCTGTGCCTGGAGGTGGAGGCCAAGATGGTCAGTAATACAGAGGGTCACATTGATGACACGCTCATTGGTGGAAATGACTCCGCTGAAGGCCGGGAGGGCGAAGGTACCGAAAGCACAGTAGTCACTGGTGTTGATATTGTCATGAACCCTCACTTGCAGGAAACCAGCTTCATAAGAGGCCTACAAGAAGTACGTCAAAGACTATATGAAATCAATCAAAGGCAAACTGGAAGAACAAAACCAGAAAGAGTGAAACGTTTTATGACAGGGGCTGCAGAACAAATCAAGCACATCCTTGCTAATTTCAAAAACTATCAGTTCTTTATTGGTGCAAACATGAATCCAGATGGCATGGTTGCTCTCCTGGACTATCGTGAGGATGGTGTGACCCCATTTATGATTTTCTTTAAGCATGGTTTAGAAAGGGAAAAATGTTAATGGATTTGGCGGTTACCTTGGATCTATCACTTGTCATAACTGGCTGCTGCTTGTCATCCACACAACACTGGGATTTTAGACAAATGGGACTGATGTCATATTGAACCCTTCATTTTTTTGACCGTGATTTATTTGGAGTGGAGGCATTGTTTTTTTGGGGAAAAAAACCCAAAACATGTCATGTAGGTTGTCCAAAAATAAAGTGCATTTAAAATCATTTGAGAGAATGCCTCTTAGTTTAATACATGTGTAAACTAAATTGATCGTAGTGTTCATAGAGAAGATAGAGGCTGGTCACAGCACTGCTAGAAAGCATAAGACTGTCTTCAGATAACTTCTGCAGTGGAAACTACTGGGACTGGAATATAAGACAAGGATCAAAGTTTTAATTCTGAGTTGCAGTGAAGGGGAAAAGACCATGCTCATAGCAGTGTCACCATTTGAAGTGGAGCCTTATATATATTTCATCACCTGCAGTGGAAGTAGTTAACCCTGGAAGAGATCACCAAAAGAATAAAAAGACTAACTCAGTTGGAAAAATAAAAAAGAAAGTTAACATTCCCACCTTGCTTTATATCTCAAATTTAACATATTTAGGAGAACTCATATCTCTTCTTCCAGTTTTCTTCATCTAAGTGATTTTATAAACCAAAGCCTTAAAAAAAAAAAAAAAAACCCTAACAAAACAAAAATTCAAACTGAACCTCGAGTTCTATCTCTCATAGTTAGGAAATTATTATTTCTCATTCCTAACTTACCTTGAGTCAATCCATATATCTCCATGCCTATTGCTACCACTGATTCTAAACTCCTACCACCTGGATTATTGTTAATAGTTTCCTCATTTCTACACATGTTTAAACACAAGCTATAACGTGAAGGAAAAAAACAGTCCTTTTCTAATGATTTATATTTTTCCTATTTATTTATAACCTGATTTGGTTTCACAGACTATAAAATTATATGAAGAGATGATGTATGAATTAACTCAAGCCGGAGGACTGTCAAGCCAAAATCTAGAAATTCAGACCACTCTTAAGGAATATTTTACTAGTGATTTAAATGTATGGGAGGCATGGGTGGAAAGTGAGAATTTTTATGCTGATGTTGATTAGCCATGTCCTCCTCATGTAATGGCCTAATGCTGGAAGTAAATTTATGGACTTACAGATATCAGTACAGAAAGATGAATCTGAATTTTTAAATAAAATTTTATTCTAGTTAAATATCTGTATTCTTACAAGAAGATAAGTCAAGATAGCATGCCTCCCTCTAATTTCAAGGCATATGTGTGGAATACCTGCCGTGTGCTTTGAGGTGTGGGTTAGGATTCTAGGTGGTTTACTAGTTGTTCCAATATTGGTAGTTCTTTGATACACAAGTTCTGTGAAAAAAGAAACAGTGACTGTTTTGTTCACTGCTGTATCCCTAGCACCCAGCATAATGTCTCATACTTTTTTATTGTACATAAAAATATATACCTAGCATGAAATGTCTTTTATTTGCAGACAGTGGTGCATATCTTAGGAGCTCTTATGGGATGTGTTCAGCATGTCTGTGCCACACAAGAATCCATCATTCCAAAAAATGTGGTCTCCCCTCCTCAGTCTTTCATGTAATTGAAAGTACATTTGTACACTGTAATGTGCATAACAGGTCTAGGTGCACTTTAAATTAGCCTAGAATCAGTGAGTAAAGGGGCTGAGTAAGAAAGTGTGTACATAAGAGTTTACATTTCAGTGTTAATGGGATGGTCTTTTCCATAGTACAAAGAGCATGTATATAATATTTATTTCAAAATAAATGGGTATATTGAAATCATACAAATGGGCTTTAAAAAATTTTTTCTCTATAAGAAATAAATAATAGGATTTATGTTGAGTCAGTGATCCTGAAATTGTTCTGTCATATAGCATTGGTGGATTAGTGATTGATCACCTTAACAATTAGTGCCTAGATTACAAAGAGAAGTTAGTTCTTAGTCCATTTGTACATTTCTGAATCAACTCTAAGGCAGAAAAGCTTGCCTAGAATTTGTAGGGCATAGCCAGTTTTGGTACTGCTATTTGTTACATAAATGAAAATCACTAGTTAATTAGTACTTTTTTTTGGTAATAGAGTGTTAAAATGTCATGCACTTGACCAGTTGTTATTTCTCTCTTCTACAGTTGCAAGATTATAGAAGTCATTTTATACGTGAATATATCTCTAGAAGTATATTATATAACATGAATGTCCACTAAAACATTTTAATGAATATGTGAGTTAGTTAAAAACAGTACATTTATGATCTCTGATAATATTGAACTAAAGTATATTTGGCTCTTGAGCTTCTGATTTGCTTTTTTTCTCATTTTTATAGTTTGGTGATCAGAATAGTGAAGTGGTATATTCTGGGTGTTTATATCTAGTTTCATACCTTCTCCAGACTCTCTTCAAGGAAGCCTGTTCTTTTCAGAAGCATCGTTTGCATGGACTCTTTAATAGATGAGAATGATGATTTTTTTTTTAATATGGTACTAGGTATGTGAAGAAAATATAATATAAATGTAAAATAAATATAATTCATATAGCAGTTAAATTATTGAACCCAACATTGTTTCTATTGAATAATAATATCTTACTTATTATGCATAAAAATAATTACTGGACAAAGTTTTAGTCTTTAAAATTTTGAAATTTATAAAATTTACTTTTGGTGTCTTAAATTTACATACTCAGTTAAAGCTTATATTAACTAATGTACACCCTCTAAAGTAGTCTGTATTTGGAGAGAGTAGCTTTCAATTTTTTCCATCATAATTAAAAGCAAGAAATGCAGTTTACATTCCTTCCCAGAACATATACAAGTACGTGTGTATGTTTGTGAATGTGTACCTGCATACCACATACATATTTTATTTATTATAATGAAGTAACACCCATTTTACATTTGGTGCACTTAATACTTTTTTCCCCTCCTCTTTGGTTTTTGAGGTAGGTTCTCACTATGTATCCCAGGCTAGGTTGAACTCATGATCCTCCTACCTCCTCCTCCTAAATGCCTGGATCATAGACCTGTGATACTCTGCCCAGCTATACTTCTTGATTTTTAAGGAATTGGTTATTGTAACCTACTTTATTGATTTCATCACTCACTAATGGGATTATGACCTAGGTAATATTTAAAGGCAAATATTAAATTCATAACTGGCATAAAGAGAATAGCTGGATTTTATGCAGTGTGTCAGGTACCTTTTGGTTTGTAACAAACCAGCCCAAAAGTATTAGTTTAAACCAACCATTATTATTTTTTCACAATTCTGAGCCTGCAGTTTAGGCTGGGATCAGCTATACCCACGTAGTGCATCTGGCTCACTCGTGTTTGCAGCTGATGACTTTACTCACATCTGGCTCTCAGCAGAGGCTGAAGCACTGTCAACTTCTTGTGGTCTCAGGGTTTCCCAAAGTAGCAAAAAAAGGCAAGTTCCAGTATGCAAGTACTTTTCATTTTTCCAGTTGTGTCACTGTTATTGTTGCTTTGTCCAAAACAAGTCATGGGAATATGTCCAGAGTCAGTATGAAAGAGTATGGATTCAGGAAGGGCAATTATTGTGGTCATTTTTACAAATTTTCTACCATAAATGGATCAAAAGCTTTGTATGAATACTGTTAGCTTTAATGCTTCCTTGTTAGGTTTTCTTCTCTAGCAGTTTCTCAGTTCGAATAAGAATTGTAGCTATAGAATGTTTTGATTATAATTAGTTATGACTTATTACTGAACATTTTTAGTTTTATTGAAGTTACAGGGTAAGTATAAATTCTGAAAGTTTTACACAATTTATAAAAGCCTTAAAATGTGTTTTTAATGATTATTTTGAAATCATATTACTGATTTTAATTCAAATGTTGAATAGTCACTTGATACTCTTAAAAATAGGAGAAACTCACCCCATCTGTCATTTGAATATCCTAAGAGTTCTATTGTTTTTCTTTGTAGTTTTTCATTCACTATGGGATATCTGCTGTTGCTTTCAATATAGACCAAGCATTTCATGTCATTATGTGGAAGTTTATAATTAAGCTTTTATCTTTTACTTTTTTAGAATATATTTTCTGTAACCCAAACCCTAGTTTTTATATTTTCTTAGGATGTATTTGGATTATTTTTTTGCGGGTGTATAAATGTCTACTGATATTGCTGTCTCATAATCCAAATCTTTCACATGTAACTCACAAAGCAATTTGGACTTCCTTGGACCATGAATCAGACTAGACTAGACTTTACTTGCCTGCTGCTACTATTGTTTAACCATAAAGTATCCTACTGTTAAGCTTAATAAATTATTAACTATAGGTAGAACTGATTGTGATCCTTTCATTATATATATTTGAATTGTTCAAACTTAAATCCATTTAGGAACTAACTTTCTGAAATTGGAGTGTTTTTGAGGTGTTACTAGGACAAGTGCCCATAGCACTCATCAGATTTTTAGGGGTGGGAGAAGACATGGTTGAAATGTAAAAATGATTAAGAAACTACACATATACATACAATCAGAAAGGTCAGTATAATGTTTTCAGGTCTTAAGTGATTTTCTCATACCACCAGGACATTAGGTTGCCATCAAGTGTAGTCTGGCAGTTAAGAGCGTTCCCTCTGGGAGCCATACTGCATGTACTGAGTCCCTCCTGAAATCTTTGAATCCTTTGAGCCTTTGGGCAATTGAGTAACTTCTCTGCACCTTAGTTTGCTCATCTGACAATGGAAGTAATAAGTGTAGCATTTTCTTGATAGTGTTGTAGTGAGTACTGAATTCATCACTGAAATGCTTAGAACTGTGCCACACACTGAGTTCTCAAACATTAGTTTCATCCTCATCATCATCCTTGTGTGTTTGCCACTCTTCTATCTTCTCCTCCATTTTTTACCCAACAATTAGATTGCTCTTTTAAAAAGTAAATCAGATGATTTCCCTTTTCTGCTTTAAATCTATCCCATTGTACCAAGAGCAACAGCCTAATCCTCCCTGGAACCTGCTGCTCTCACCAGCCCATGTTGTTCTGCTCTCTCTGTTCTTAGTTCCTCAGGCTTCCAAATTCTGGCCCAGAGCCTGTCACAGCTTTTCCCTCTGCCAAAGATGTTCCTCTCTCAGCACCTTGTTAAGTCTTGTTTACATTAAGTCCCCAATTTACAAACCTTTGAGTTGCAAGTTTTCACAGATATAACAGACCTCTCATTAGGAATATTCGAAGATGCAAACAAATAATGGGAGTAGCTCATGTGTCTGCTGGACATGGTCTGGCCTGTGCTGCTGTGTGGATACTGTACAGTGTGATAGTGTACAGAAGTACAATGCTCACTCAGAGCCCAGGATGTGCAGAAGTATTTGTGTGTGTGAGTGTTTGGTTTTTTATGCTTTACATTGTATATTTGTGTCCAGGGTATATAAGACTCACTTTGTCAGACTTAGGAGTGAATCTGAGTTATGAATGTTCTCCCTAATCGAAACTCATTGCTAAGTTGGGGACTTACTATACTTTCAGTTCTCAGCTTACATATTTTATACTTAAGATTCTTTGATAGCCTCACCTTAAGAATAAGATCTAGTCTATTGCAGTAGTTTACACTTTTCTATATTAGAATTTATCACAACTGTAATTAATTATTCTTATAATTATTTAACGTTTTGTCTCATGCTAGACCAACAAGTTCCAGTGGCAAAAATTATATCCATTTGATTTACTTTTATTCCCAGGGCCAGTGGAGTGCCTGGCACATAGTAAGAGTTTATTTAATGTTTCACACAGAGAAAAAAGAGCAACTTAAACATAACTTCAGAGATAAAGTTAGTATATTGAATTATGCCATGTCTAATATATGTGATGCATTCTGGATTAAAGAAATACTATGTAAATAGATATCTTTATGGCTTAAGTTACTTGATGTGTTACTTTTGGTGATTGTATTGTTTTCTTTTGTTCATTTAGGCAGAGCCACAAGCACCAGTCAGTTCTAAAGAGCCAACTGAAACACAAAGTTATAATTGCTAGCTTGTGTGAAGACATGCTTTTCTCCTTCCATTCTTGTTTACAGTTACCTGAACCAATGTCACTTTCAGATGCGCAGGTAAAATATCATGCTAAACAGCTATTACTTCCTTTGGCAGTTACTAAATCTCATTTAGACAGATGGGTCACTTTACTTAAGGCGGTGTTAATTCCTTCTTTCCTTTTCTTCCTCTCACTCTTTCCCTTCCTTCTCTCCTTCCTTTTTTCTTCCCTCCCTCCACTGATATGGAAAAGTTTTAGATAACTTAATAGATTGAATATTATGGTAGTTGTAAAAGCAAAATAAGTAATGTGTTCTTTTAAGATTTGCTTTTCCTGTAACTCCTTGTTTAAGGTGAAGATTATCTGACTCTAACCAGTAACTTCATTAACCTAACAAAGTTACTGTGGCAGGGTGAATTTACAATGTATGTGGCCTATGTTGTGTCTGTGACTTGTAAATAGGAACTGGAATTGCATTTGCATATCAAAGACCACTAGAGATGAGATAATGGCTAAAAAGGATATGAAAAGGGAAATGCTGAACAAAGAGGGTGCAGATATTGACCAGACTGGTTTCTGGCATTCCCGTCCGGTCGCGAGAAGAAATTTTATTATTTCATCCGAATTCTGTGTCTCTGTGTATTTCTTTCCGAGATTTCCGTAACACCACAACCTATAATTACTTTTCCCCAAGAACATTGTTGCATTCTTAACTGCACTCATCATCTCTAGTGTCTACCTGTTTTCTTTGCATACTACCTAGTTGATGAAGGCATACATGTTCTCTAGAACATACTCTAATTCCTTCTTCCTTGTTTATATAAGATTTCCTTGATATAGCCACCTTGACTTTTCTGTCTTCATCATTACATTTCAACAGTTAGTGATATGTGTGTGTATGTGCTTGTACCTGTGTGTATCAGTCTTTTCAAATTGATATTACTTTGCCAGGTGTGGTGGCACACACCTGTAATCACAGCACTTGAGAGGCTGAAGCAGGATTGCCATTTGAGTTCAAAGCCTGCCTGTGCTACATAGTGAGTTCAAGGTCCCCCTGGATTATATAGTGAGACCTTGTCTCCAAAAAAAAAGATAATAAACAAATAAAATAAAATAAAATTGGGCTCTACTTATATATATTTTGATTTCAGGAAGTTATAGTATTGAATTGGCATACTACTTATCAAATTGTGCTCTAAAAATCTGTAATATAATTTGGAAGAACTATAGCTCATTTTCCTATAATATTCTACATAGAGCTTTTTGTTCTGAGACTAGCCCTCTTATTTCTGCTCTACAGCCCTACATTATAGGATTAGTAGTACTCAGGACCTAACAGTCATATGTAGTAACTTCATCGGGAAAATGAATTGAAGTTTCTTCCTGGAGTAGCAGCAGTGCACCCCTCCTCTTGTGGACCTGCACGCTGATCCAGGCACTTGTGTGTCTGTGTTCTTCCGGGTCAGGCACTGTGGGGAGGGAGGTGTGGAGATTCATCCAAATCCCAAGCCGATAGCACTTCTGGAGGAGGGGTGGCTGGAAGGACAGACCCTAGGTGAGGGGGAACTTTGAAAAGGAGTTCTGAAGGAAGTAAGAAGCTTTAGGAAGGGGCTAACCTCTGTCTTCTTGCTTCTCTTCTTTTTCTCTTATCTATTCTCCCTTTAAATCACTTGTTTGTTTTTCCCTTTTCTTTTTTGTTCTTACTCCCTTCATGTACCCTTTCTGGATCCTCTCACCTTGCTGAAAGACATGTTACTTGGTTGAGTATCCTGATTTGTCAGTGGTGCAAAGACTGTTCCCTTGTCTGCCGTTAGCCTGTGTATCCTATCTTCAACCCCAGCCTCCCTTTTCCAGTTTTCTTTTTGCCCGCATTGACACCACATTACACAGCTAGTAATTGGAGAGCAAGATTAGGCAGATTACTGGACAGGACTGAGATGGGGAAAGCCAAGCAACAGCACAGTCTTTTGGGGCAAGAGGAAGTGAAGTCTGGGGGCACCTAGGCAGGGTGACTACATAGAGTGTCTTAGTTTATCTTACATAAACTGCTTTATATGAAAATCAGAGAATTGAAAATAGCAAATCTTCATGCTTTTACTCACTTGTGCAAATATGGGACTGGTAAATGTGACCAGCTCCACCCATTGCTGTTGCCTGTCCTGGAGCTCTGAAATTGATCGTAGCCTTGCTCCATTCTGAACTCTTAAGCTCTGATCGACAATGCCCTCTACTGTTCACTATTGATATTTATTTAGGAATCAAAGTTTTCCAAGCAGTTTGTATCTTTCCTCTTAGTCCTTTGAGCTACTACAAGAAAATAGCATAAACTGAATAATTTATAAATAATAGAAACATTTCCCACAGTTTTGTAAGCTAGGAGGTCCAAGATCAAGGTGCCAGCAGATTCTGTGCATGGTGAGGGCTTGCTCACATGGTGAAAGGGCATGGCAGCTCCCTCCAGCCTCTTTTAAAAGGGCATGGATCCCATGCACGAGGGCAGAGCCCTCAAGACTTAATCCTTTCCCCAACAGCCCTACCTCTTAATACTATCCCATTGGGTATTTGGTCCCAAAATATGAATGGGGACAACATACATAGCATCTTACTTGCAAAATTAATTAATAATAGTATGGTATATGGATGGATTATTCCCTGTGTCACTTTTCTGGGGCTGCCATAAAAATGATCACAAACTGAATTAAAACAACGAATTCTCACATAGTTTGGGAGGCAAGAAGTCCAAAATGTGGCAACAGGGCCCTATTGTCTTGAAGGCTCCAGGGGAGACTGTTCCATGACCTTGTCTTAGCTCCCTGTGCTGCTGACCCTCAGCACGCAGCTGAGTATCTCCCACTTCTGCCTCTGTCCTCACATCATCTCCGTCTGCTTCTCTTGTCTGCATGTTTTCTTAGCAGAACACCAGTCATATTAGACTAAATGCATACCTTAATCTAGTGTGGTATTGTCTTAATTAGTTATGTCTATAATCCTATTTTCCTATTTTCCAATAAAGTCACTTTCTGAAGTGATGTGGGTTAGAACTTCAGTGTATCTTTTTCAGAGAGATACAGTTCAGTGCATTATTGCCTCTAAAATTACTATGATATTACTATGATGTGTAGCTTAGCAGCAAAACACCTGCCTATCATGCATGATATCCACCTTATGAGATAAAATGTAAAAAACTGATGTCTTATTTCACGATTTAGTATTTCCCAAATGTACTAGCTGCTAAGTTGGTGACATTCTATGTCCTCAGCAAGTTAGAGTCTTGCTGAGGAGACAAATATAAATAATTATAGAATAGTGTGATCTTACTTGGCTCATAAGAATGTAAAGGAAGTCCCCAGTCATGAAATCGAGGAAGGTTTCTTGGAGGATATGACCTGTATGCTGAACAAGATACATTTTAAAGTCAGTGTGGACTCATCTTTAATTGCTGTATTTCTATACTTAACACTACATAAGAAAATTCATGCTCATAACTGTCAAAGAAATTTGAATGTTCATCTGCCCTATTTCTACTGAGACAAACTTTTTATTAATGAATGCTTATATACAATTTATATATCATCCTATTCCACTTTGATGGGGTGTGTTAAGATTTTGCTATATTGTTTGAAAATAATTGAACAGTAAGGTGACATTAATGTTAAGATAGGTTATTTTCATATAATATTATTCTCAAAATTAAGATAACTTACCTATTCAATTTAGTTTTATAGCAGTAATTAGGATTTTCTGTGCCTATGACATATGTGCCTTAATCTTTTTAATAACTATCTGGAATTATGGTTTATAAATATTCCATAAACATATTTAACCATTCTCTGCATGATGGAGACTTGGTTCATTTTAGTTTTCACAATGTAAAAAACACTGCATTACATTACTGTTGCTAGTATTTTTCTTTTTTCTTTTTGGTACCGGAGATCGAACTCGGGTCCTTGCGCTTGCGCAGTAGGCAGCAAAACCACTGAGCTAAATCCCTGGCCCTGTTGCTAGTATTTCTATAGGATATAGCTCTAGAAAAGGAATTGCTGCTTAATCAAGGAATTTTAACATTTTATCTCTTAATTAAAAAAGGACATATTATTTATGCTTGCACCAGTGGTAAAGTGCTTGTTACCGTATTTCTCCAGCTCAGGGATATTACATCTTTTTAATGTTTGCTAATCAAAAAGCCCTCAATCCACCACCTGCCTTGCAAGCTCAAGGTCCCGAGTTCGATCCCTGGCACTGAAAACAAAACAAAAAGCCCTCAATCCTTCCACTTCCCCAAGGATATGTAATAAGGTTGTAATTTGAACTTTTTCAGTGTTAGTTGAGGGCAGTTTGTATTTTCTCTCCAAACTGCCTTTTCATGTCTTTTCCTCGTTTTCTTTTATGTATCAGAAATCTTTTTCTTTTGACTATTAACTTGATCTCTGTTTTACCAAGAACAATAAACTATTTAAATTTCTTTCACTTTCAAATCAATGAAAAGGATCACTTCTTTTTTTTGGACCGGGGATCGAACTCAGAACCTTGCGCTTGCAAGGCAAGCGTGGTGCCACTGAGCTAAATCCTCAGCCCATGATCACTTCTTTTGCTATTATAGTTACTATTTATTTTTCGTAATGTATAATTTAATTTTTTGGAAATAACTTGTCATTTGGTATTTGTATTGTTTCTACCAAGAATGAAGAATAATTATGTTTTCTTAGAAATTTTTTACATTCTGTTTATTAAGAGGTCTTTTTTGTTTTTTATTTTTTTAAATGTATAACTTCATTATCATTCACTAAACACACATATATACAAAAATTAAAATTATTCAAAGAAAAGCAATGCAAGGGAAAAAACTATAATAATATTCAAATATAACAGAACTCAACCAAAGCAAAACTGAAAAGTACTTAAACATTTTTCCATATAATTAAAAAAAACAAGCATTAACAAGACATCAGAGGATGTAATTTGTTTTAGAAAGATTTTCAAACTAATATTGTACAAATAGTGGTCTGGAGAAAAAAGTTCTAATTATCTAGTAGACTCCACATAGGCCAAATTTTTTAAATTTAATTTTCAATACAGTCATGTGACACGTGATGGAAATATCTGAGAAATATGTTATTAGGCAATTTCATCCATGTGTATTGCAAAGTACCACACAGAGTGCTAACTTCTAAGTGCAAACTGAGAGGGTGTATGTCAATCATCTGTGATGGCCCCTTGATATTATCCAAATACACAGTTAAACACGAGATGCATGAGGCTACCATTGCCATAGCAGCACACTGTTTTACAGTAAACTCTTTTATATAAGTAGGATTATGCTCTAAATGATGAAAAGCACAGCATGTTATGATAAGTACGTAAAACAGTGACAGTCATTTATCACACTATTGAGTTCTGTGTACTGTACATAGTTGTATGTACTTCTTCTGGAAACACACCCTTCTCTCTTTTGATCTTAGTGACTCTTCCTTCCCAACCCACTGATGAGCTCCAGCCTAGTCTCTATCTACATCTCTTCCTATAGTTTTAAACACTGTCTATATGTGGATTCTTTCCAGATTCTAGCCTGTAACTCTGATCTTTCCCCTTCCACTCCTGCCACCCCTACCCCTTTGAACTTTTTCTTCCTGTTTCAAATTATCAATTATTCATTTTAATCATCTTAATCCTTAATTACACTTTGTTTCTCACACTAGAGAAACTATTCGGTATTTACACGTGTGTGTCCTATTTATTTCACTTAAAAGGGTGGCCTCAATATGCATCCATTTAGCTATAAATACCTCTAGTTTCTCATTCTTTATGGCTGAGTAGTACTCCATTTTATTAAAAAAACCACAGCACATCTTCTTTATCCAGTTTCCAGTTGATGGGCACTTGGGCTGTTTCCAAGCTTTAGCTATTACAAACTGTGCCGTTATAAAACATGGGTGCGCCTATATCGCTGTGGTATGATTTTTTAAATTCTTTTGGGAAGATACCCAGCAGGGGACTAGCTGGGTCAAATGGGACCTCTAAGCCTAGTGCTTTGATGTATCTCCATACTGATTTCCACAGTGATTGCACCAGTCTGCACTCCCACCAACAATGGAGAAGGGTTCCTTTCTCCCCACACCCATTTTAAGCATGTTATTGGATGTTAAGAGGTCTTCTTAGAAAATATTGTCTTATTTACAAGTTTAGCTAATTTTATATTCTTATTTTTATTACACTTATTTCCTTTTTTTGGGAACAGGACAATGCTGACTATAGATTATTTCAGAAAATACTCAAATTGCGTCGTTTGCCATTTCCCTTTTGCACTACATAAAGGTAAGGCCTGGTTTTTATAATGCATAAATATTAAACCTACCCACTAAATTATAAATCATCTTTTTAAAGTGATTCCTACCAAAACCAATCTTTTGAAGTTATTTTGTTAAGTATAATTTGGAGAGTTTTAAAATATTGTAATATTCTTTATTGAGTACCTGTTATTTAAGTTGTTAACCTCATCATTATATTCCGTTCTCTGAAAAGATTATTTGTATGCATAAATATAAAAATTTATTTCCATGAGCATATCAGTTTCAGAAGGTATTTCCATTTGCCTTTAAATACCATTTACAAGTTACTTCTGCTCTGCTTCTAAACTATGTTGTTAACATTTAAATGTTCAAACCTTTGGAACTCACAGTTTTAAGGCAATCTGCATATTTGGGAATGATCAGAATAGCAGTGATATTTGATGTTATATGAGTAGAATAAATAAAGTACATAGGCAGATTATTTGGCGAGAATAGAAGACAGTGAAAGATAAATTATTAGTAATAGTTACTGGTTTTTCAAAAACCATTGTCCATGTTGAATGTAGATTCGACCTTGTAATCTTCCTCTGTAAGGAAGATAAGGATCTCCAATGACTTTACTATAGTTAGAATTCCATAGCCTACACACTTGCTGCAAACACATTGGTGTCCTATTTGGTGTACCCACCAAGTTGGTCGTCCCGGGCAGTTGCCTATTTATTTATTTATTTATTTATTTTTGGTGATTGAACTCAGGATGTTGCACTTGGGCAGGTGCGGCGCCATTGAGCTAAATCCCTAGCCTCCAGCCTCTTTACAGTAGTAGTTCGCTTCTGGTGCTGGGTTCCCAACAGCTTGCATGGTGTGTGTTCCAGGGGCAGAGGTAGACTGGGGGAAGTGCCCCACTCACCCATGATGGGTAGTTGCCCATCTAATGTTGGCTTGGTATATAGAAGGTAAAAATTTTCCTTAATTATGCCATTTAAAAAATAATTTTATCAGGAATTTAAAAAACTTTTAAATTAATCACTTTTTTTTCCTATGTCTTATAAGCTAATATATACTATTTCTTTCTAAGAGATAACCTAGTCATAATGGTATACAAATGACTTTCACTTCAATCCCAGCCTTACTGGTTGTTAGTTATGTGATAAAGTTATTTGATCTCTGAGCTTCATTTTTCTAGTTTGTGAAATGAGGATAATAGTGTAATAAATTTTGGGGGGAGGACTAAAATAATGTTTGTGAAATCACCTGATACATGTCTGGTTACATAGTAGGTGCTCACAGTAGTGATAGTTATTAATTGTGGTTATGATGTAGTTGTAACAGTAAGCAATTTTAAGTACTTGTCTCATTTTTCTTTTCATTCTCATGGAAGACTTTTTTTTTTTAAATGTGGCACATCTAGGCTTTTATTTTGTTTTACATGCCTTTGGGAGAAGATGTGTACCAGAAAGGCATGTTATGCTAAGAATGAAGTTTTTTTTAAAAATTTCTTCTCTGATGCTTAACTATACATTGCACTATTTTTATCTTCAGATATATAGGTAAAATATGCTTTATGATTATTAAAATATAAGTATGCAGAGCTAAAGTCTGTAACATTTTAAAATAAAACAGCAGAGTAATTTTTCATGATTTTTTATTTTTTGGTGAAGGCAGTTGAACTCAGGACCTTGTGCTTGTGAGGCAGGCACAGCACTACTGAGCTAAATCCCTGGCCCTCATGATGTTTTAATAAATTTTTATCTGCTTGCTTAAAATAATTGGAAATGAAAGCTTTTGAAGGTTAGATTCCATGTGAGTTTTAGTTATCTTTTGTTCTTAACTAGTGCCTTATACGTGAATAATAGCTGGTGTGGTGATAAATACCAAAGGCAAAAAAATTATATATACATGTTTTATTTTATATTGGCATAATGCTTTTTGTTTTGGTAGGTCAGAAAATTTATTTGAAATTAGAAGTTAAATGTATGGCTTAACAGCATGTTAAGCACAGTAGAAGAAAGGAATACTAAGGTTAAATTCAGGTCAATAGATATTATCCAAACTAAACATAGAGCTGAACAGAACATAAGTTTCATGTGGGATAATATAAATTAACCAAGCATACCTGTAAGTAAATGTAGTCCCAAAAGGAGAGGAGAGAATAAATGAAATACATATATATATATATATATATAAAACAAAACACACAGTGACTAAATGTTTTTCAAATTTGTAATTTATTTTTGTATAAGATAATCTATAATGTGGCTTATTTGTGAAGTTTTACTGTCCCTGGGTGATGGTGGGGTTTTTTTGTTAGCTCGGGATGCCTACCCCCCAGCCCAGTACCAAGGATTGGACCTGGGACCTCTTTACAGATCCCTACCTACAGTGTCATATGAAGATGCTGTGACAGCACAGCAACACGGAGGGGACAGGCGGAGTGGGCCTAGAGCAGGACTCAAAGCATGCTGTACTGCAGATTTAGAATTCAGCATTTTGTATTTATTCCAGCATCTCTATATTTTGGAAATGCTTTGCACAATTTAAAATTTAGAAGCAAGTCAAGGAATACATTTCCTTAACAAAATACATTCAGTGTTGGTGAAATTGTTTCTCATAAAGCAAGCAAGCTTTTTTTTGATACTGAGTTGAAGCCCCTTTTTTGAGAAAGGGTCTTGCTAAGTCACTAAGCTGCTTAAGTTGTCCTCAGACTTGCCATCCTCCTACCTCAGGCTCCTCAAGTGTCAATATAACCTTTTGAAAGCTAAAATTGAGATGTAAAACTAATTCCACCTTTGGATATATACCCAAAAGAATTGAAAGCAGGAAACAACCTCAATGCCTGTCAGTAGGGAAATGGATAAAGAAAATGTGGCATATATACACAATGAAATATTCAGCCTTAAAGAATGCAGTTATGTCATTTTCAGGAAAATGAATGGAACTTGAGACTGTCATACAAGATGAAATAATTCAGAAACAGAAATTAAATAACACATGATTTATGTAAGAAACCTAAATTATGAATAAATACAGTGGACCTTCAAGTTATGATCAGCCTGTCATATGAACAACTTGGGTTAAGATCGGAATTTTAGTTTTTAACTTTTGAACAAAGTCTTGAGTTACGACCTGAATGCCAGCTGCTTGTCCTTCAGATGATCTCAGATACAGAATTAACCCTTAAAGAGTTCTGGAAGGAACATTATAACATCCTTTCCTGCATGAAGTTAATTGAGAAGTCCTGGGCCAATGTCTCTCTAAGGACACAGAGATCTGCCTGTATACAGGAGAGACTTTGAAGGCTGTGTGGAGGAGCCTTGACAACTTGAGCTACAACCAGCCCTAGCAAACATGAGTTCATAAGTGAGGGGTCCACTGTAAATGAGTAAAATACAGGAGAGATGGTAGGAAGCAAGAGGCAGACTCTTGAAGATGGGATAGAAGAGATCAAGAAGTAAAAGAAAAAAGAAGGTAAAGGGATTGAAAATGATGAAATTATATTACATGTATGTACCAATTCCCCCACACAAACATCACCATTCTGTATTGCAAACATACACTATTAAATCTTTTAAAAAAGAGTTGAAAGGGTCTCAAAAGATATTTGTATAACCATGTTCACAGCAGCATTATTCACAGTAGCTAGAAGATGAAATCAACCCAGCTGTCCATTGATTGATAAATGAATAAGCAAAATATGACCTGTCCAAATAATGGAATATTATTGAGCTTTAACAAGTTAAGAAAGACCAAGGATTTAGCTCAGTGGTTTCGCTGCCTGCTGCACAAGCGCAAGGACCTAAGTTCGATCCCCAGTACCAAAAAAAAAAAAAAAAAAA
>NW_004624826.1:8634875-8678108 GCF_000247695.1 Heterocephalus glaber | reverse complement strand
ATATACTACTAGACAGGGCCGGGGATTTAGCTCACTGGTTCTGCCACCTGCCTTGCAAGCAGGTCGTCTTGAGTTTGATCCCTGGTATAAAAAAAAAAAAAAAAAACGAACAAGTTAAGAAAGTCTGGCAAGGCATAGTAACACTTGACTGTAATCTTAGCTCCTTAGGAGGCTGAGGCAGGAGGATCACAAGTTCAAAGGCAGCCTGAACAATGTAGAAAGAGCCTGTCTCAAAATGAATGAGCTGGGAATGTAACACAGTGGTACAGCAGTTGCCTAGTATACACAAGCCTCTAGGTTCAAGCCCATATACTGTTAAAAAAAAAAGGGGGTCGTATGAATTCTCTTACATGCTACAGCATGATAAACCTTGAGGGAATTATGCTAGGTGAAACAAACCAGTCACAGATGAACAAAGACTACATGATTCCACTTATGTGAGGAACCAAAATCATCAGACTCTTAAGGATAGAAAACAGAATAGTGATTTTCAGGGACTGATAGAGTTAGTATTTAGTTAGTATTTAGTGGTGACAGTTTCAGTTTAAAAAGAGGGAAAGACTTAGAGATGAATGGTACTGATAATTCTGTGACATTAATACCGCTGAACTGAACACTTAAAAATGGTTGAGAACTGGTTGGGTGGCATATGCCTATAATTCCAACTGCATGGGAGGATCAAATAGGAGGGTCACAAGTTCAAGCCTGTCCTGGGCAACTCAGTGAGACCCTGTTGTAAAATAAATTTTTAAAGGGCTAGGTGTATAGATTACTGATAGAACGCTTGCTTAGTATGCACAAGCTCCTGGGTTCATTCCCCAGTACCACACACACACACACACAAGATGTCAAAATTTATGTTATGTACAACTTACCACAATAAAAAAGAGGAGTATAAAACTCAGTATATACTTGTACCAAACTCTGACTAGACAACCCTTGAGGTGTCTTCTATTCATTCAGAGACCAGAGGGACTGAAATCCATGCTCTTATAACATGGGATACATTGTATATGTTTTTAAAAGTCTATATGTATTTAAAAAATAATGCATAGTATTAAGGCCACAGATCTATAGAATAATAGTCTCCTTAAGGATATTATTCAATAGCCAGAGCCCAACAAAGCCTTAAAGAAGGTCCAATGTACTCAGTGAATATAATCACTAATCTGATGTTTGACCTCCATGTTAACATACAAGACACTAACTAGGTTGCTTCTTTCAGCAAAATTATCAGAGGAAGCCAGGCTCTCCATTAACAATCTGAGCTGGTGACCTCTACCCTGCTATTGGTAGGGTCATAAAGGAAGAAAAAAATAACAGGAAGGCTTAGGTCTGGGCCTCTGGGAAAGAGCTGGTACGAAAACAGTGGGCTTCTTTGGGGACAAATGGGGTACTCTGCCCCCTTACAACTTCAGAACAGTCAGAAAGGGTCACAGCTGAGTCAGGTCCTTCAGTGATGGTCTGGGAACTGTCACTGATGGGCGAGGAGGCCTGCGTCCTGCTGTTTAAGTCCATAGCAGGGTCTGATGGGACAATGTTGATCTGGCTGGAGCTGTGGCTCAAGATGTCCTCATCCCTTCGGTGGCAGTGCTGGTCAAGTCACAGCTGGACGGATCCACACAGTCATGTGTGCTGTGATGGTGCTGCTCAATGATGAGGTCATGGCCCAAGGAATTAGAAGTGGAGACCCCCAAGGATGCAGGTAGCTCTGCAGTGATCTCACCTTTCACAGAGGCTAAGGACAGAAAGGTCCAGTGGTTAGACAGCCAAAGGAAACATCCACAAGGGGAACACAGGCGTGCAATCACAAAAAGTTCAGTGTCATCAAATGTTCTAACTTCACAGAGTGCATCCTTGAAATCTGATGATGGCGCTTGTACTAGAAAGATAAAGATAACCTACAGAGATTTTTTTAAATGCTGTGAATGTTCTCAAATGGTGTTTCACTGCAAAAACCAGAGTTCAAGTACTTAAGCATCTACTCCAGCTGTGGTTAGAGGAATATACAATGTAAGTCAGAGGCAACCTGGCAGGGACAAGAGGCTGGAAGGGCATAAACATTCAAGGGTCTAAGCAGGCAGGATCAGAGAAAGGACAGAGTCACAGGCTCCTTTTGGTGCATCTCCCTTCTTCCAAGTCTTGTTCAAAATCTCTAATCGAGGCCCATTTACCTGCAGGACAAATATGTATCACGTTTTCCTCGTTTCATTTTTACATTCTCATTAAAAACTGCGTAAAAACCACTTCAAAATGGCCACCAAGCTGTAGGTAGTGATCAGTCTTGAGGATAACTGAGTCATGAGCACTTAAGCTCTGTGCTGCCCCAGGCAGGGGTAATTTTTTGTTGTGTTATTTTAGCTTTTTAATCAGAAAAAAACTTTTTATTTTGTAAGATAAAGGATAAATAATTACCACTAGTATTATTCAGATATTCTTTCCTGAATATCATGGCTTTATTTTCATTTACCAAAAAATATTTTTCTTAGATAGGATCAGACAACCCAAACTACTCTAATTTAATCCAGTTATTAGTGTCTTAAGTCAATAGAATAAGTTTACAAAGTTCACAAATAATTCGGTAACTATCTATAGACAGAGGTAGAGTCTTGCAGGTTATACTGTTCATGGGCAGTGTTTCATGCTCTTCCCCTCACTGTGACCCATGTCATTCAGGAGACAGCTCCACCAACCATCCTCTGCCCTAAAGGTCTCTAAACAGCCTAACCCAAGGAAAACACACAGACACACACATTTCAAAGTGCACATGATAAAGGACCTGAATTAACCACTGTTTGAGCAGGCTGGCTCCACTGCTCTCCTCTTCACGTGCTGTCTGCTGGCTGAGGGGTGAGTGGGCAGAGGTGGAGAACAGGACATAAACGAGGATGACACTGGTCACTCACTAGCGATAACTACCTACAGGGGCTGAGCTGTTGACATTTGACTTTGAGTCAGAGTCTTCTTCCAAGCTGCTGCTTCTCCTAAGAGTGCAGCAATATTCCTCTTATGTTTGTTAAAAATAAGAACTTTAAAAATGAAGTGTACATTCTAAAGTGAAAATTATGAGCTTATTTTATTTACCTTCATATTGTTTATCACTGTATATTGTTATACCTTTAGAGTGTTAAAAACAAAGAATACAGAAATACTATCTTTAGAATATTATTAAAATCAAATGTATGAAAGAAGTTAAAGGCAATGATTAACTGTACTGCATAATATTTTAATAAGTAATATTTATTGATTTAGATTAGCATTACTGCTAAATAACATACTAGTATTCAACTTAGAACTGGTATACCATGAAGGGTCCAATTCTATTAAACTTGGGATGTAAAAAAAAAAATTGGGGATGTTCATAAACTATCTCCAATGGCACATCAGAATTTATACAAAAAACTCACTTATAAGTCACTTTCATTTTATATTTTAGTTTTCTAGACTCGGTTGTTAACAATCAGAATTCTAGTATTATGGTCTGAGAAAATGAAATAATATTTTGTTTGCAGGGTTTTAATGAAAGATTTTATAATTAATATTCAAAATTATATTAGAACAACCCCCCAAAATTTTAATATAACTTAACTGACCTCGTAAATCACTATAGCTACATTACACATTAATGTCACTATCTAAATAATTTCTGGCCATTTCCAACTTCTAATGTAAGTCAGAGTTGTAATAACTTCCATAAAGTTACATATATAACATTAAAGGCAGAAAAAAAATTTAGTAGAGGAAAAATTCACAAACTCAGAACACCCAAATCTAGATGAAATTAACACAGCAACTCAATACAAAACAGAGCCTTTTATTAATGCTGGAAGCAGTGGCACATGACTATTATCTCAGCTATTCTGGAGGCTGAGGTAGAAAGATCTTGAGTTTGAGGCCAGCCTGATGAAATATCATGTCAAAAAAAAAAAAAAAAAAGAACAAAACAAAACACCTACTGATTTATTTACAGAAATCTTATCAAATTCCACAACAATGAATTTGGATCTTTTTTTCCTCCACCAGATACTAAGGATTGTACCTCAGGAACACTGAGCTATATCTCCAGTCCTTGTTTATTTTGAGATGGCTGGTCTGGAATTTGGGATCCTCCTGTATCAGCCCGAGTAGCTCAGATACAGGCATGTACCACCACACCCCATGGTGGAAATGGATCTTAATGAAAGTAGTCCCACCCTCCAAGTCAGTGTTTTTTCAGACATGTTCCATAAGCCTTCCCCAGGGCAGGGTGGGGGATATTCCTCAAACCAATGGACAGTGGGATAGGACTGCCATCAGAGAAGGGGCTCCAGGCCACCCAGCCACTCTTACCCTAAGCCTTCACCCAACATGACTCTGCTTTTATATTCTATACTGGCAGATTTTATTTACAAAAAAAAAAAGAATTTTGCTGCTATAATAAAAAAGCTTGAAAACTGTAGCTCTAAATGAAAAAAGAAACCTGAAAAAATTAAGAACAGATTGAAAAAACATCCTCTTTCCTAACAGAAGACAGAACAACTCATTTCAACATCAATCACTCATTTTTTTAAATCTCAAGACAAAGTGACTAAGAAATGAGTTACCAAAGTAACTTCACCATGTATCTAGAAATCTCTCCTAACTTGAGAACTTTAACTTTTCCAAGAACCTTCTTGCCTTTAAAAAAATTTGTTCCCCCAGATTTACCACATTCATATTCTACTATGTAACACTGTTTAAATCTGATCTGCCAAGAAGTCAAGCCTAAAACTTAATTTTAACTGTATGAAATGCTTGATGGTGCACAACTGTAATCCCAGTACTCTGGGAGGCTGAAGCAGGAGGATCTTAAGTGCCTTAGTTACTTTGTGTGTTGCTGAGACAAAATACCCAAGAGCCAAAGTTAAAGTCACAGTTTGTAGAGGTTTCAGTTCATAGTCAGCTGGCTCCAAGGCAGGGTGGCATGGCAGAGGGGCACAGCAGAGGAGAAACAGTTCATAGCGGGCAGGAAGGAAGCAGCAAGCAGTAAGTCTCTCTTTCCCTTTTATTCCATTCAGGCTACAAGCTTATTAGTTGGTGTCATTCACACTCAGGGTGGGGCTCCTACCTTGAGTAAATCCATTCAGCCACAGCCAGAACTATGCTAAATCAGTTGATTAATCTAGTACCACACAACCATAATCCCTGTATCACACACCCATGATTTATCGACCTCCCAAAAGCTACACATAAGAGTGTATGAGGCTTTAGGGAAACATCTAGATATAAGACATAACAATTAAGTCTGATCCCAGCCTGGGCAACTTGGCCACTTAGCAAGACCTTGTCTCAAAATAAAAGGGCCGGGGATGCAGCTCAGTGCAAAAGCCACTGTAATGTAGAATAGTATTTATCTTGTCATCTGTAAATACGTATTCACTGCAAAGACTATTAATGTGATAACTCAAAAAGGAATATTCCATTATTACTATATGTTACTTAAATAGGACATTCTCAGGGTAATAGTCAAATAAAGTCTTTTTATAATTTATTACTTGCTTAAAATTATTCTGCATCTTTTCTGGCTTCAGTATTGGGTCATAAATTTCTTTTATAAAGTTGCAGGTTTTCCTAAAGTTGCTTATTGCCTTCTCCCCTCCTTCTTAGCAATATCGCATGTACTGTATCTTCCCTTTCTTTCAGCTTCATAGTTGTAACATTTGTTGTGGGAATGCTTCTTGGAGTTCTTCATCTGAATTGCAGTTTAGACAACCGTTGGCAGAATTACTCTGAGCACATTCCTTGGTGAGATACTTTGTTTCTTGGATTTCAGGGCTTCCACTTTTATTGAATCTCATTTTGCTGAAATACATCTTCAAGCAATTCTTTTCTAAAAGCGTATGTGCAGGGCACACTAAGCACCTGTCAGGCTACCAGAATCCACATTCTATCCACACGTTTAGTGTGCATTCTTCCTTGACCAGTGTGCTAGGCCATGGGCCAGAGGGCAGACATTGACACTAGTATGCTCACCGTTGTCTCCTCAACACCCGTTCCTATGCCTAGTTGAGTGGACACTCAATCAGTACTTAATGAGTACATGAGCATGTTTCATGACCCCTGTTATGGACAAGTCTGAGGGGCATATATGATACCCTCAGCACCTCACTGTTCTCATAACTGTTACATGAAGGTCACCAGTTAACCAGCTATGTTCCAGAGCCTAAGATATACTCAGCTCCACCCCTTCTCACACAAATTAATTGGATCTTTGAATGTTCACTGTTTAAGTGCAGAGGCAAGAGTCCTACCTGAACAAGCTTCTCTGCAGATGGAGAGACTTCCCTCTCTTTTTGATTCAACCCAAAGCTGCCTTATGGGCTCATGTAATTGTCCTGTTGCTACAGCAAGAGCAGCAGACACCTCAGAGTGAGGAGGGACTCTGAGGATCAAGAGTGTGGGGTATTCGTCCACTGGAACTAGCAGATTTACAAAGGCAGCCACAGGATTTCTCAATGACTGATCTACTGCTCAGAGATTCACAGCACACTTTTAAAAACAAGAGACCTATAGGATTACCGTTTTCTAAGGCTGGTGTGAGGAATATGAGGATGGCACAAACATGACTGGACAAACTGGCTGGTACCCAGATCCAGGAGTAGTTTAGCTTAGCACAGCCCTCACAGAGTGTGGTAATACTTAGGTAAGGCAGTTATTTTATACAGAAAATCCACCTTCTCACTCCAGCACTCACTAGCATTGGTTTACACAGTCACCGGAACTACAGGAGAAACTGAGCAGCAGACCTATGGAGATTGATAGTCTTGCTACACACTGGCCCACATCCACTGCCCTGCTAAATGCCCTTGGGCACTGCAGCATCTGCAGTCACAGACCCACATGGGCTCATAGCAGCCCCCATGGAATTCACATTTACTTGGTAGCCAGTGACAGTGGCCTAGTCTGGAAGCTGAGGGATCAGCTGGTTTATATGACGTTTCAAAGGTCTATATTGAATAAGTGCTAGAGACGGGACCAGACATGGGCCTCCACCTTACGTAGGGGCATGTTTAGCAGCCAGCTGTAAAAGTACTGCATTGTTCTGGAGTGCTGGCAGATGCTCACCACTGAGCCAGTTGCTGTCTGTCAAAACCACAGGAGAGCCAGACTTCAGATTCACTATGGAAGCCTTTAACAGATCTCTGAAAGCCAAACTCCAAGCAGGCAAAAGATGAGTCTGCTTTGAAGTTTATCACATATTTCATAAAAAATGGACTTGAATTAGAAGCTCCAGAGCAGTGGATGCAACTTAGTGAAGATAAAACACTCTCCTAGCTTTAACATGGATTTGATCAATGGCACACATACAAAAAAGTCAGATGTAGTGGCATACATCTATAATCCCAGAGCTCAGGCTGAGTCAGAAGGATTGCAAATTTAAAGCTAGCATGGACTACATGGCAGGACCCTGACTCAAAAATTCAGAAAAAGTAGGAGGAGGAAAAAACAAGAATTAGGAGGTTCAAATTCTTGCAAAGTATAAATTATAAATAATTGAGACTTGAAGAATCCTAAACCTGGGATAGTCAGAGGCAATTTATGAACAGGTGGTCTGTTTACTTCTTTATAAACTACATTGAGGACTTGATTTAGCATCCATGTCCTCTCTGTGGGGGTGGAGGCTTCAGCTTCCAGAGAAGGTGCACCCACATGGTTTGGGGACAAATCAGAAATGCCACTATAAAAGCAGTAAAAAGACCACATTAACAAATACTAAGGAAAAGGAACAAAAGTACAAGGCAACTATAGTAATGTCCTGGCACAAGAGACACCCAGAAAAGTGCTGCTAATGTCACTGAAAATGTCCTCAGGACTGTCTGCAGGGGGATGCGATAGCACACTGCCCACCACTGTTCCCTAAGAGATTAGAGACAAGAAGTGCTCACTGGACCCCAGGATGAGCTCAAGGAGAAGGGGCTGTAACTATAGTGGTGGCTATGTAGTCTTAGCAAAAACTATCCAAAGAATGAGAAGGAGTGGCTACCTAGCTACACTTGGGTGGTGACTGTCACTTTAATATCCCCTCTCAGAGCTGGAGGTGTAGCTCAGTGGCAGAGTACATGTCTAGCATGGGTGGGACCCTGGGTTTGATCTCCAGCAAATTAAATAAATAAATAACCACTCTCATCAAGCTAAACCATTCTCTGAGCCACACCAGGGCCCAGATGAGTATGCATGACCCATGCTAGGGACTATCAGGTAAGCCAGCACACACTAATCAACTGGCATCTGACTGCCAGGTATACTCCAAAGTGGGACTGCATAAACTGTTCTCAGGAGTTCAGTGATTTTACAGATGATACTGGAGTGAGCAAAGCAGAGGATTCGTCCCAGTCCAGGGACTTGTAGTTCTTCCCAGGATACCACCCAGAGAATCCAACTTGTTATCTCTTGACAAACATGTAAGCTATGAGAAAAGATGTCAGCACCTGGAAGAACCCCCTTGAAAACACATACATGCACACAATTGAAAAAGTAAATTAAAACTGAGTGTGGTAGCCCATCCTGCAATCCCAGCAACTCAAGAGCCAGAGTCAGGAGACTTGCAAGTTCCAGACAAGTCTGGGCAACTTAATGAGACCTTGTCTCAAAATGAAATTTAAAAAAAGGCTGAGGATATAATTCAGTAGTAGAGCATTTGCCTAGCATGCTCAAGGCCCTGGATTCAATCCCCAGCACTGGAAAAAAAAAAAAAAAAGAGAGGGCTGCAGGCATGTATGCATTATTCTATGTTACTCCAAACTTACATGCATAATGAGAGATAAGCAGTATTATAAAGATCTAACCTAAGTATAGTAGGAATCTAAGTAGTTTGGAATAATAATAAAATCTAACCTGAGAGTTCCAATGGATCTTCTAATATAGAAATCTAATCTCAAGAACATTTTACTTGGCAGGAGTTACCTAGACCAGGCTTAAACGATTCTCAGAATAGGGGATGGGGGTTGCACTAAGTGGATGATTACATTTTTCAAAATACACTCATGACATGTTTTCAAGAATACTTCAGAAAGGAAAAAATTCATAAATAACTTTAGAGTCAAGAGTACTTTAGAGCCTGAAAATGGAAACTTAAAAATCACAATGCAGTGCTAGAACATATTCATTATAATGACCAAAACTCAAACGAATGAAAATTTCAAGTGCTAGTGAAGATGAAGAGGCCCCGGAGTCCACATATGACTAACAGAAGGTCAACTAGTGTGGCCACGTAAGGAGCTCGACCTGGCAGTATGTGCTGAAGCTGAGACTCAAGTGTCCTGCAACCCTAGCACTCCATCTCTAGGGTCCCACAACAGGAATGGGACCTGTGCTACAAAGATACACACAAGAATGGTCACAGCAGCACTGGTCACAAAAGCAGAATCTTGAAATGACCCAAGTATCCAGCTACAACACGGTAGCATAGTATGGCATACTCACACAATGGATTGTTCCCCAACTAGGAAAATTGTCTGAAACACTAAAATGCAATAATATAGAAGATGCTCACAAACTTAATGTTGAACAAAAGAAACCAGACCATAAATGATACATACTAGATGGTTCTACACACAGAATTTAAAAACAGACTCTCTGTGCCCTTGGAAGCCAGGAGCTTTCCTACCTCTGGGGAGGCAAGAGGGAGCTCATGGTGGGCTACCAGGGTGCAGGTAAGATTCTGTTTCTTAGCCTGAGTAGTGGACACAAGAGTAAATTCTCTTTGTCATTATTCATCAAGGTTACATTTATGATCTATTCATTGTCCTGTTTATACACTGTATATTTAGGGGAAAAATAGAAGAAAAATCCAGGAGTCTGAGTATTTGACAGGTAATCCTAAGGACAAAAATATACCACAGGTTAGGATACTTCCCATGCAGTCTGAACCTTTAATACCCAGGAACCCCACAAGAATCAAGTAAAGAGGTTTTTAAAAGGAAACACCTATGAGGACAAAAAAACAACAAAAAAAACCAACCCAGAACAGGAATACCAGCAGACCACAGGTGCCAACAAAACTTTGGAAAGTAACAAGTGGTTACAGACTGATCTAGCCCACAGGAAAAAGGTCAAACGAGCTTTGCTGGGATCTGGGGTTAAGGTATGAAGGGTCCCTCCCAAAACCAAGCAGATTAAAGCCACAGAATTCTGAGAGAGGGTTAGGCCCTGAGGCACCAAAAATATACAAAAACGGAGGGTAGGGGGTTGAAACAGCTGCCATGCACCGGCCCCCATGCCAACTCCCACCCACTCAGCCCTGCACAGCCTAGGCTGCAGCTGTCCTTCTTTGTCATCTGCAAAAATGAGGGATAATCTAAAGTGGTGTTTGCACAACAGAACAGGCAGAAGACACATACAGAAAGTATGGGGAAAATTAATGAAACACCTCGTGACCAGTCGTACTGTCAGACCCCTTCCAGTTTCAGGTTCCTGGACAAACACAGCCAAAATCATGGCTTCCAAGCTGGAGAGTGAGTAATTTTCCCTTAGGGCAGTGGTGAACCAAGGCACGAGTGCCATAGTGGGCTGTTATCATTGAAAGCTCTAAAAGGATCCCTGTCTCTGCCCTAGTGATTCTTACTGGCCCAAGAGGAAAAGACTTAATGCTATTGACACCCAAAAGTCCAGTAGTGCAAAATCAGGTTTACATCCATCAACTGAGAAAGCCCACAAAGGACAGCTCTGCTATATGCCTGCTCCAAGAACCTCAATAGTGTCTCACCAAGTCCACATGGACAGCCTTGAGCATAGAGAAAAACCAGAAAACACAGACTAGGGAAGTGAGAGCAGACAGACAAGGTCAAAAGAAGGTATCCCACAAACTCATCGATATCCTCGGAAGACAATGCCTGTATGAAACAAGAGGACATAGAACAGGAATATGGTGAGTGCTTAAGAATTCAAAATAACAGCAGGGGAACGGAATTGACAGAAGGGGATTGGGATGGATATCTAGAAAATATAGAAGAAAGAAAAAAGATAATACCGGTAGCTGCATATGGTGGCACATGGCTTATAACCCAGCTACTTGGGAGACTGAGGTGGGAGGATCCCAAGATCAGGGCCAGCATGGGCAATTTGGTGATATCCTGTCTCAGAATAAAAATAAAAGAGGGCTAGGAGTGAAGCTCAGTGGTAGAACATTTCAGAGTTTGATCCCCAGTATCACAAAAAGTAAAGACTATGTGTTTCAATCCAGAAGAACCAACATCTAACTAATTTCAGAGAGAACACAGAAAACAACTTGTCAGAGAAATATGAGAAAACTCCCCAGAATTAAAAGATACATTCACAGTAAAAGCCTACCAAGTAACAAATTCAAAGATTAAAGCATTAGGTCATGTGACTTCCCTGTAGCCTGGTTGGATCCTACACAATAGGGCAAAAACCTCACACTCCTGAGGAAAAATGTCCCTCTCAAAGTACTATAGACACCCAGAGAGAAATGATAGCATCAGAGAGAATGAAGGTATTCTTAGGAATGCAAAATCTCAATTTGCAGCCAATTCATTCCTTCTTAGGAAGCTATCAGAGAATGTGCTCTATCAAAGTGAAGGAGCAAGATAAAAGCCACAGCCTCTAGGAACTGGGGATCTCATAGGAGAAGCAAAGGGAATCCCAGGATGATGACAAAGATGAAGCCCTTGGTGCCAACTGTGCAACAGACCCAGGAGCAGCCCAGCTACGTGAGGGAGAGATGGGGAATTCTAGGATGGACTCTGATGGAGGAAGAGTCCAATAAACTACCTGTCATATGGAAAACTATAGTGAAATGCATCATACAAAACTGGATGGGATGAGAAGACATAAATGGCCAGTGAATATAAGTAAGTGTAAAAGAGGCAGTTATTAACTAGGAAAACAAAATTGTACAATGAAATATCCTACATAGCCAGATGTGGCTACTTCCTTGCACATAAAAACATACACACTGAGCCAAGCATGGTGGCACATGCCTATAATCCCAGTGATCCTGAGGGAGAGGTAGCACATATAACTAGTGAAAAGATAGGTGAAAGATTAGAACTAAATTTATCTCTTCCATAGTAATATGTCTAAAATGCAAAAATGCAAAAGTAGAAGTCTAGGCATGTTATTTAGAAATGGGAAACATTAAGAGCTGTGTCTGCTCATGAGACAGGGATTAGGGTGAGAAGAGGAGGGGGGGTTACTATTCTTTATTTATAGTACTTTTAGTACTTCTGAATTTCAATGATAATAAATGTGCAAGGACAGAGAAGCGGAGAAACAGACTTTTTTAAATGCCATAGGTTCTGGAAGGAGATAATGGTTGCTCTATACACTAATAATAATAATATAACAACAATAATAGTGATAATATAAAATAACTAAAAGAGCAAATAAAATTATCTACTTTAGGAGGCTGAGGCAGAAGAATCACAAGCCCTGCCTGGAGAAGTTAGGACCTACCAAGACCCTGTCTCACAATTTTAAAAAGGGCCGGGGATGTGACTCAGCACAGAGATTCTGGGTTCAATCTTCAGTACCACAAAAGAAGAAAAATCCTACTACCTTTCTCCAGGTGACACATACCGTAATATCAGCTACTCATGAGGACTGAGGCAGAAGGATCACAATTTTGAAGCCAGCCTGAGCAACAAGGAGATGCTGTCTCAAAAAGGGCTGAGGCTGGTGCTCAGTGGTAGAGTACCCATAAGTTTGATCCCCAGTATTGAAAGAAAAAAATTACTACCTACCACCTGCCTGGTCTCTGACCCCTGACAGCCAGAGTTATAAAAAAGGCACCTGTCCTCAACAGGCCCAGTGTTTAGGGAGACACACAGGGGATGCACACCTTTTCTATCTTGCAAATCCTGGAGTACCCACCCCCATTCCAAAGAGGGAGGAATGAATATAAGAGCAGCAGTGGCTCCCTCTCACCGAGCATGATGATTTAGTTACTACACTAAATTCTTTAGATTTATGATCTTCCTTGATAATTCCAAACCCCCATGAAATTGGGAAATATGAGCCAGCCATCAGAAAGAAGAGAAACCTAACTTGTTTGAAGAACAAAACTCAGGCCAATGAAACAACACAATGTGCCTGCAGGGATGGGGCCAGTGGGCCTAGATAAGAGGTCTGGATTGCATCTGAAGGGCACTGGCAGATGAGTAAGAAAGTGTAGGGAAGAGAACAACAAGGACAATTACTTTGTTAAGATCGCTTCAGCTGTTACATGTTGAACTTGACATGTGTTGCTTCAGAAATAGAACAAATATTTCAAAATAAGGATAGTTGGGTTGGGAACATGTGGCTCACTGGTAGAGTGCATGCTAAGCATGCCTCAGGCCCTGGGTTCAATTCTCAGCACATACGTATATACATAAATACAAAAGTAATGAAAGGTTTATAAAAATAAATTTCCTTAGTGATCATACCCCTGCAGCCACACAAGATGCCTATTCAAGAACAACTTCAGTGGAATACATTGGCGTTAACATGTGAACAGTGAGGGTTTGGGCACTTCTATGAGTTTCTCAGGGAGGAAACTGAGGATCTCAGAGACATGGGTATGTTTTGCCAGTTTTAGAGAAGGAAGGAGCTGCATTATTTTTTTAATCCACTAAGAACTGTTTCAAGTAGTCAAAACTATGCACATTTCTACATTCATGTTTTTAACCAATGTAATAGATAATTGTCTGTTTTTCTGTAATTCCTGGTGATAATAAGATTGGCAGTTAGTTTGGGGCTGTGGCAGAGAACAAGATAGCAACACCCCTGCTCCTCTGGAGTCCACATCCCATAAATCTCTTGGGGGAGGATGGGAAAAAAACAAGCACACTAATAAAATGCACAAGGATGTTCCTGTCAGGGATTAGTACTATGAAGAAAATATAAGGAGGGAATGTCAAGTGAAATTGTGGAATGGTAGAGGTGGCTGAGTTTAGGCAGAGTAGATGAGGAAGACCTATGAAAAAGGCACACCAGCTAGTGTGGAAAGATAACCAGGAGCTGGCCACCCACTGGACATAATGATAAAAATAACCCATTACCTGCATTTCTGAGGCTGAACCAAGTGAGCCAACTCTGCAAACCTTCGCACGGTGGTACCCAAGCTCTGAGGGGTGCCATTCTGAGTAGGTTTCATCAGCAACATGTCATATTTGGAGCCACATGTGATAGTCACCAAGAGGTTGCATATAAACAAAAGCATCCTCTTCTGCCTTTACAGAGAAAGCCAGTTAAATGTGTGAAATATCTGGAAACTATTTGAAAGATTTTTAAGATCTGGTGAGCTTAAAGTATAAAGTTATAGAAACATTATGTTGACATTTTTAACTTTCACCTCATCTAACAAAAATGAAAATTAACTGTTTGAAGAAAAGTAGAACAATAAGGTCCACCCTACCAAACAACATTACTTTCTCAGTTTTACTTTTTAACTAAAAGATAAATTTTCACACATACGTCTCACTACAGTGCAATGGAAATTGAGGGCCTATCTTCTTAATTTCCTTAGAGTTTTAACTGGAGCCTCAGAACATTAGAATCCATCAAAGGAAGTATAAGAGATTTGTTAATGGAAGATATATTCTACCAGCAATTTTAAAGAAAACTAAAAGGCAAACAAAACATCAATTTGGGGGCAAAGTAGAACATAACTGCAAGTAAATTAGGAAGCTATTCATTAAGAGAGAAGTAAATGCATCCAGATGTATGCAGATACTGATCACTTACCTGAATTTAAAAAAAATGAAAGACAAAGAATTTAACTTTCAGGGTAAACAAATACTATGTTATGATACTTCATAATATCAAAATTAAAATTTCATCTAAAGCTCTCACAGGAAATCTCCCATCTCCACTAGCAGTCTTCTGTGTTGGGTGATTCTGGCTAAGGTAGGGTGGACTCAGGGAATCTGAGCCATGCACTCTGGCCAGGAAACCTTTTGACATAGAATCCTATGCCTTTTCCATGGGTCTGGCCCTTCTTATTGCGGGGATGATCACAAACCTTGGCCCTAATGTCAGCAAAGAGCCTCACAGTCCTCACAGCCCGTTTTCTGCCCCTCCTCACTCACTTTAGGCATATGCAAGTCCACATGACTGACCTCAATCCAGAACCAACATAGAGCCCACATTGGGGAAGGGGTACCCTACTGTGGACCCTGTGAACCTCGTCCTGTACAATGACACTGATCATTGTCATGCATTGCAAGAGACACCAAAGGCAAATATCTACAGTCTCCTCTTTCAGAAATCAAAGGCCTGATAACCAAGTTGGGCAGCCTTCCACCCCCTCAAGACCCTAGCCTTATTCTTAGTCTCTGAGGAACTATTAAAACCAGTCTATACCCCTATAAAGATAAATGGGATTTAGGACAAGAGGGAATAAAAAAGGGAGGTGGTATTGAACCATCCTTGCATCCCTTGATGAACCCTACTTGGTTATGACGTATAATCTTTTTCATAATTTGTTACATCTGTTTGCCAGTATCTTGTTGAGCACTTTTCCCTCTGTAATCATTGGAAAAATTGGCCTGTAGTTCTCTTTTTTGATTGGATCCTTCTCTGGTTTTGGGATCAGGGTGTTATGGTTCATGTTTAGATGTCCCCCCACCTCCAGCCTCATTTGATCATATGTGGGCCATTTCAGAGGTGACTGGACCTAGAGTGTGTGATGCTGAGTTTAAGTTTGTGATGCTGGGATCAAGGATGTGTGATTGCTAAATTAGTTCACTGACTGGTTTGGCATAGACCTGGTTAGGATTAAGGGTGCCCCACCCTGGCTGTGAGTGCTACCTGCCCTAAGGATGAGTGACCTGGATAAAATATAAGGGATGGAAAGAGGGTGCTGTCATTGCTTGTAGCTTGCCGTTCTTTACTACTTTGGTGCCTTCTGCCACCATGAACTGTTTCTCCTCTATGATGCCCTTCTGCCATGCTACCCTGGCTTGGAGCCAGCCAACCATGAAGTGAAACCTCTACCAACCTTTCCTCCTTTAACTTTGGGTTTCAGATATTTTGTTTCAGCAACAAGAAAAGTAACTAAGATGAAGAGTAATGCTAGCTTCCAAGTATGACTTTTGGAGTTCTCCTTTCTTTTCAATTTCATTAACAAAATTTAAGAGTATTGTTAGATCTTCACTGAAGTTCTTGTAGAATTCAGAAGCATATCCATCAGATCCTAGTTTTGTATTAGTTGTAGGTTTTTTATTACTGCTTCAATTTCATTGCTTATTATTCAGTTATTCAAGATTTTTAAATCTTCTTAGTTCAGTTTTGGTAATTCATAAATATCTAGGAATCCACATTTTTCTGAGGTTTTCAATTTTTTGACATGGATTTATGAAGTATTTGCTAATAATGTTCTAGGTTTTGGCAGTTTATGTTGTGATTTCACCTTTTTCATTTCTAATTGAATTGATTTGTGTCTTCCTCTTTTGATAAGATTGGCTAAGGGTTGGACTTTAAGAAAAAGCTGATTAAAAGAGAAAATGAAGGACATTACATATTGGTTAATGGAACTGTTCAACCAGAAGAGATAACAATTATAAACACATTTGCACCAAACCACAGTGCACCTAACTTCATAAAATAAGCACTAATGGACATAAAATATCAGGAAAAAAATCAATAAAATTAGAGTGAGGAAACTTTAATATCCCACTAACAACAATAGACAGATCAGTTAAACAAAAAATCAACAAAGAAACATCAGAGTTGAACCTAACCTTTGAACCAATGAACTTAATAGATATGAACAGAATGTTCTATCCAACAACAGAATACATTTTTGGGGGGCCACACATGGTACTATGTACAGAACAGGCCACTTACTAACAAATAAACATGCTAAAGTAAATGCAAAAAAAATCAGAATTGTTTTGATTAACATAATAATTTTGATTAACAAAATTATTTTGTTTATTCTTTCAAAGAACCAACTCTGATTCACTAATTCTTTATATTGTTTTTTTTAGTACCATTTCATTGATTTCTGCTCTGATCTTTATAATTTCCTTCCTTATACAACCTCTGCATTTGGATTTTTCTTGTTTTTCTAAGACATTGAAATGCATCATTAGGTTGTTTATTTGGGCTTATATTGTTTTTCTGATGTGGACATTCATAGCTATAAACTTCCCTTTTCAGACTGCTTTCTTTGTGTCCCATAAGTCTGGTATGTTGTACTGGCATTATTATTTCATATAGGAACTGTGTTATTCTTTAATTTCATCTGTGACTCCTTGATTATCCAAGAGTGTGATTTAATTTCCATATGTTTGCATAGTTTCTTTTGCTATTTATTATTCATTTCAGTGCACTGTTATCTGATAATATACTTGTTAAAATTTTGATTTTTTTGCATTTACTTTAGCATGTTTTATTGCTTTTATGGTGTCTTTCATTAACTGATCAGGAACCACATCCCTGTCTTCTAGATCTGATACTCTGTTCTTTCATTAGTCGCTTCTACTGCTCAGAATTTTTTGTGGACTTCTAGTCTTTTCTGTGTTGGGTTTTTGTGTTTTGCATCTCTTTCTTTAGTTCCGCTAGATTTTTATTAGTGCCTTCTCTGGACTCAAGGATCATTTGTTTTATTTACATCATTATCTGTCTAGTCATACCTTATTTGAATTAGCCAGGTACCTTATTGAACTGTTTTGTTCCTTCCATTAATACCCTTTCAGACATTTCTTCTGTGTAGCTTATGATTTCCTCAGTGTCCCCTTCAATATCCTCTGCATTGGATTTGGGATAGTTGGAAGTTTTTGGAGACATTTAGTTGTTTTCTAATGTTTCTATTTTTTTTGGAGGGTTTTGTTTTCTGTGCTGGGGTTTATAGCTACTTTGGTCCAGTGCCTGGTTCTTCAAGAATGAACCACAGTATTGTTTATGACCTCCAAACAATATGGATATTGGCATACAGAGAAAACTAGCTGACAGCACCAACTATGTCACCTTGGCTATAATAGTAAAGTCAGTGACGGCATCAAATATAAACTGGGTACTAACAAACCCTAAGACCCACTCATAAACCACCCTTAACTAGAGCAAAGATGCCCATGATTTTAGTGTAGACTCTTATGCAACCCAGATAGTGATCTATAGTAAATCAGATCACTAGTTTCTGCTGCATGTAGGCAGCAGTGCAAAATCTCAAGCAGACCATTGGGCTAAATTGCATCTTCTTCAGATCCCCCTGTTAAAGGTTGTGCACACCAAACCTGGCCTCTCATCACAGAACACAGGCCCTGTGATCCTCCTGACCTGAGCAAGAGCTTTTTAAGGAATCTTAGGAGATGTCTGTCTAGTTCTTACCCTCTCCAAATCTTTTCCCCAAGGCTCTCTATCAGCCAGTCTATGCAGTAAGGTAACATGTCAGTCCTGGAGCAAAGCTCTTCCTTGGGCATTGGTCTTTTTCTCAGTTAGGTCAGCCTTTTTGTTGTCACTTCTGCCACCTTGGTGGACCAAACAAGGTGTTGGTGGCATGAGTTGGGCATAGCCTCATGCCTCACCTGTTGGACCCATGAAGTACCAGTGTCAGTGGTGGGGCAGGGCCTCTCTTTTCTCCAGTGGGATGCATGAGGTGCTGGTGTCAGCATGAGGAGCAGGGCTGGGCATCTCTCCTCTTCTGTGGGTATCATGAGGCTTTGGTGATGGTGGCAGGGGTGGGGACAGAGACTTTCTCCTCTCCTTTGGGACCTACAAGGCTCCTGTGTTGTTGATGGGTGAGGTAGGGACTCTGACCTGTGAGGCATACAAAGCTCTGGTCTTGGTGGCAGAAGTGAGGTGGGGCCTCTCCTCTGTCTTTAGCTTAGTGGTGTAACTTAAAGTCAAAAGTTGTGATGCCCCCTCTTTTGTCCTTGTTGCATAGAATTGCTTTTGCTATTTTCGATCTCTTCTGATTCTGTATGAACTTTAGGATTGAATTCTCTATTTCTGTGCAGAATGCTACTGGTATTTTGATTTGGATTGCATTAAATCTATCACCATTTTGATGATATTGGTTCTGCCTTTCCAGGAACAGAGGATGTCTTTCCATTTTCTGATGTCCTGTTTGATCTCCTTTTTCATTTAATTTAGTTTTCACTGTAAAGGTCTTTCACTTCCTGGTTAGATTAATTCCTAAGTATTTCATTTTTCTTTATGCTATTGTGAAAAATATTGTTTCTCTAATTTCTTTCTCAGTGAATTTATTATTTGTATACAAAAATGCTATTTATTTTTGAGTGTTGACTTTGTATCCTGCTACACTACTGAATTTGGTTATTAATTTTAGGAGTCTTTTGGTGGATTTTTTTGAAGTCTTCTATGTAGAGGATCATGTCATCTGCAAATAATTATAATTTAACTTCTTCCTTTCCTATTCATATCCCTTTTTTTTTTCTTGTCCATTGCTCTGGCTAATATTTCAAAAACTGTATTTAGTAGAAGAGGTGAGATTGAACATCCTTGTCTTATTTCTGATTTTAAAGGGAAAGCTTTCAACTTATCTCCATTTAGTATGATTTTGGCCATTTGATTGTAATAGATGGCATCTTTCAGATTAAGATAAAAACCTTCTATATCTATTTCCTTCATTTTTTCAATCATAAATTGATGTTGAACTTTGTCAAATGCTTTTTCTGCAGATATTGAGATGATAATATGACGTTTTTGTCCTTGCTCCTTTTTATGTTGTGTATTATATATATTAATTTACTTATGGTGAACCATATCTAACCCGTGGAATGTATCCTACTTGTTCATGATATATATGATCTTTTTGATGATTTGCTGCATTTTGTTTGCCAGTATATCATTGAGGAATTTTGCATCTGTGGTCATTAGAGATTGACCTATTGTTCTCTTTTTTGGTTGAGTCCTTTTATGGTTTTTGATTCAGCCTAATGAATCATTTCAAGGGTGCTGCTTTCCTTTCAGTTTCATTAAAGAGTTTGAGGATGTTATGGCTTATATGTAGATGTCCCCCAAATCCTTATGTACTCATAAGTAAGGCTTTTTTGAGTGGCTGGATCTAGGCTGTGTGATACTAGGATTAAGGGTGTGTGGTACTAAATTAGTCCATTGATTGGTATATCATAGTTCTGGGTGTGGATAATGGGAAGGCCCACCTTGGGTGTGGGTGGCACCATCCAAAAGGCTTGTACCCTAGATGGTATAAAAGGAAAATGGAGGCTTTCTTCACTGTTTGTTGCTTGCTGCCACCTGCCTGCTCTTCCATGAACTGTTTCTCCTCTGCCATGCCCCTCTGCCATACCACTCTGCCTTGGAGCCAGCCATGTACTGAAACCTCTACAAACTGTGAGCCAAAATAAACCTTTTCTCCTTTAACTTGTTCATGTTGGGCATTTTGTCTCAGCAATGAGAAAAGTAACTTAAAGACAGGAATACTGGCATTATTTCTTATGTAAAGTTTTTGTGGAATCTGTCAGCAATGAATCTGTTAGGATCTGGGCTTTTCCTAGTTGGTAGTTTTTTAAAAATTTTCTTTCAGTTTCATCGACTGATATTGGATTATTCAGGATTTTTCTGTCTTCTTGGTTCAACTTTTGTAGTACATATGTATCTTGGGATCTATGCATTTCTTTTGAATTTTCCATTTTATGAGAGTATAGGTTCTCAAAGTAGTTACAAATGATCTTTTGGATTTTGGCACAATCTATTGTGATTTCACCTTTGTAGTTTTTGCTTGCATGGATTTGGGTCTTTTCTTATTTAGGTAGGATTGGCTGAATTTCTTTATTTTGTTCATTCTTTCAAAGAAATAATTCTTCCATTCATTTATTCTTTGTATCTTTTTTTAGTCTCAAGTTCATTAATTTCTGCTGTGATCTTTATAACTTCTTTCCTCATATTAACTTTGGGTTTGAATTGTTCTTGTTTTTCTAGAACTTTGAGATGCATCATTAGGTTATTTATTTGAGCTTGCTCTGTTTTTCTAATGTTAATGTTTTTCTCTCTTTTTCACTGGTGTAAACTTTCCTCTTAGCACTGCTTTCATTGTGTCCCACATGTTCCAGTATGTTGTAATGGCATTATTGTTTGATTGTAGGAACTAATTTTTTCTTAATTTCTTCTGTGGCCATTGATTATGCAAGAGGATATTATTTAATTTTCATGTCTTTGCATAGTTTCTTTTGCCATTGATTTCTAGTTTCATTGCACTATGATTAGATAAAGGATAATTTAGATTCTTTTTCATTTATTTAAGCATGCTTTATGGGCTAATATATTGTCTGTTTTGGAGAAAGTCACATGTGCTGCTGAGAATGTGTATTCTGTTGTTGGATGGAACATTCTGTAGATATCTATTAAATCCATTCATTTGAAAGTTTGGTTTAACTCTGATATTTCTTTGTTAATTTTTTGTATAATTGATCTGTCCATTTCTGATTGTGTGGTATTGAGGTCCCCCGTTACATTTTTATTGATGTTTTTCTGATTTTTTTGTGTCCATTAGTGTTTGTTTTATGAAGTTAGGTATGCCAGTATTTGTTATATGTATGTTTATAATTGTTATCCCTTCTTGTTTAACTGTTCCCTCAGCTAATGTATAGTGACCTTCTTTGTCTCTTCTGATCAGTTTTGGCTTGAAATTCCCTTTGTCTGAAGTTAGGATAGGTACTCCTGCTTTTTTTGGGTTCCCATTTCACAGAACATTTTTTCCTATCATTTGATTTTTTGATCTGTGATTTTCTTTTTGAATTAAATGTGTTTATTATATACGTCATATCATTGAGTTTTATTCCTGATCTATTCCATGAACCTGTGGCTTTTGATTGGGGAATTGAGATCGCTCACACTGAGAGTTATTACTGAGAGGTATTGACTTATTAGAGTTATTGCATTATTTTCCTGTTACTATTTTCCTTATTTTATTTTTCCTTTTGTTTAACTGCTTTGAAGAGAACCTGGTACTTACTACAATAAATAACCAATGTGCTAGCTATTTCATTATGGTTTTTGCTTAGAAATTTCACCATGATCCTTTGAGAATGTGATCATTATTCTAAAGTCAAACCTGCCATTACTTTCAGTACTCTGAGATACAAATTTTCCACCATTGGAAAATGATATTCATTTAAATAAAATGAAACTATCACCTCATCTTTACAAGCTTCTAGGGAAAGAATTCAACTGTCAGGTAAATGAGGCATAGAGAACCCCAAGTAGTTATTGTCCAGAAAAGAACTTCCCCATGACACATCACAGTGAAAATTTCAGAATTTCAGCCCAAATATAGAATACTAAAAACTGTCAGAGAAAAACATCAAGTAATTTATAAAGGCAAGCCTATCAGAATAACAGCAGATTTCTCAACACAGACTTTAAGGGTCAGAGGAGCTACTGCAGCAGTGGGGCTGGGCCAGACTGGGCATGATTGGGTGCACACCATTAGGTAGCAGTTGGAGTGGCAGTATCTTGCTTCTGGAGCCACTGCAGAGGAAGAACTGCATGAGGGAATCCCAGAGGATATGCATGGGAAAACACAGGTATGGAAAAAAAAGGGAATGCAAACAAAGCTAGATAGAGAAAGTCAACCTGAAAGAGAACCTACCAGATCAATTCCAGTATTAAATGTGTTTACAAAGGAAAGAGGGCCACCTCTGGATCACAGCAGCCTTTACATTACCTGTTTGGTGACCATGCCATCTTTGGGGAAGATATAAATGCCCTGAGGGAGCAAGCCAGTGTCACCTGACAGTCAGATCCCCAGGAAAAGCTCTTAACCTATTCATCTTTCTTAGTGGGAGAGGGAGCCCAGTGAATGAGATATTCACAGATTGGAACATCGAAGATACAGGAAGCCACAGAATCACTTAGAAGGCAGAGCTAGTACCAGTGGACTCTTGGGAAAGTAAAGAACAAGGACACAGTTCTGATTAAAGATCCAAAGCTGGACTCTAGACAGCCACATTTCAGGGAATTGCAGAGGCAGGTAGTGAATGTGACCTGTAAAACTTGAGAGAAAAATATTTTGAGCAGTGCCAAGTAGGCACTCTTCCACTGTTTCTCTAAACACTGGGGTTTTTTATACCTGTGAGATACCTTGCCCACTGCTCACCTTTTGGTGCTCACATGGCAACTCCTTCAGGGCCAGCCAAAGGCAGCTAAGCACCATGAGACCTAAGACACCAAAAAATTCAAGGACTGGAAAATGATGCTTTGTTCAGTGTGAAAAGAATGATGTGGGGGAAATAGAGACAGCTTACCTAGTGGGTTTGGTAAAGCACTCTCATCTGGTGCCTTACAGAAAGTGAATACAGAGGTCAGTCCTGGGATTTATCATGGAGGGAATGGAGCAGATCAAGAAAGTCTTTTAGGAAATCAGTGAAAGACTTGGTAATGTCCCCACCCTGAGCCAATTGAAAATGTCTGATCACAAGGCAAAGGCAAAAATCTTCAGCTAGTCATAACCACAGGAATGAAATTAAAACTAGGCACAGTGATGCTTGCAAAGGGAGGTTGATTCACATCAGAGGAGGTGAGTATAATGAATTATGGGGGGACAACAGTCTGATAAGGGGGAGGAGGAAAAGCACTTTGTGGACTCAGTGATGTTTTGTGAGGTGTATAGGTATAGGAAAGAGCCAGATACAGCAGTCTATCCAGATATCCCCTAAAACTAAAATCTTCTCCAGTTGGGAACATAAGGGAAGAGCATACTGGTTGAATTCAGACTGCAGTATGAATAGGACTGAGAAGATGCTTTAATTTTGTGTTTTTGTACTGAATGTGTTCTTTCTTTTATTCTTTTCTCATTTTTCCCTTTTGTCTTGTGTGTGTGTGTGTGTGTGTGTGTGTGTATATATATATGACAAGTATCTATATATGTGAAAAAAAAAAGAATAAGGATTAACCTGTGCTTGAATTTTAATAGTTTTCTTGAGGATGTCAGGGTTACCCCTGCAAAATGTTATGTATAGCAGATACACATTCAAGGTTTCTGTCACCATATTAACAGGTTTTGACCTTGTAGCTTCCCTTGATCTCTGATTGCACTTTCCTCTCTCTGTCCCCCTTTTGTTCCTACAAATGTTCTCCCAAACCTTCTCTCCACCAGCCTGCCACTACAGTTATAAAAATCATATAATCAACAAAGTTGGATCTTTTTCCTTTCTTTCATTTGTTATCTCTTTTTTTCTAATTTTCTTCTCCTTATCCACTCCTTTTTCTTTCTTTCTTCATGCTGTACATCTAAGCCTATCCTTTAAGTAGTAATATATCACAATCTTAATGGGTCATTTGCAAAAAAGAGTGAAATTGTTAAAGTTTTAAATTACGCGATTCATGTATGTTTTGTTCTATATATGGAAATATAACTGCTAGTGATTCCTTGCATCACAGTGACTGAGACTGATCCTGTCACACTTGAATACATTGAAGAGATGTATAAATACCAAAACATAATAAAAACCAAGATCGCATCATAGGGAAATGTACCTAACTAAAGAGATCTCCACACGAAAAACAGAAATTTTCTGCACTAATTTGAGCCTCAACCCTCAGCACAAAAACAATAGAAACATGTGGCCAGGGATTTAGCTCACAAATGCAAGGTCCCAAGTTCAATCCCTGGTACCAAAAAAAAAAAGTCATTTCTTGACAGAATTAAAAACAATAGAAATATGAAAAAAACAAGACAACAACATAGTTCCAAAAATTATTTAGTCCCCAAAAGCTGATGGGGAGAAAGTAAAATGCCAAATTTTTAAAATGTTTGAAGGGAAAAAAGAAGAAACAAACAGACCCATAAGTTGTTCAGCATGCTCAAAGATGATGTAATTAAACCAATAGAGGAATTAACTGATAAAATTATCAGCAAGCTTTAAATGGACGCAAATTAAAACTTGAGTGAACTAACCAACACAATACAAGATTTAAATGATCATTTTCATAAAGAATTAGTGACCATGAAAATACATTGAACAGAAATCCACTCTTGAAAGTATGGGCAGCAAAAATGACCAGTTTGAGAGGAGAGTGTCAAAACTAACATATAAATTTGATGCAGCAGAGCATATATTCAGAGATAACATCAAAACAACAAGAGACCATGGAAGCTTGATCCAAAATTGCTGAATGACTCAAAAAATAACATTGGAAGTATACAAGTGAAGGAAAAATCATAACAAAGTACCCAAAAGGTATACAAAATTCATTTATGGAAATCATAGCCAAAATTTTTCCAAGTCTAGGGAAAAAATTCAACTTCCAGGTAAATGAGGTATATAGAATTCTAAATAGCCATGATCAGTGATGAAGTTCTCCACAACATATCATAGTTAAAATCTCAGAAATCCAGCACAAGGATAGAATTTTTAAAGCTCTTAGAGAAAAACATTAGGTAACTTATAAAGGCAAGCTTATCAGAGTGACAACAGATTTCTAACACAAACCTTAAATACCAGGAGAGCTTGTAGTGACATTTTTAAGTCCCTCTCCCCCCAGTAAAACTTTGAACATAGATTAATTTACCCTGCAAAACTATCTTTCAAAATTGATGGAGAAGTAAAGAATTTCCATAACAAAAGTCTCATAAAGAAATTCATGACCACCAAACCATCACTGCAGAAAATATTCAAAGAAACCCTAGACAGAGATGATGAGGGCAACAGCACCAAATACCTGAAAATAAAGAATACATCTAGAGTGGAAAATAGTTAAGTAAAAAAGAAAGTAACAGAATCAGAAACAGAAGGGAAAATGCAGTGACAGAATTTAATCAGTATTTTTCAGTATAACTCTCAATATAAAATGATTTTAACTCCCCAATCAAAAGATAGAGATTGGCAGCTTAGATTAAAACAAAGCAGAACAAAATGTTGCATACAAAAAACTACCCTCCAAAAAGAAACAGAAGAATTAGAAGTCAAAGGATGAGATTCACTTTTCTAATTAATCTGGTGGAAGAAATTTTAAGACAGCCCAACAATTCAAATAGAGGAGAAAATACAGTTAGGGGCTTTTAGCCAGCTCTGCATTGAGAATCAAGAGCAAATGGCACAGGTGAGAGCTTTTAAAAGTTTTAATTGAATCAAAACCCATATATCTCACAAAATGGATCGAAGATAAATGTTGGAACAGAAACACTTAATCTGCTGGAAGATAAGATAGGTAAAACTCTTGAAGACATAGATGCAGGGAAGGACTTTCTGAACATAACCCCAATTGCACAAGAAATAACATCGAGAATCAATAAGTGGGATCATATCAAACAGCTTCTGTACAACAAAGTAAACAACAGAGTGAAGAGACAATGTACAGAATGGGAAAAATTTTTCCCAGGTATTCCTTGGGTAGAGGACTAATATCTGAAATATATAAAGAACTAAAAATCAGACCCCCCTCCAAAATAAAAGACTCAATAAAAATGGGTAATTAAAATGAATAGACACCTCTCAGAAGTACAGATGACCAATGACTACATTAAAAAATGTTCAGCAACTTTGGCCTTTAGAGAAATGTGATCAAAACAACAATGAAGGGGCCAGGGATTTAGCTCAGTGGTGCCACACCTGCTTCGCAAGTGCAAGGTCCTGAGTTCGATCCCCAATATTAAAAAAAAACAAAACAATGAAATTCCACCTCACTCCAGTAAGAATGGCTGTTATCAATGACTCAACAGCAAATACTGGGAGACTGTGAGGAAAAGGAAAGCTTCCATATTGTTGGTGGGAATGTAAACTAGCACAACCACTATGAAAATCAGTATGAAGATTCTCAAAAAACTGAACAGAAATTTCAATTGACCCAAGTATACCTCTCTTTGTTATCTATCCAAAAGAATTTATGTCATCATATTACATTTATACATTCATATCCATATTTATAGCAACAGAATTCACAGTAGCTAAATCTTGGCAGTAGCCTGTATGTCTGTTATGGCTTGTGTCCCTGCAAAGCCTCATGCAGGTCATAGGTTTTTTCAGAGGTGGCTGGATCTAGAATGTGTGATGCTAGGATTAAGTGTGTGTGATTGTTCAATTGATGCAGTAATTGGTTTGGCATAGCTCTGGGTGTGAGTGCTACCCACCCCTAGGGTGAGTAGCCTAGGTAGAATATAAAGGGACAGAAACAAGCTGCCATTGTCACTTTGCAGCTTGCTGCTTCCTGCCTTGTTGCCTTCTGCCTTCTATGAAACTGTTTTTCCTTTGTGATGCCCCTTTGCCATGCCATCCTGCCTCGGAGCCAGCCAACTATTAACTTGAACCTGTACAAACTGTGAGCCTTTCCTTTAACTTTGGGCATCGGGTATTTTGTCTCAGCAATGAGAGAAGTAAGACAATGTCCATCAACAGATGACATGGTATGTATACACAACGGAGTACTTTTCACCCATGAATAAGTAAAAATTTGAGCCATTTGTAGGAAGCCGGATGAATCTTGAGGCCATAATACTAAGTGAAATGAGACTGTAACAGAAGGTTAAAGATTACATGGTTTCTCAAATATAAAAAGCTCAAATGTAAATAATTTTGTGACCAAAATAAAAGAGAAATGGTAGAAATAGATAGACTTGGTGGAGATGGAAAGGGGATTTGGGTAAAGAAAGAGAGGGGTGTGTGTGGGGGAAACAGGATTAAAAATGATGCAATATGTATATATATCAATAACAAAGGTGAATATAATTTCTATGTATCACAAACATAAGCTAATATAATTTTTTCTCAACATTTTAAAAAATAAATATATTTTTAAAAAGAGAATTTAACCTAGTGAAGTTTATGCTTCCATGACTATTCTAAACTGGTTGGTTCTAGCTTTTAGTTTCAAAAGATGCTGATGTACTTCCACCTGGTGGCATTTTATAAACATTGCAAAATATTTTCAAATATGGAATGTCAAATTCTGGTTTGCATTTTCTTCTAAAAATAGTCTCAAATTCAAACCAAAAAAATTGTGAATTATGGGCTTCTTCCTGTCAGGAACTCTTCATAGTATCTGTCTGCTCTGGCCAGGAAAGGAAAATGGTTATCTTTGTTTCTCTTCTTTCACCTTCCATGTTAGTTTGTAGCACCTCCATAGTTTCTGAGGAAGACAAAGAAACTGCTTTAGAATCTCAACCACTTGAAAAAACAGAATCCCTCTTCCAGATAGTTTTGATAGCCCATCAGTGAAATGGTAACAAAAAATGTCACTAAGTTTTTCAAGGAAGAAGAGAGAAATCTGTGTTGCCATGATACGAAGTCATTTTTTTCTCATATGACTATCTGACAAGGTTAGAGAATCAAAATTCAAACCTAGCCCCTCTTGGCCTGTTAACCAGAGAAACCTTCAAAGCCTAAGTATTCTCATTGCAACATGAAACCACAAGGGGTCACTCAAGACAAAACTTGCTGACATTGTATTGGAGATTATAATGATGGGAGTATAAAAGATTTTCATAATGTTAGTGGGGAATTTACCATATTAATAGAGAAAGTTGGATTCTGACCCTTACCGAACACCTGGAAAGTGGCCTCTCTCTACCCCACAGCTCCCAGGAGATGGTTTCAAACTTCTTGTGCCATATCTTTTTGGTAGTTGGAATTGGCTTTTGACAGAAAAATAATTAAATATGCTTACAAAACTCAAGAAGTGTGTTATCATGATGTCTGTCAGTAAGATGGGGTTAATGTTCCAAGCCTCAAGTTTGTCAGAGGCTCTCCTGGGAGCTGAGTCTAAAATTTCAGCAGCTGCCCACAGGTGGTAATGAGCGAGATCATTGGGATTCTTTTTAGACAGGGAAAATTGAGATGCAATTTCTTAAAGTATCCATCTATTGTTCTCTATGATTTTTTAAAGACTTTTGAAAACCATAACTAGCAAATACTATGAATTCAACAAATGTTGAGTGAGTAGGAACCATCAAGGGGAGGAAACAAACACTGACTTAATGTCTCTCTATGCCTTGCTTTCCATTCCTTTCTCACATTTCTTTTTGTTTTCTAACAAATCAGTAAAAAAAATATGTGAGGTACTTGTTATATGACCTTTGCTTTGCAGAAGCTATAGTTAAAAGATACCTCACCATCCTATAAAATGGTTTTAAGTAGGAGAGTTCTTTCCTTGCCTTTAAATAAAACCTTCAGGCCCAACTATGATGTTTCTGATTTCTTTTTGCCACTTGAAACTCCTACTTTAAGTAGACCACTGATTATAATTTAGTAATTTCCAATTTTTATGGGGTCTGCTTAACTCTCAATTCCCTAATTTAGGTTGGAGAGGGAAAGGAAGAAGGTCAGATGAAAGGGTGAATAAATTTCTTTCTTTGGGCACTTCTTTTAAGTATTTGGATATCTCTGCTAGAAACATTTGCTTACAATTCCTGAGAAGAAAGCTAAAGATTTTCTTCCAGATGACAGTTTTCCTGAAGTTTTTCATATACTTTTTTGTTTTTGAGACAAGGTCTCAGTATACAGTCTGGAATGGCCTGGAATACATTATTTCCCAGGCTAGCCTCTAATTTTCAGTTCTGCCTCAACCTCCCAAGTGCTAGAATTACAGGTGCATACAACCATGCCCAGATTACTTTTACTTTCTTTAACAAAGGTACAGTAATTTATTAAATAATGTGCCCTTTTCTCCTTCTTTTGTAAAAATAAAATCCCAGACTTTTAGCTGAGATTTTCCAAAGCCTCCATGTGGATACCTCAGCCCCCACATTTTCCAGATGGCTGCTTGGAGTAAAGACTACATTTCTCAGCCTCTTTTATCATGGTCCGTGTGTAAATTCTTGTAAGCCTGTTTAAGTAGAGAGGCTTGGTCCATTTTTTACCCTCTCTTTGGCAGCAACAAGGGCATGATAGTTGTAGAATGGACAATGAAGTGGAAGCCCTATGCTGATGGTGTGGATGACTGTGGAACTGACCAACCTGACACAGCCTTTGTCTGGGTTTTATCCTCCTGAAATATAAATACACTTCTAACGTGCTATTTTACATTTTTATCACTCAAACACAAATGTAATCCTTACTAATAGAATGGTAATAGTAACTGATATTTAATTCCAGTAAGGCTCCCAATACAAATAAAGTTTGGGTTGGGAAGATACACTTTACTCATGCATTATGATTTTTGCCCACATTACATATATAAATGGCACTCTATGAAGTTCTGGCAGGAGTTGAGCAGGTTACACAATTAAAATAAGAGGTTCTGTCCACAAGAGGTCACTCTTACCCTCTTTTGCTAGAAACGCTTAATTACACTTCCCAAAATGCAACCTAAACATTTTCTCCTAGCTGACAATTCTGTTTTTCATGTAATTTTATATACGTACTTTCAAACATATCTGTATATATACATTTATATATCATATATTTTAATATACTTATATGTCATATAGCTTTATACTCATATATACATTTATACTTATAAACATTTACATACCTATATAGTACATACTTTTATACATACATATCTTTATACTCATATATATCATACAGTATATGTACATATATAGAATGTTTTAGTCACTTTCCCATCACTGAGACACAATACCTGACACTCACAACTTAAAGGAGAGTAGGTTTATTTTAGCTCACTGTTTTAGTCCATGGTTGGTTGGCTCTAAGGCAGAAACAATGGCAGAACAGCATGCCAGAGGAAAAGGCACTCACCCATGCCAGCCAGGAAGCAGAGAAAAAAAGGAAGGAGCTAGGGACAATGATCCACCCTTCCAAATCACACCCCCAGTGACTAACCTTTAACCAGTTTACAACTCCTAACAACAAGTCAGCTGTAGTACTGCCATGACACAGTCACTTTCCAAACATATTTGAGGGGCATTTTAGATCTAAGCCATAATAGTGGGTGTCATATGTATATATCATATGCTATATAGCTATAATCATATATGATATGCTATTACATACTTGTATATTCATGGAGATTCAGTTTTTCGTATTTCTTATGCTTCTTGTATAGTAAATTGGATCTACAGACTATGATTGATTTGTTTCTTACACTTTGTAGCTGCTGTTCACTCCTCTGTTCTTGGATGTGTCAACCCTGTGTATTTCCTTGTTAAATTCCAAGGGGATACTAACATACAGGAAAATAAGGAAATTAACAAATAATGTTACCACAGTTTTTATGCTTAACTTCCTAGAATTCTACAGCTGACTCATATGTAATGTGTTATGAAAACTTATAATAGAATTTTTTTTTTGCCAGAATGATTGCATTCTGAGGTGACTAGAGAATATTTTCCTATGTGACTTCCAATTTAACAACCTGTTCCATGAACAAAGAATTCCACAGTCACTGCTTTCCTTTGCAAGTTTGTATTGCAGATTAGCACGTTAAAGTGGTAGCATCACTTCTCGGGCTTTTGGCTGAGATCACGTGTAAAGTGGTAGCGTGCTGCTTAGGTAAAGATATTTACTTAGCATTTTTCTACCTTATTTGACTTAGGAATACTTGTACCCCATGGCATCTACTAATGGGCATTAGCAGAGCATCTTTTGGATCCTTGGGCATCATAGTGAGCCCCTACACTTTCTTCAGTTTAACCTATGATGAAATTGAATAATGAAAAGATTTTCTGAGTCTGAAGATAAAAGTTAGGTGAATGGAGAGAATTTCCTTAGTTTAAAATTATTCTTGGATAAACTTTGCCGAAATCTGTGGTGATAGTGATTATCTTCTTGACAATATAAGTGAGAAAGTAACAAGCATTATTGTAAATAACAATAAAAGATTTGTGACATTTTTTCAAAGCAAAAGTTTCTATGCCTGTGACTCTATATTATACATATATGGTATCATTTATCTCTTTAAAAATTGTTCATGGATCTAGTGTTAAAATACCTTTTGATACTCTATTACACTGTCAAAAATGCAGCTGATGAACTAGAGGGCTAGCTAACATTCTTGGACTAAATGATGGGCATTTAAGGAAGAAGGGAAGCAGTCAGGGAGCTCTGGGGAAAAAGAAGAGGAGTGGAATTTGAGACATTGCTCTCTTTGCCTTTGAAACTTTTAAGCTGTCTGTTGCTTAGGGTTTTACTACGGCTTGTCCCTTCTTAAACCCATGTTGAAATGAAAACGCATTGATTTCTTTTGCCATTTTTTCCCTAGTTTTAGTGTACTGTGATCTGGTAATTTGCATGAAATAATTTTGATTCTTTTCTATTTAAGTGAGCTTAATGGGCTAGTATATGATATATTTTGGAGAATATTTCCTGTGTTGCTGAGAAGAATGTGTATTTTGTTGCTGGGTAGAACACTCTATAGATATCTCTTAAGTTCATTTGTTCGAAGGTGTGGCTCAACTGTGATATTTCTTTTTTTTTTTTTTTTTTGGTACTGGGGATTGAACTCAGGACCTTGCACTTGCAAGGCAGGCACCGGAACCACTAAGCTAAATCCCCGGCCCCTCAACTGTGATATTTCTTTGTTGATTTTTTGTCTAGTTGAACTATTTGTGCTTGTGGGTTACTGAGATCCACCACTATGATTGTATTGATATACAGTGGTACCTCAGTTCACAAATTCTTTTGTTTGCAAACAGTTTGGTTCACAAACAGAAGTGTTTGGCAAAAGGTTTTGTTTGCAGACACTGCATCAAGTGATAAACATGACTCTGGCCATCTTTCCCATATAAACAAAAACATGGCCACCTTTCCCAAAATCGTAGGACACATTAAGTTCATGAACCAGGGTACCACTGTATAGCAGGTCTCTTATGTCCATTTGTTTTTGATTTACACAGTTAGGTGTGCTAGTATTTTACATATATATTTACTATTCTTTTCCTGCTGAACTGTTCCTTTCACTAATATATATGGACTTCTTTACCTCTTTTGAACAGTTTTTTCTGGAAGTCAACTTTGTCTTCAATGGCAAAGGAAACAAAATATTCTGCAAACACCTTGAGATTAAATAACATGCTCTTGAGTAATCAGAGAGTCACAGAAGAAATCATGGAAGAAATAAGAGAGTTCCTAGACTTATGTGATAATGCCAGTAACATATACCACAATCTATGAGTCACACGAAACCACTCCTAAGTGGGAAGTTTATAGCTGTGAATACTCACATTAGAAAAACAGAGCAAGCCCAAATAGATAACCTAATGATGCACTTCAGGGTCCTCAAAAATAAAAACAGTATAAATGCAAAGGTAGTGTAAAGTGAGAAATTATAAAGATTGGAGTGGAAAACAATAAAATTGAGGGAAAAATGATTCTTCAAAAGAATAAACAAAATAGGCAAACCCTTATTCAAATTTACCAAAGGAAGAAAAGAACTATATCAGTGCAATTAGAAGTGAACAAGGCAATGGGCTGGGGATTTAGCTCAGTGGTTTCGCCGCCTGCTGTGCAAGTGCAAGGATCTGAGTTTGATCCTGGGTACCAAAAAAAAAAAAAAAAAAAAAAAATTGAACAAGGCAAAATCACAGGACATCACTGTAATCCCAGAGATGATTAGTAACTACTTCAGAAACATAACCTGTACTCCAATAAACTGAATATTGAAGGAATGTATGGATTCTTAGATACTTATAAATTGCTAAAACTGAACCAAGGAGTATGAAAACCCTGAACATCCCAATAATGGGAAAGGAAATTGAAGCAGTAAGGAAAAACCTGCCAATTGAGAAAGGCCCAGGGCCCAGTGGAATCACTGCTGAATTCAACAAGAACTTCAAGGAAGATCTAATCCCAATATACTTCAGATACTTTAATGAAATTAAAATGAAAGAAGCACTGCTAAACTCTTTCCTAGAAGCTCTTATTACTTTGATTCCATAACCAAAGGAGGACACAACTAAAAAGAAAACTACAGGCCCACCTCTTTTTTTTTCATTAAGTTTATTGGTACATTTTAGGTATACGATACAGTTACATTCATCATTGGGATCTTGTACCTTTACATGATGTATCTTTGTTCTTATTTTTCCCCATTTTCCTGTCCTCCTTTCACCCCCTCCTCCCTTCCCTATTTACAAAGACTGTTTCCATTTTTTCCTTTTCTCCTATTTTTTCTTTTCCCTTCTTTTCTTTCCCCACCCCTCCCACTTTCCCTACTCCTTTAGACCTCTTCTTCCTATTTCACAATATCAATTACACATTTTGATCCTTATTTACACTTTTAGTTTTTCACACCAGAGAAACAGTTTGTAATAGCTAAAACTTGGAAGCAGCCCAAATGCCCATCAACTGGAGATTGGTTAAAGAAGATGTGTTTTTTCTATAAAATGGAGTACTACTCAGCCATACAGAATGAGAAACTAGAGGCCCACCTCTTTAATGAACATAGATGCAAAAATCCTCACCAAGATACTAGAAAACAGAATACAATAAATCATTAAAAAGCTCATACAGGCCCAGGGATTTAGCTCAGTGGTTTTGCTGCTTACTGTGCAAGCGCAAGGACCCAAGTTCGATCCCTGGTACCAAACACAAACAAACAAACAAAAAGTTCATACATCAAGAACAAGTAGGGTTCATCCAGAGGTACAAGGATGGTTCAACATATGTAAATCAATAAACAATACAGCACATAAATAGCAGCAAGAAAAACCCCCACATGATCTCTTAATAAATACAGAAAAAGCTTTTGACAAAATCCAACATCCATTCATAATAAAACTCTGAAGAAAATAAGTATAGAATATCTTATCTCAATCTGATAAAGCCATTTATGACAAACTTACTGCCAACATCATAATAGGTAAGTAAAAACTGAAAGATCCTATAAAATCAGGAAGTCAAGGATGTCCATGAACACCACTCCTATTCAGTATAGCACTTGAAATATTAGCCAAAGCTATTAGACAAGAGAAAGAACTAAAAGAAGTCAATTATCTTTTTTCACAGATGACATGACTCTTTACATAGAAGATCCAAAAAATTCCCCCAAAAGACCTTAGAACTAATAAATTTAATAACTTAACAAGATAAAAAAATCAACCTACATAAATCAGTAGCATTCCTGTATAGTAATAATGAACCCACTGAGAAAGAGGACATCAGGAAATGGAAAGATGTTTTTCTGTTCCTGGATGGGTAGAACTAATATTGTCAAAATGGCCAGACTATCAAAATGGATATAGATTTAATGTAATCCCAATCCAATACAACAGTATTCTTTACAAAAGTAGAAAAAAATTATCCTGAAATTTATATGGAACCAGAAGAGACCGAGAATAGCCAAAACATTCCTGGGCAACAAAAACAAAGTAGAATGTTCCACAGTCCTGGATTTCAAGATAATATAAAGCTACAATAATGTAATCAGCATGATAGTGGCACAGAAAACACATGAGGATCAGTGAAACAGAACAGATGATGCAGAAGAAACCCCAGGCACACTCAGTCACTTGATCTTTGACACAGAGGCTAAAACGTATGCTGGAATAAACATAGCCTTTTTAACAATGGTGCTGGGAAAACTGACTCTCCACATGCAGAAGATTGAATTTAGACCCAAAATAAAATTAAAATGGATCAAAGACCTGTATATTGAAACACGAACACTTAATATGCTTAAAGATAATATAGGTAAAACTTTTGAAAACAAAAGCATAGGTAGAACTTTCTAAAGAGAAAGTTTAGAAAGAAAAAAAATCAAGAATCCACAAATGGGAGTGTATCAAATTAAAAAGCTTCAGCACAGCAAAGGAAAGAATAAAGTGAAGAGACAACCTATGAAATGGGAACAAGTTTTGCCTGCTAATTCTTGATCTGAGAACTAGTATCTAGAATATATGAAGAAATAAATTAATTTCAATAAAAATGGGCAATTGAAATGAATAGACATTCCTCAGAAGGAGTACACATGGACAATAAATACATGAAAATTTGTTCATATTTGGCCATGGGAGAAAGCCAGATGAAAACAACACTGCAATACCATCTCACAACAGAAAGAATGGCTTTTGTCAAGAAGTCAAATAATAGGGCTGGAGATTTAGCTCAGCAAATGGAAGGTCCTGAGTTCGATCCCTGGTTCCAAAAAAAAAAGAAAAAAAAGAAAAGAAAGTCAAATAATAACCAATGGTGGTGATGCTGCAGGAGAAAAGAAACCTCTCTCTTTGTTGGTGGGAATGTAAACTAGTACAGCAGTATGGAAATCAGTATGGAGATTCTCCAAAGAGCCAAAAATAGAAATTCTGTCTGACCCAGATATTCCTCTTTTAGGTATCTTTCCAAAAGAATTTAAAGACATCATATTAGAGTGACATACCCATGTTTATAGCAGAACAACTCATAAAATCTAAGTCTTAGAAATGATCTATATGTTCATTAACACATGGATGGATAAAGAAAATGTGGAATAGATACACAATGGAGTACTATTCTGCCATAAATAATGATATATTTGAGTCATTTGTAGTAATGGGAATGGATGTAGTATCAGACTATTTTAAGTGAAATCAATCAGATACATAAGCATCCATATCATATGGTTTCTCTTATATGAGAAACCCATAGTATGAATAGTTTAAAGAGCAAAATAAAGATAGATAATATGAGATAGCGCGATAGATTCTTTCCATATGGGAATGCATCTAGGGATTAGGTAGGGGGAACGAAGTGCAGGGGCAGGTGAGGTTAAAAGAATGAAAATGTGTTATGTACGTGTACCTACTCCTCATGCTGAATGTGAATATGCACAGCAAATGTACTAATAAATATTTTAAAAAGCACATCACAATCACAGCATTATTTGTTTGCATTTTGTGTGAGATAATTTATTAGGTTAAAATAGATATTTTAAAGCCACAACTGTTGAGTGGGCTCATGGGAATAGTGGTCTCCTTTCACAGGTGGCATTTTGTCATGTTTTGAATGCCTTTTGAAATGGGAACAAGCCCAGTGGGGGTACTTTAGATCAGTTTACTTCAGCATCATTCATTATTATCTGAAGTTCCTGAAGTATATAGCAACCTCACTGAATGTAGTAGTGCAGTACACTAGGAAATTCATTTTCCTTTCCCAAATTTGGACTTCTGAGATGTTTTACCCAATAAAAATGTCTGAATGTAGAGCACAGGAGAAACAAAATCCCATGCAGCAGTTCCAGGTACTCCCAGCAGGTGACATCTGCTGCCTAAGGATGAATCTAAGGGGCTCAGTCATGAGACTCATTGATCTGTAAACCACCTCTGGTAGAATGGTTGTCTTAAAGTTACCCAATATTTCAGTCCACAAAAATAATATGACCTTCTGTGTATAGGTTTTAATATTTTATGTTATCAATAATGATAGAGGAATATGCAGTTCTTAAAAACTATAGAAGTTTTGCAAATTTGTGTTAGATTTATTCCTAGGTACTTGATGTATTAAAACAAATTAAGATGTCATAATGTTTATTATACTTTTTTCTTGTTGTTCAAATATAGGAACACAAATGAGTTTGTTATACTGACTTTGTATCCAGAATTCATGGTACATTTTCATACAAAGTCTAAAGCTTTGTTTGTAGATTCCTTTGGTTTTTCTATGTATACAATTAGAGAAAAAAATTATATTTTCTTTTCTAAACTTTTCTGATCCGTGAATCTCAGAAAAAATGTTTTCAGCACAGCTAAATACTGTATTTGCTTTTATTTTAATAGATAACCATTAGAAAGTTTATAAAGTTTTCTTTCATTGCTAAGGTGAAGAGTTATAATATTGCTTATTATTAATTCCTCTTTCATCATCAGTTGAGATCCTCACGTGATTGTTTCTCTTTTAATATGGAATCACAGTGTTGAATTACATTAATTTATTTTGTTAAGTGTTAATCATCTTGTGTTCTTGAAATAAATTATACTTAACCGTGAAGAAAATTCCCCAGTAATAGGCCTCAATTTTTAAATATCTCCTTCTGGGGGTGTCAAAATTAGTCAGGGAAGACAAGTTACATTGTATTTATTTTTAGATAATGGCTATTTTTAGGATAGCTTACTGAATTTAAAATGAAATTCTTATAGGTAATGAAAAAAAGAGGAAAGTCCACAAACAATTATAGTATAGAGTTTATTACATACTATTTTATAGTAAAATTTGAAAAGTGTTAAAAAGAGACTCAAGAATCCTCCCTGGGAGTTTTTAAATATGAAACATCTGTAATACCCTTGGGACCCTGATATCAAGTTATTTTTAAAGACTTCTGTAATACATAGAACAGCAGAACAGTGTATAATAACTTTCTGGGCTTTTATGCTTCCAAGTTTCAAAAGTTAAAAGAAAACATGGAAATTCATCTACATTTTTAAAAAAGTAAGCAAACAAACACACACACAAATAAAAACTTCTTAAAAATTATAATCTTGTCAAATACCCAGAGTTCTTTCAAGGTATTCAACAGAATGAAATCATCAAAAAATACTTTGATCCAATTTTGAAATATAAAATCCTAGAGATGGAGAATTCATCAGTAAAAAGAAGAAAGAGCATTCCTTTTTCCATGGAACTTTGTTGGGAAATAAGGGAGTACATAAGGTAGTATGTCCGGTGGTTGTAAGTGCTACAAAGAAAAACAAGGTAGAGAATTGGCCAAAGATTTGGACATGCTGGAATGATGAGTGTAGTTGAAATTTATAGTGTGGAGAGTAACTGTTTCTGCTCTTAGAGAAAGTGGTATTTAAGCAAGAATTAAAGAACATATGGGTAAGAACCATGCACGTAAGTGGAAGAGGGCATTCCAGGTAAAGGAAACAAGGTACAAAGGCTACAAAGCATGTGGAGCTTCTCAAAATCTACCAAGAAGGCCACTGTAGCTGGACATAAGTGAGAGAAGGGCGAGTTCAGGAGGGGAGGGGAGAAGGTTCTCAGAGCCTATGATAGGCACCTCATTACTCTGCCTGAGAAAGAAAGCCTTAAATAAGTAAATAAAGCTAATATTCATATAAAAATGTGAAAAATTGCAAAGATATAATCCATGGGTAAAGGAAATGACAGTAAGTATATTTTAAATATTGAATCAAATTAATAACCAAAATGAAAAGAATTAAAACAAATCCTCCCCCTTTGGCTTATCTCAATATGTATTCCCAGAAACACTCCCGGAGAGCATTGTACTGGGTACTCAGACTGCCCAATACACACATTTTTTTCCCTTCCTGTCACATAGTTTGGAAATATTAATCAAGAATTCTGGAAGAGTTCAAACCCTGTGACACAGTCATTATCCTGAAAAATATCAAAAAGAGATCCATTCCAAATTTTGTTTACAGTGATATTCACAGTATTTTTTGTACTGTAAAACACAGAAATAATGAAGGTATCAAAAAAATAAAATGGTTATTTCATTTGAGGCATACCCAATATTTAAAATATAAGGCAGCCATTAAAATTACGTTTTGGAGAATTTTTAAAGATAGGGAACCTAATGATATACTCTTTACTAAATGAAATGCATAACTACATATGTTGTGACTCTAACTACATAATTATTAAAGAAAGATAACAAAATAGTTCCCTATATACAAAAGACAATGGATAGTTATGTATACAATTTGGAACATAAAGAGAGTAAGAATGATACAATAAACACAATACAAAAATGTAAGTAAAGTCATTGTTCGGGCTCAGAAATTGATACCCTATACTGGTATTTTGATGTGCTGAGAGACCTTCAAAGCTTTTTCAGAATCAACATCCTTCTGACTTTGTCTCCTTCCCCTCAGTATCACCTCAAATGCAGGCACAGGTTCTCTTCAGAACTCTCTCACCACCTAAGGAAAGAAGTGCAATTGTTTTAAACCCTCTCCCTAGGAATCTCATCAAATACCATAGCCAGAAAAAATAAACCAGTGGGGAAAGAGGAAACTAAAGTTCCCATGCTCAAGACCACCCTACCCAGACAGAATTTTCATCTGTTCTTCTGAGGACAGCTCTGGAATATTACCTATGACCATGTCTATCATAATAAGAGCTTTGTTCCACTTGAACATTCCATCTCTCACCCCTCCCATAAATTATCATCATCACCTCCCAGGATACCTCAACCCCCTCCTCTTCAATTTAAGCCTCTATTTCTCTCTATGCCTTGGGAATTTATTTAATCTTTGACCTTCCAGCCCTCTGGGGAGACTCATATTTTTTGTATGAATCCTGTGCTGTGATTTTTCCCTGTGCATGTTAATAAATTTGTATTAATTTTTCCTCCTATTTGTCTTCTTATGGTCACGTCATTTCAGCAAAACTTTTGAGGGTGAAAGGAAGTTTTTCTGTCTGCCCTGATCCATTTTAGACCATCAAATTCTGCTGGAGCCAGCCTAGACCTGAAAAGCCTCCCAGTCAACCAATGTGAGATTGAGAAATAAATCTTTGTTGTGTTAAACCACTAAATCTTAGTGTCGTTTGTTACACCACAAAAGTGTGTCTGATACATTTTATTACCTTAGCCTATGGAACAGTTGATCCTGTCTCCATTATTTTCAATATCAGGGTAAAGAAGGATTTGACTCTCAGTGAGGGGAATGATATTAAGGAGCCAGCAGACAAAGGGAACAATTTTTTTTTAACCTCCTTTACCACCTAACACACATTACTTCTTAAAGCAGACTTTATCCTGGAAGAAGCTACTTACTAACTTTGAGAGGTAATATAATCCCATACAGACCCTGTGAGAATATACTGAGGAAAGCCTATCAAAGCTTAAGTGTTTGTAGTTCTTCCTGCTTCCACGTCTTTATCAACTGTTCAAGTAGGACTCTAGTACTCCTTTAATTTATGCCATGGGCAGTAAGACTGGACCTTAGTTAACTAAATTCATAAAGTTACACTTCAGGGTGGAGGAAAGCAACTGATTGTCAAGGAGTTTTTTTTTCTAGATACCTAAAATGAATATACAGTGACTTCTGAGTGCTGGAAAAACAAGTTGTCATTTCTTGGCCACATTTCAACTTTTTCTTCAAGCTATCTCCCTCCTTTATTTTCCAGCCCACATGTATTTATAGGGAAATCTAGTTCTGGGTTTTGGACTCAGGTGGACTTTATTCATTTGTTTTTTAAGAATTATTTCCAGTGGACCTGTAAAATATGATTCTGTTTTCTGGAAGAATGTGTTCTAACTCCTGTCTTCACCAAAGAACACACTCCGCAGAGAAGGTATTCCAAGAGAAGATGACTGGAATACAATGTCTCTGGCAAATAGGACCCACCTGCATAGTTTTCTTTAGTTTTCCCTATTCTACATAGAATGGAATGAAAGAAAACAGGATATCTTGATGATCCTAAGCAAATAGAAATTAATTTGGCAAGGGATGGCCAGAGCCATCCTAGGAATGGTGATGTTGCCTGCTGCTCCTCAGGTCTTTATGCTCATATCTCTTTGCTAGACTCTAACCAAACAAAGCACTGGAGGCCACTTATGTATTTTTGATGAGAATGGAAAAGATCTTATTCAAAGCCAGCTGTAAAGAGATGAAGGGACCCATAATACTGCAAGTCATTATTGCATCATGTCCAATTGTGTGAGAACCTTTTATAGTCAAGAACAGAATGGAGAGGGAGTACAATGAGACGAGAGAATGCCAAGCTTGGTTTATTTCTCCTGGAGATTTTTTCCTTTATCTGTTCCCTGTGGAAAAGAAATTAGAACCTGGGGTCAGCATCTACATATTCTGTCCATTAATCTGTGTTGAGAGAAGGAGGTGGCATTCAGCCCTGGGCCTGTGGGAGTTTGGAAACACAGGTTGTCTCTAAAGGAAAAAAATCCCAATTTTTAAAGTTCTATTTTGTCCTGCCTGTTTCAGTGACAGGTTCCATTTTGCCTGTGACAAGCGCTAATCACTTCATCTAACTAAGTGTGCTGTCAGTAACTACAATAACTCACTTGTAACAAGCCTTGTAACTGAAGACTGAAGCATACTCTCATGATCAGGATTAAGTAATTTATTTAATACTTACAGTGAGTAAATTCATCTGTTGAACACACGTAGAGAAGAGCATTCAATTGTCTCAGAGGAATGTTGCAATATTTCTTTTCCTAATCTAGTACATCTACCTGTGCCCTGTATGCTATCTCAGTGTCCTCCTTAGAAAGGTTGATTCAACTATTCTCCTTTTGTACTCTTTCTCAAGTATTGCCTTCCAATAAGCATATAAGCCAGCATAGATCATCATTTACAGCTCACTCTTTTAAAAATCAGTAGTAATATTTTCATTTTAATGTGTACTTATGATAATTTTAAAAATTCCTTAAGATAAAATGCATAGAACATTTATTTAATTTATCCTATTAAAGTGCCTCTTCTACTGAAATATCTTTCAATATCTATAGTGCAGTATGGTAATTTAACACATGGACACAGTGTGTAATGATCAAATTAGAATAGTAAGCATTTTCATTTTTTCAAACATTGATATTTTTATTAGTATCTTCTGTACATAATGATTATACTCATCATGGGAGGTAAGTACATTTACATAACACTTCTTTTTATTCCTCTTCCCATCCCCTCCTTCCACCTATAAATCCACCCCCATCTACAAAAAACAAAACAAAACTATCTCTCTGTTTCTTATTGTCTGTTATTTTGCTCTTTATTTATATTTGGGTTAGTCATATAGGAGAAGTTATGGGATATTTAAGCATGTGTGTCTTGTCACAGTATATGACCTTGGGTGGTGTGGAGGATGAAAAGATTACCCACAAGACATAGTTTAATTTATTGAGAGGCCCAGGGGGGCTGTTTCTCCATCAAGAGCATCCAGCCATTAGGGAGGCTCTGGAAGAAGCCAAAAGCCACCAAAACGAGAACTTTCTGGCTTTTATTTGGAATATCAGTGTAAGAAAAAAATCAGGAGAAAAAGCACTTGGACCAAAAGCTGTCTCAAGGTTAAGCAGTTTTTTGGGGGTGGGGAAAGAGAAGGACATGGTCAGACTTTCTGTTGTCTAACCATTTGGTTCTAACACAGCCTGTGTGCTTTTGGCCCATAGTTTAGTCACTTATTCTTCACAAAGCCTGCATACCTCTTGCCTCAAAGTTTAAATATTTGTGTGGTTTTGCTCCATATTTTCACCATTTACTCCTCATAGAGCCCTATGCACTTTTGTCTCGGAGTTTAATCATTCAGTTTAATCATTTAATCCTGGCCAGGTTGCCCACAGTGTCTGATTTATTTTACTTAACATTATGATCTTATGGTGTATCCACTTACATACAAATGACTCAAATTTATCCTTTGGGGCAGCATAATACACCATTGTGTATACTACATTTTCTTTATCCATTCATCTGTTGGTATATACACAGGCCACTTCCAAGATTTAGCTATTATGAGTTGTGCTGCTAAAAACACGAGTATGCATGTATTACCATTG
>NW_004624826.1:8538667-8622934 GCF_000247695.1 Heterocephalus glaber | reverse complement strand
CCCCCCCGTGCTATATGGCTACATTACCATGTCTGCCCATCTAGCTAGCTAGCTATCATTTCATCATTTTGAGACTGAATCTTGCTAAATCACTATGTTGCCCAGGCTAGGCTCAAACTTGTTATCCTCCTTCCTCAACCTCTCAGAGTGCTGGGATTACAAGTGTGCACCACTGTTTTTGACTGGATTTTTTTCAAATTTAGTAGACAAAAAACTGGAAGAAAAAAAGCATAGCATGTGGCTCCCCAGTGAGCACCATTGCTATAGAATGATTTCATCATTACAGGAAGTTTTATTGAATACTGCTGCTATGAGGAATGAGCAGAAAATAGCTGTTATATTGAGAGAGTTGATTTTGAAAAACAAATCAACTACCATCTCCCACATCACCAAAAACACCAACACCAACAGGGTGTCTACTGTGTGCCCATACTACCAGGTAAAATTTCATATCTGGGGCTGTCTCCTCCCTGCTTCTTGAGTGAAACCTACAAGTCTCATGGTTTTCTGATCATTCTCAGATGTGATTTTTAGTCATTAAACTTTTTTCAGATGTTTGTGTAATTTCATGTTATAAACAAAACTCCAACCTACACTACCAGGACTTCTCTTAATGTGGTCAATCTTTCCTCTGGCTGGACATACATATCTCTGCCCTTTGCCTTTAATTTTCAGTCCTCATTGGATTTGCCCCTTTTAAGATGATTCTAGGCTGATCCTTAGGGAAAATCTCATTACTGTATTTCCAGGATATAGCAGTGGTTGGCACTGATACTCATTACATATTTGATATTAAATAAAGATGGTCACAATTTTAAGTAAATGAAGTTAGATTTTATACTCAATTACTCATTATACACCCATATAACCCATTGTTTCCCAAGATATAGACTAATCACCTCAGAGATATCTCTTCTGTTCTTTCACAGGAAATCCCCGCTGCCCGCCTATTGCCTCATTCAGGAACATTGTTCTGATTACTTTCAGCATAGATTAATTTTAACTGATATAGAATAGTTGAATGAAAATCAAACATGGTTAAATGAAATCAAACACTATGGACTCTTTTGTGCCTTGCTTATTTCACTCTCAGAATGTTTTTGAGGTTCGTTCAGGCTGTTGCATGTATGCGCCACTGTTCACTCATCTGCTTATGCACATTTGAGTCATTTAAAGTTTTGTAACTACTATGAATAAAGCTGCTCTGAATAAATGAACACATATTTCTATTTCTTTTGAATTACTATGTTGTAGGTTTAACTTCAACAAAGACAAATGTTTCCAAAGTATTTTACCATATAATTTTTCCCCATACTTTTATGAGAAGTTAAATTTTTCTGTACCCTCATAAACATTTGGTGTTACCAGTATTTAAGTTATCATTCTAGTGGGTATGAATTAATATTTCATTTTGATTGTAATGTGCCTTTCCTTCACAACTAATGTTGGAAAGAATTTTCATGTGAAAATTGGCCATTTTTATCTCTTCCTTATAAGGAAGACATTTGCCTATTTGCTGATGTGATATACATAATATATACAATATAATACACTTTCCTAGTCTGTGGTTTCTTTTGATTTTGTTGAAGGAACTTTCAAAAGTTTTAATATTGATAAAATCTATTTGGCATTTTTCTCTTTTATGATTAGTGTTTATTGGGTCTTAAGTAGGAAATTAATTGCCTATATCAGCACCAAGAAGATATTTTCCTTTATTTTCTTCTAGAATCTTATAGGTTTTGCCTCTATGTATAGGTCTGTAGTCTAGTCCTAAATAATTATTTGCATATTACATGAAGTATGATTTGAGTGTTATTTATTTTTGTATAGGTAGCTGGTTGATTCAGTTTTTTTGTTTTTTGTGTTTTTTTGGTATGGGGGATGGAACTCAGGGTCTTGCCCTTGTGAGGCAGTCACGGTGCCACTGAGCAAAATCTTTGGCTCTGCTTCATTCAGTTTTGAAGAGACTTTTTTTTTTGTCCCCATTGAATTGCTTTGGATATGTATAAGAAAGAAAGTGAGAGAAAGAAGAAAGGAAGGAAAGACAGAAAGATATATTCTTAAAACTTCTATTTTGTTTTATTGTTTTATTTGCTTATTTTTACACTAATAGGGTAGCTTGATTAACATAGCTATATATACATATATAACAAGTATGCAATAGTTTTACATAATATTGTATGGTAATAATACTTTTTATGAATAGTAAATTAACATTTGATGTTAATTTATATTACGATTGTTTTGGCTCTTTGATTTCCCTCTAGACTTTAAAATATCTTGTAATTTTTCTATTTTAAAAAGCCTAGAAACTTTGTTGATACAGTCTTGAATCCATAAATTAATTTGGAGATGATAAATATCAGTCTTTACTCTTTATGAATATAATGTGTCTTTCCATTTACTTATGCCTTCAGTTACTTTCAGAATTGTTTGTATGTTTTATATACAGATCTTAGATATATATCACTAAATTTGTAAAATTTTTTCAATTTTACTTTCCAAATGTCATTGTCAGTATCTAGAAATGAAGATCAAATATATTGATCTAGTATCCTGAGACCTTATTAATTTATATATTATTCATAATATACTGTTTGTACATCACTTAGTATTTCTATGCAAATGGTGATATTACCTGTAAAGAAGAACTGTTTCATTTCTTCCTTTCTAGTATGTCTGTTATATTTTTTCTTGACTTATCCCACTGGCCAGGAGTATAAGTACAATGTTGAGTAGAAGTGGTGATGTAGACATCTTCCATGGTATGCTCCTGAAGTCTATATTGAAAACTTAGCCAAATCATAAGCAGTAAATGCCCAAGACAAGACTTATAATACCTAGAAAAATGTGGCTACTGGGGAAATAAGAACTACTGAGAACCTGTGAGCTGAACACTTCCAGAGGTGACATGGAAGTAGAAAACAATAAAGGATTGACACAAAAGAAGTGGAGAGACCTTCGAATAGCCTGAGAATGCAAAAACAATCCTGTAACGCTAGCCCCAATGGTTGATGACCTGCTCTCCTCACTATAATGAAGAGCCAGAACTGTCCTGGTACACTGTTCTCTAAGCTGTCTTTTGATGTTTTAAATACTTTCCAAAGTAATAATTACTTTTAAATATGTCACATCTTAGAATTTAGGAAATGCTCAGTCAGATTCTATAATAGCTCACCCCACCTCTTTGTGCACACCTGCTCCCATTCTTGGTACAACAGCTATGGGAAATGCTTAAATGTTCTTTCTTAATATTAAGGGTATAACTGCACATTAGGATTACAACATAATGTAGACAGATGTAATTCAGGGATACAAACAGAAACTTTCAAAATTAAGGGATGATACTCAGAATAATAATAATGACTAGATTTGAGGGTTATATCCCAAAGAGAATACTAAGAGTACCAATATAATTTAAGGTTAACATGATTCATAAAAGCCCTAGAATACACATTACTGGGAATTGTGCTTTGGCGAGAGCAAAAAAGATTACTTAATGTTTTTTCTCAGCTTTGTAAATACTGCATTGCAATAATAAAAATAATAACAACAACAACAACAACAACCAAAGATGAACTCTGAGTGTTCTGCCTTGCCAAGAATAACAGAAAGACACTTATGTTGTCAATCAAAGCATAAAAATACAGCAAACTGGGGTTCAACTCACATGCCTTAGAAGCCAACTTTTTTTTTAACCAGCCATGTGGTCTCTCTGGCTTCTCTTATCACTTTGGACTGTTTGGAAAGTAATTTATTTTGAGACACTTTGGACTGATGCATAGACTCAGTTACATGGCTACCTCACACAATATGTTCTTTGGGAGTTGAATCAGCACACATAAAAGGAGTCTATTTGGACTAGCCTTTCTGTCTGGTCAAGTCATCAGTACAAATAATTAAGGACAAGGTATCAAGAACAAAGATGCACAGTAGTGAAATTTTGAGGCATCATTGCCTTAATGCAAAGTTTGTATGGTCTTTCCCTGACATTTCATGCGTCAGCTCAGCATAGTGCATTATACACTCATATGGAGGCCAAGATATAGTTTGAGAGTCTACTGAAATCTTTGAACCTACTCTCTAGCTGAAGTATCTCTTCTTTGAAGTTACAGAGTCATCAAAATTGAATGGCTCTAAGAAGTTAAAAGATTATGGAAATAGAGTAAAATTGGCAGGACAAAGAAATTTATCCAATAAGTTTTCAAAGGAAAAATGAATCTAAAGTGGGTGACAGCAGCTGGGCCATAATGTCCAGAAGATCAAAGATCCAGGAAGTAAAAGATGGAAAAGGTTGCCCAAGTGAATAAGTGGAAAATGGAAGGGTGGCTAGGGAAAATATTCATTTTTAAAAGTTTTATTGGTACGTTTTTGACATACATAATGATCACATTCATCATAGGAAATTTGTATCTGTACACAATGTATATTAATTTTTTTCCCAACCTTCTTTCCCTTCAATCCTTCTTCCCCTCCATGTTTATAAAACTTTGGTTCTATTGTTTTCTTTCCATTCTTTTTTATTCCTATTCTCTTCCTTCCCTTCTCTCTCCCCCCTTCCTTATTCCCCTTCCCATATGAATATTTTCTTCCTACTTTCCAATACCTTTCTCCATTTTGATTCTTATTTATTCTTTGTGTTTCTCACACAAGAAAAATAATGTACCATTTAAACATGTGTGTCTGATTTATTTCACTTATAATTACGTTCTGAACGTGTATTCATTTACCTAAATGTCTCAAATTTATCCTTCTTTATGGCAACGCAGTACTCCACTGTATATAAAAACCACATTTTCTTTATCCATTTATCTGTTGATGGGCATATGGGCTGTTTCCAAGATTTAGCTATTATAAATTGTGGTGCTGTAAACATAAGTGTGCATATATTGCTGTGGTATGATGTTTTTAATTCTTTTGGGAAGATACCAAGAAGAGAAATAACTGGTTCAAACTGAACATCTAGTTTTATTCTTTTGAGAAATCTCCACATTGATTTCCACAGTAGTTGCACCAGTCCACACTCCCACCAACAGTGAAGAAGTGTTCATTTTTCCCCACAGCCCCACTGGCATTTGTTATTGGTTGATTTCTTGACAATAGCCTTTCTTTCTGGATTGAGATGGAATCTCAGCATTGTTTTAATTTGCATCTCTCAAACGATCAGTGATATTGAACATTTTTTCATATATTTATTTGCCATTTCTACCTCTTCATCTGAGAAATGTCTGTTCATTTCAGATGCCCATTTTTGAATTGGGTCTTCAAATTTGGGAGGTCTGATTTTTTCAGTTCTTTAACTTTTCTAGACATTAGTCATTTGTCTGAGGAACAGATGGCAAAAATTCTTTCTCACTCTGTGGGTTGTCTCTTCAATCTGTTGGTAATTTATTTTGCTGTGCAAAAGTGTTTTAACAAGACAAGATCTCAGTTGTTAATTCTTTGTAATATTTCCCATGCAATTGAGGATTATTGCTTCCCTTTCAGTTTCATTAAAGAGTTTGAGAAGTAGTGGCATTAGGTCTTCTGTAATAGAAAAGTATTATCCGGGGCTGGAGTTTTACTTTCTCACACTAATAGGACATGAATCAAGGTAAGAGTAAGCAGTTGCATCCAATTCAATTGAAAGTAAGCTGATCTGACCTGAACTACATGGACATGAACTAATTGAACTAGATTAACATAAATTTTATGGGGTTGTACAACTTCCCTTTAGAAACAGATAATTTTACAGGTAGACTTATACAACTATAACATTCCAAAACCACAATGTTTTTACTAAATTATTTTTAATTATTTAAGTTTGGAACAGACATTGAAAAGTTTTAAAGTTTGTCCTCTTGATATCGAAATCATAGCCATTTCAGTGTTTTAAAAAATTAATCTTCTTTACACACACACATACACACACACTCACACATACACACGCAGTTTTGGCCAATGAAAAATAATTCTAGTTCATTCAAGAGAAAGCTTGTGCCCCTGCTTCTCTCTGCTTGTATTGATTCAGAAACTTCCTATAAGGCTTCATGATAGAAAATAACTTTATAAAAGCAAGAGCACAAAGATGGATGAGTCAAAAAAATGAGATGTGAAAGGAAATTATAGAAATAATGAAACAGATAATGAACCAAACAGCACTGTAGATTTTGTATATAAAATTAAACTAAGGAAAGGAATAGATACAGTTAACTGGATTGATGGAATGGAAGCATCAATGAAATTATCATAGGCAAAAGATTTTAGTAATGGGGCAGATAATAATTATGAAAGATAAAGACAATCTTGGATAAGGACAGTTGTTATTCCAAAAGTCAAGAATTTGCACAATGCAAAGATACACCACAGTACCAAAAATTTTACTGAAATGATGATTTATATCTAAAGCTTAAGAGAGAATTCTGTATACTAGGAAATGATGATGCAGAATTACATTTTTTCACATATGAATGTACTTCCTAACATTTTAATCTTTTTAATTTAAAAGTGTTTTTTCTTCATATTTTTATTAGTACATGTTTGCAGTATACAATATTTATATTCCTTTTGTGGAGTTGGTGCAGTTAGTTTAAAACTACTCTAACTTGCCAAACTTTTAAAATTTTACAAAGGATATGTTTCCTATATGTAAGCATAAACTGTGAGCCAACAAGGAGGGAAAAAACGTTCAAGAGGACAAAGAAGCAAGTTCTATGAGAACAAGTGTTAGACCCAAGTATATTTAACTCAGCCGAACTACCATTCAGGGAAACTGGTGAAAAAGCACATACCTCATATAGGAGAAATGTAAAGGACTGTAGGGTCCACTGAAGACTACTTAGTAATCATAAATAGCCAATAAAGTGATTTTTAAAGAAATTAAGAACCAAAAAACTCATGGAAACTCATGGAAAACTCATGAAATCATATTAAAATAAAAACTTGTGGATAGTGAGTCAGAAGAAAATTTAACAATTGGAAGAATTTTCGTTGCAAAACATAAGAGTTATGATCCCTAAGGAAGTAAAAATAATAACAAAATAGGAAGGTAGGAGGATTAAAGGAAATGTGATAATACCTACTGCTTTTTGATAACAGTGAGGCAATTCATATTAAAACTGAAAATGCCATGTTAAAAGCAAGTACCCAATTTAATTATTTTCATATATTTATTTTATTAAAACATTTAAAAAAGTAATAGTTTCAGTACATTAGAAATTTTATCTCAAGGTTAAGATTCATTTCTGTTTCCATTTTAGAGTCAAATTAAATGTTATATGATACTTAGGTATGATCCATCTTATAAAATAAGTCCCATTTTCTTCTTTCTGATACTCCATAGTTTTGTTGTATTCAAGTATTATTCTTCTTCCAAGAATTTTCTTTTACTTGCTTCCATTCATCACATCAGCTCTATCCTAATAAAAGATAAAATTTAGTATTTTCCATCTGGGGAATGGTGGTACATGCCTGTGATCTTGGTGCTCTAGTAGACTGAGGCAGAAGGATCACAAGCATGAGCCCAGCCTTTACAACTTAGTAACTTAGAAAGATCTTGCCTCAAAATTTAAAAAAAAAAAAGATTTAAGAAAGGGCTGAGTACAAAGGCCTGCATTCAATTCCCAATATGGCAAAAAGAATTATTTTCATGGTCCGGGGATTTAGCTCAGTAGTGCCAATACCTGCCTCATCAGCACAAGGTCCTGAGTTCGATCCCTGGTACCAAACCAAACAAAACAAACAAATAATTATTTTCATTATTATTTGTTGCAAATACATTTTTATATGGTTTCTCCTTTAAGTCATGAGTTGTTAAAAGTTTTGTTTTTTTTTTAACTTTGTGCACATGGAATACTCTAGCTCTCTTTTTGTCATGTATTTGCTTCTGTACTTGGGTGGCTGAAGCAGGTTAGCTGTTCTTATCCATGAGGCTGGTTGTTTATAACTTGGAATATGCTATGCAGATCCAATCATGATAGGTGGAGTTGGGAAAAGATGGCTCACTATACTGTAGCTTCAAAGCCCAAGACCTTTTCATATGACTTAGTCAAGGAAGCCTACAACAGAAATGCCAGCATGTTGTTTCTGGTTTGAATACTCAACTTTGCTTGACCACCACCTTCAACAGACAACCGTGAGGTATGGGTAGGGTGAGGTTTAAACACCAAAACTTCCCACTGAAATTCTTTACAACGTTAAATTCATCTCCTTAAATTGATAGCATAGATGATTGCAACCAATGCCCAGAGAGACCAAATGAATTACAAAAGGTTACAAAATCATTCAGTGAAGTAGCAGAAAATAGACAAAGTTTCTAGCTTGGGAATATTTCCAGATTCTGTATTGAGTTTTTAGCTTCTTTAATATATTCTCAATTTGCTTCCTTCATAGAACACAATTTTCTGTACCATCCTCTCTGATATAATTCTTAAACTGCATTGATACAGAAAGAGCAAAGAGTTTGGAGTCAGAAGGAAGTGAGTTTTAATTCTGCTACTCTCATTTATTTGTTCTATAGCCTAAAAACCTTAGTCTTCCTGAGCGTTAATTTTCTCCTGTGTAAAATAATGATAAGAACAGTTATTCCAGGGGGGCTTTATAAGGTCAATCAAAAGCTTCTTAGCATAGTGTCTGGCACATAGTAGATAATAAATAGAAAATTATTTGTTATTGTTAATATTAGTGTTTTATCTTGACACATTTGGCTTTTGCTCTACCATGGCATTCATTTTCATTAAGGGAGCTTTCATCTGATGTGTTTGTGTGTGTGTGTGTGTGTGTGTGTATGTGTGTCTATGTGTGTTTGTGTGTGTTTAATGGGGCATTCTCTGGGTAGACATACATTTTTTATTTATTGCTCAGGATGGTACTTACTACCCTGGGGATGAAAGACTAAGAAATGGTGATCAATATTATCAAGTGATAAACGAACAGTTGAAAAATAGATTGGAGTTATTCCAAGCCCGAGTTAATGCTCGTAGCTTGTTTATAACTCATTAGTCTGCTCAGACGTAGAACATGAGTTACGGGCACTGGATGCCAGGCTCAAGATCATGGAGTTCTGCTCTGTCTTGGAGCACGCCATTTCAGAAGCCATTCACCAGTGAGCATGTTAAGAGGCCCAGTCACTGGCCACTGCACAATTAGCGTGTCTCAATTCTCCATCCCAACTTTCTGTCCTCTCCCTCTGTGCTTGCCTTTGTTGTGCTGCCTCTCCTTTCATATTCCCTTGGGCATTTCTGACTAATTTCTGGAAAGTTTGAGATGGGACTATATTTTGAAAGTTTAAGGGATTTTGTTACTCTTCTATTTAAATCATCAGACAAAAAGAGCCCTGGGTAGATGGGTGGTTTTCTTTACTAAAGCCTGTCAAGTCTATCCAGTCTGATAGGATAACATGTCAACTTAAAAAAAAAAAAATCACTTACTCTCATGATTCTTGGGAAATGAGAAGAATAAAAGGTTTTGGGATCCAGCCCATGAGATCTGAAAACCACAGATGTGGAAGCTTCAGGAAACTCAGCTTGAAAGATACAGTTATTATTAAAGGGCCAGTCAGTATAATACCCCTGGAACTTCAAGGGAGAGATGGAGATGAGAACTGTCATTTCCCAAATGATAATAATGTGGTTTCAGATTTTTAAATATGTTACCATGAAATCCCTGAGTTTGGTGTGTTACAAGCAAGCCTTCCTAAAGGGCACTTTGAGCAATCATGGGAGATAATAGAGTCCATATATGAATATCAACTTTAAAACAGACTGAGATCCTAATCACATGTGAACATTTACTGAGTAATCAATATTAGCAAGTTATTTTTTCATACATAAGCTTCAGCTCCTCGTCTGATCATTGGAGATATTTAATCCCTGCTTCACAAGATTTTATTTCTTTGTTTTTAGGATTAGAGGAGCTCACGTGTATAAAATATTCATCACAGCAAATGGAACTTATTAAAAGCTTAGTAAATTGTACGTTTCTCAGGTGGTGGCAGACACACACATGCTTGCTAAGTGAAATTAATCAAATATTTATTAAACACCAAGTCTGCACCAAGTCTCTTTGCATCTAAGCACAGAGATTAAAAAGATGCAGTCACTGCTTTTGTGCTATTCTCAAGATATTTCCTGCTAATGTGTCTTGTTTTGACCACTTTGTTTTTAAGTCCAAGACACAGATCATGTTGAGTGAAAGCCCCACAAGAGCATGCATATTTTACATTAGTGTATACCCAGGATCTGGAAGAGTGCATATACTCAACAAATTTTCTGAGAGTCTATTTGTACTAGATGTTGTTCTTGGCATTTGGGATACATTAGTATGCAAAAAAAAAAAAAAGCCTGCCCTCAGGAACTTGCATTCTGAGTGAAAGAAAGAAGCTACTTAATCACAGTCATCAAAACTTTTCCATAGTCCATTTTTTGACTTGTGTATAGAAGATTACTCTGAAGAACAGAGGCAATTTGGAAGTAGTACTCTTCTTGGTATGGTGAGCCATACCACCACCCCAGATGCTGCAGCTTGCAAGGCCACCAAGCCTTCTCCCAGCTTTTATGAGAGTGATGCAAGAACACATGGTCTAAGAAGATCTGGTTCATTTGAGGAAATGGGCTTCATCCTAACAGAGCTTAGGATTCCTGGTCCCCATCTACTGGATCACTTCATTGGTCTTCACCCTAGAAGGCAGTACTGGGGCAAGTGTGGGGTCCAGGAGGTTCGCCAACTTGTTCTGAGCAGTAGGTGTGTATCCATTGTGCTTGGGGATCTGCTGTCTGCAGGGAACGTGTGCCTCCTCCATCAAGAAAGCTGCCAGCATTCACAATTGGAACGTAAACAGGCCAGCAGTTTCTGATTAATGCAGATTGGACCTATTCAAACAGTCACAAAAAGAGATCTTTCCCCTGAAGGAATTTACATGTGAACAGAGACTAAGATGGGAAATAAACATTTCTATAATGATTAAAGTTAATTGGCTTGAAAGGATGCCTCTGAAAGAAATGCTTTCTGGTTTTAGTTCCAATCTATTTCGGGACAAGCCTGTTTTTCATAAGATTTGTAACTGCAAACAGATACTGCCCTTTCATTGGAAACAGATGGCAAAGGACATAATTAAAGAAGTATGCACTGGCATCTCAAATAACTGCTTTCAATTACAGCATTTCAAGAGTATTAAGGGGAGATATTTTAAACAAGACCACTGCAAAAATAGATTTTGTCATTAACTTTGAAATAATATTTGACTTAAGGCTGAAATTTCCATGTGCCAGGCCTGAATTTCACAGGCCGACACTGATTGGTGCAGAAGAAATTGAATCACTGTGGTCCTATCATTTAAGGGGAAAAAATCTTATTTTTTAATGTAGAAGAAAAAACTATTTTTTCTCTGGTAAGACTCATATTTTATCTTGAATTTCAGTTATATTTCACAATCTTGAGCAACTTGCATAGTGAAACCATTTCAATGCTGAGTCCAGTGTTATCTATAGGAGTTTGTGGGTTCAGCCAGTGTGTCTAGGCCTATACCCCATCATCAAGCATATTTGCCCACCTTATAGCCCAAATTGTTGAAAATACGCTAAATTCATGCTAAAATGGACATAAAAACACAAATTTGGCAGATTGTGTGTGCTAGTACATTTAAAAATCTGTGGTTTGCTTATTATAAATTTTCCTCACTAGATAATTTTAATGGACATTACAATAATTATAACATAGCTAAGTAGAACTGACAACTTACAAAATGCTTCACGTGCATTGTCCTATCATTTGAAATGATATTTACTTCACTTAATAAAATAGCCCTTGGGCATGTAACACATAACAGACACTACACCAAAAGATAAAAAAACAAGCAATACAAATGTTCATTTGCCTTCTTGAAGCTTATGATTACATGGTGGGTAGACACAAGTGAACAGACAATTACAATACAGGATTGTAAGTGCTGTGGAGAAAGGTAGTCAAGATAGCATAGAAAAACCAAACAAAGGCACTTAACCCATTATCTTAAACTTAGTTTTAGAAACAAAGAGTAAAGCAACCAACAACATATCATCTTAGCTACTGAAGCACGTATGCTTTCTGACAGACCACTGGTTCCCAGTAACTTTAGCAGAGGTCAGTCCAATTCACTGATTACTAACGACCATGAGTTGGTGAATAAGCATAGAATAAATTTACTTTTGATTACATATGTACACACTTACATAATTGTGTACATACACATATACAGAGATGGAGAGATAAAGACAGGACACACATGAGCTATACTACTTCTGACTCACTAAGCAAAGTTGTATGGACCTTCTAGTCATTATATGGAGTGCGATATGAGCACTTACCCACCTGCCTTTCACTAATAGTCTGCACACTTCGAAGAAAAATGTAGGGTTATGGTGAATAACAGGCAAGGACAGAAAATATTAGCCAGTCTGCACATCAATTTCATCTATGAGTAGTGAGTCAAATGTTGCGATTAGATTTTTGGAATTTTTTTTACTTGCAACAATTACACACTAAAAAATGTTCTAATTTCCTTCAAAGTTATACTCAGTGTTCAAATTCTCCACAAAGATATTCAAATTAGTCCTACCCAATAATTAGCTTTTCCTCATTTTGGATAGCCTCTCTCACTTACAGTTTGTGTGTGTGTGTGTGTGTGTGTGCGCGCGCGCGCACCCTATATTCTTTATTATTATGGGGATGAACAGAGACAGTACCACAAATGCCAATGCATTTATTTTAAAAGATACTGTATAGATTTGTACCCAAAGAATTAAGAAAATGTGATGTAAACAACAATAATGTTTTGATAAACAATGAGAGGAGAAAGTTGCTAATTTGAGGCAGGATACAAAAGAGAAATTCTGAACTCTGGCTAAGGGAAGAGTGTAAAGGGTGTAGAACCTTGAATGATGATTTTTTTTTTAAAAGTGAAGGAAAAAAAGTCCTTTCACTAAAGAAACTTAAATTCTTCAAGTCAAGTTGAGTACAGTGGAACAGGTCTATAATCCCAGCACTTGGAAGGGTGAAATAGGAGGATCACAGTGAGTTTGAGATTAGCCTGGGCTACATCATGAGTTCAAAACCAGCCTGAGATCCGTCTCAAAAAACCAGAATAACCCAAAGCAAAATTTTTCAAGTGAGAGTATTTTTTAGCTCAGGGCTGGGACTGATTGGGAGTAGTAAGCTGAACGATGATCCCTGATTCTTCACACTTTCTCCTTTCATACCCTGCCATGGCCTTGTCATGGGTGGAATGCATACCTTTGCTTATCAGGCTTTGGGTTTAGTGCTGTGCATTGCTTTGACCCTGTAAGCAAGAGTGACAGTGGAGCCATTCCACACCAAGACCTTAAGAAGCCTTACACACTTCCTCTTATTCCCTAATGCCTCTGCTCTTACCATGGAGGAGTATGCCTTGGCTGGCTTTCAGGACCCAGGACAGTGAGAGATGTGGATCTGAGCCACCTCACCTGTCTGGCCCATCTGTGGTGGGAAGCAAAGCCAAATAGCAAGTTGAAGCACATCTACCCCACTGATCCAGCCTCACTCCCAGCTCAGCCAACTTATAGACCTGTGAAAATAAATGATTGTTCTTTTAAGCTGCTGAGTTTTGGGTGATTTGTTACTCAGGTAACTGTAGAAAAAGTTAATTAATAATTGTTTGGGAAAGAAATGGTGGTATATAGAAGTAAGAAAGAGACAGAGCTAGAAACAGGCTTCTTACTGGCTGCCTTTCCTTGGTTCTCCACAATCTATGAGCAGAGAAAGCCATTGTGTAAATAGCTGGCCTATCCAGTGGGTGGCTGCCTTCCTTGGCTTGGCAGAATTCAATTTTCCCTTGCTTGACCAGAAAATGGACTTTTAAAGATTCAGTTTGGGGATGGGAAGGTTATTATTTCTAGTTCACAAATATTCTAATTAAATTGAAAATGGTCTAGGATAAGTAGATTAATTTAGGAACATCTATGCTTCTTATATTCTAAAATATCAGGTACACTTCTTGATTATAAAGCATACTTCCAGTCATCCCTTTGCCTAGTTCAGTGTTTGGTAACCAGAAATTTAATAAATTGTACTAAAGGGCTAAATGTAAAAGGTTCCTGGGTTTCAGGGCCATGTTTCAGAATCTGGATGACCAGTGAAATATTCCATGTGTAGCTCTCAAATCACCCATGCCAACTCGTGACTCTAATTTCATCATGCCAAGCTTACTTCCCCTCAAAATTTTGGATTTATGGTGTAATTCCTAAAGATAGATGAGGAGAGTTTGAGTGATATATCTCCTCTGCATCAATAGTTCAGTTAAGGAATCTAGCCACTTATAAGGAATGAAGGTTGATTAGCTCAACCAGCATGTATTGAGGACACATGATTAATGATCAAACTGTAGTTTTTAACCTTTTCCAAAATCAATGGTATTTATCTTATCTGTCCTCTAACCTTGATCTTAGAAAAATCCGCTTATTCTATATGGGATTATAAACTTGGGGTACTGGTTAGAAAACCAAAAGTGAAAATTTCCTATTACACAACTTGGGTTGATTTAAAGACTTACATGTAGGAAAAAATAAAAACAGTAAGAATAATAGGAGTAATAATAATAAATAGAATGTTTACTGAACATTTACAATCAATAGGCACTCTGCAAAGTACTTTACTTGCATTTTTTTCATTTAAACCTCACACAATCCTATGAGGTAGTAACTATTATTAACCCAAAGCGCTTAAGGCACTTGTAATTATGAAGTAGGTAAGATGGGAAGTGTACAGTGTACATTAGAGTCCTTGGCCATTGTTTGCACTACTTTGCCAAGAGGTGTTAATGGAAAGCATGATTTTAGATATTTTATTTAAAGATAGGAATCTGCTCTCTATATACTCGTTTTTTCACAGTTACACAGTAGTTTTGCTCTATCCCTTGTTTCTCTTGATAGAACTCTAAAAACACAATTTCCAACTGTAGCAAAGGGTGACCCTGCCCTCTTCTCATTTACCCTGTCTCTTGTAATTCCATTCAAGGGTCACTCCCTTGAAGTTTTCAAACAGAAGAAATACAGAAAAATACTGGAATACAGAAAAATCTAATCTGTGATCAAGCACTTCACAAGGAATAGGAATAAAACTATTGGAGCCTTTCCCATGTGAGCTCCTTATCTCTACTCTGTTTTACCATAAATGTTGATCTAAAAAATAAGTCTCACATGTTTAATTTTGGTAATTTATTTTTTGGAAAATAAGAAAATATTCCTCAGAAATTACTTGAGGCCAGGAAGAGTAAATCACTGTGGTGATTTACTAGTTTTGAAAAGTCTACTCCAATAGTTTTCGTGTGGCAAACTATCTGTGTGCTATTGATGTGATGATTCATAGTTTAAAAACAAAACTTTAAGACTATGAGAAAACCATTACTTTACTCTATTTAGAGAATTTTGGAAGATTTTTTTTCCCCTTGGTAAATGCCACAAAGAGATATTTCTCATGAAAATTTAACTGAGGGACAGGCTGTAGCACTGTTAAGGATCGCCTTTGGGAATAGTTATGGGAGAGAGTGTGGAGCCAGGGCTAGTAATTATGAAACACCAAGGAAAAAAGCATATATGTATGAAAAAGGAAGAGGTCGAGAGATGGAGTGAGGGAAGAGGGAAGGAAAGGAAATGGAATGAAAAACAGAATTTAGATGTATGAGGTACATGTACCAACTCTCCACAAGGACTGTAAACATTATATACTACACACATACTAAAAAATTTTTAAATTCTGAAAATAATAATGAGCAGAATGATAGGAAGAGAATAAATGCTTTAAAAAATAGTTTTCACCATACAAAAGCCATAGCATATATTCACATCTGGTTTAGCAGAAAGAATTAACTTGGACATATACTTGAAAATATATTGAAAAATCTGACATATTACTTAAAATTTCTGTAGACAGAGCACACTGGATTTTGAATCTTGGGCCTTTACTGATAATGTGAGTGACCTTAAGCATTATTTCCAAAACAGAACTCAAGAAATAACATGTATGGAAGTGCTTAGCATTTATAGTCGAGGCAAGAATACTGTTAGGACAAAAAAAAAAAAAGAGCCAGGTGTGGTAGTGCTGTAATCCTACCACTTGGGAGGCTGAGGCAGGAGGATCACTGCGAGTTTGAGCCAAGCTTGGACTACATAGTGAGTCAGGTCCAACCTCAGTTACACACAAAGACTCTCACAAACAAACAAACAGTGCCTGTTATGGTCAGAAAAATTTGAAATACAATGTTCAGATCTCAGATTTCTAGAGGTCGGTCACTTCATTAACCTTGGAAAGGATGGTGGAGCTTATGTCACAGAGTCGAAAATACATGATATGAATCTACGGAGTGCCAACAGTAAACACAGCACTTTCTTAGGAAGTGGCATTGAAGGGAATGGGGGTCATTTAATAGGCACAGAGAATAAAAGAGGAACATTAGGGAAAACCACCTATGTCTCTCATGCAAGTTCAGGCTTCAGATATTTTTGACCAAGTGACACCAAGAAAATAACACAAGTTGTGGGGGTCAGACTTGGTTTCAAATCTTGGCTTTGTTTATGGACCTGAGTATAGCCTTTCCCAGCCTCAGAACCCCCATCCGTGGAATGAAAACAAAAATACTTACACTGCAATACATTTTTAAAGATTACAGATGATTTATGAAAATGCCGAATTGACATCTGACACACAGAAGCTGTTACTGTGAGTTCCTTCAAAGCAGAAACTGAGCCTCATGCATCTCTGTATTCCTCACTGTGTTTAGCACAATGCTTGTAATATATATTAGGTATAATAACTCTTCATTGAATGGATAAATAAGTTAAAAACTTGTTTAATGCTCTTGGTGTATGCTCTAATTACCATCAGATGGGGCTTTTGCCCAATTTGGGAAAAAAATTTCCTCTAAAGGACCAACTGAACTCAACCTTTGACTTCAGAGCATGTCTCCAAGACAACAAAACAAAATAAAACAAAACTGGAACACACAGAAATTGGCTGTCATTGGTACATGGCTCTTAGTGATACATTTAGATCCCACCTAAACTTTAGATATACCTATGGCTGTGGACTCAATCTAATACTTATTTTTAAGGTGCCATTATGACCAACAAGTCACTCTGAGAAAGTTAGATACCCCTTTGAGCTTAATTTCTTCATTCATAAATAATTTCCTTAATGGTTGATGTGAAGATTAAATGAGACAGCATATGTATAGTACCTGACACAGATCAGGCAAAGCATGTTTTGAAACTAAGTATAAAACACCAGAGCTCAAGCTTCTTTTATTACATTTTATTTCCAAAGGACTTTAAGCTCATTGAAGAACAGAACCATGACTTATTGAGAACCACTTCGCATGTCCATGCTTGGTTCCTAGCATAATGTAGGCCAAAGAGTAAATGTGAAATCATTGCTTGTAGAGCTGGATTGCTTCCAACTGCTAAACATACTGGAAGTTAATCAAGAGTGTTTTTATAGGAAAATGTGATTTTAGGCATGAGGAACCATAAAAGATTTCAAAAATAAAGTGTACCAAAGAAACTTTTTCTGTTTTCAATATTACTATAGCAATTGTCCAAAGAAAGAACCATAGACCTAATATCTTATCATTTTTACAAAGCTTTAGACAAATTGATCGTTTAGGATAGTTTCAGATACAAGTAGCAGAAAATCCAACATGATTTCGAAAGTAAGTGAATTTTTTTTTGTACCAGGGATTGAACTCAGGACCTTACGCTTGTGAGGCAGGCACAGTGCCGCTGAGCTAAATCCCTGGCCCCAAAAGTAAGTGAATTTCTTGGGCTTACATGTTGGGAAGTGTATGTCAGGATTGACTGATCCAATAAACAGTTCAACAGTGTGATCAAGAATCCAGATTCTTTCTGCTTTTCTGTGTTGGCAACAGTGTTGGCTTTATGTTGGATGTAAGTTAGTTTCTAATAGAGAGTAGGCTACATTTCCTCATTCATATCTAGGAAGAGAAAATGAAAGTGTGCTAAAGCACTAAACGTACTTTCTAACAATATAATGTTCCCACACCTTACCCAGTAATTATCTTCAGTGAAATGTAATGCATTGATAGGATTAGGTTAGTGTGGACCGATTCTTCATATTTCATTCCTTCTTCACAGGGATGCAAGTGAAATGGGGAAAAGTATGATGAGAAGCCAGTCACTATGTCTCCAGTGAAAATTATAATGTTCACAAGAAAAGATGTAGATTTGTTTTTTTTTTTGTACCGGGGATCAAACTTGGATCCTTGCACTTGCGCAGCAGGCGGTGAAACCACTGAGCTAAATCCCGGGCCCAAGATGTAGATGTTTGAGCTGGATGATGTGGTTGAGTGGACAAGTAGCTGTTAAAATAGAATACTTACGAAATTAGAGAGATGTGACTGCAGAAATCTTTTCTTGCTTTACCCTGCCACCCTAGATATGGTTAGGCGCTGCTCCATTCTCCTCCTGTATAAAAATACATGTCATTTCATGTGCATACATCATAAAAATTATGTATTTCCCTTTTACTGATACATATTTGTAATACAGAATCATGAGATTAGTTTTGGTGCAATGGAACATGTGAATAACATATTTTGATTATTTTCATCCCAGTTCCCCCTTTCCTTCCTTCATCCCTTCCCCTTATCCCTTTCCTCATCATTTCTGAAGGTCTATTTTCTAGTTTGCTGTTATCTCCCTTTAGTTGTATTTATTTATTTTTAGATTGCTTATTAAGAGATAACATGTGACAATAAACTTTCTGAGATTGACTGATTTCATTTAATGTTCTACAGTTTCATCCAACTTCCTGTGAATGACATGACTTTGTTCTTCTTTGTGGTGGAATAATACTTCATTCTATATATATACCACATTTTCTTCATCCCTTCAACAATTGATATGCATATAGGTTGTTACTATAGCTTAGCTATTGTGGATTTTGCACTTCTATAAAAATGGGTATACAGTTATCAGTAGAGTACACTGCCTTTAATTCTTTTGGGAATATGGCAAGAAATAATATAGCTGGATCAAATGGTATATCTATTTTTTATCATTTTAAGAAGTCTCCATACTGATTTCCATAGTGGTTGTACTAGTTACATTCCCACCAACATTGTAGGAGGGTTATTTTTACCCTGCATCCTCACCTAAATTCACTGCTTTTTATATTCATGATAGCCATTCTGACTGGGATGAGATGGAATATAGTTTTGATTTACATTTCCCTAATGGCTAAAGACATTGAACATTTTTTCATATACTTATTGCCCCTTTGTACTTCTTTTGAGTACTCTCTGCTCAATTCATTTGCCTGTTTATCAGGTAGGCTGTTTATTTCTTCAGTGTTTTTGAGTATATATTCTAAATATTACCCTTTTATCTGAAGAGTAGCTACCACAGATTTTTTTCCCATTTTGTAGGTTGTCATTTCATTCTGCTGATTGTTTCCTTTACTGTGCAGAAGTTTTTGATGAATTATATTTCTGTGACTATTTTTATAACCCAACTGTAACGGTGTTGAAAGCAGGACTTGTGCCTTACCCAGCTTTATAGCCTCAACACGTAGCACAGAATCTGGCATATGCTAAGGAGGTCAATTTCTAAATATTACATAATGAACAATGAAGGGGTACAAGTTTCAGAAAGGGAGATTTCAAATGTTCACATGGTTGAAAAGAAAACTTCCTAACAATAAACATATCTCTAGCAGCCTTCAATCTCTGAACTATAAAAAGGAAGTATGTTGGATTAATATATAGTTAATGTTCTTTTAAATCCTGGAATTCATTGATTTTCTGAATTTATCAATGGTGATCACAATGTCATGATAGTGGCCCAGATGTCTCCTATGTAGAACTCAAGATGTTCTGTGTGATGAGAAAGTACAAAAGTTAGTTATATGGCTCATGAGAAGTTGAACTTTCTATGCAAGCCTATGATCTCTACGAAGAGATAATATTCCATTTTTTCTTGTCAGCTTTGATGACTAGTCCGTGCTGGTTCTGATCTGGCATGAACTTGACATTGTCTGTCTGTTTATAAAATAAAACTGAAGGAAGTTTCATGAGGCAATATAGTGCTAAGGGTGAAGGAGAGATTTCTTATCAGTCTAAACAACCTTTAGCTCAAGTGACCCTTAAGAATAAAATAAATAGAATCACAAATGACCATGGCAGACATTCAGCATTTAGCTAGTGCTAAACACTGGGCAAGTCCTCTAGCTAAGCGGACAGTACATACTTGGAGATAAGATCTAGCCACAATAAAATTTAGAATTTAATTGGATAATTGCAACACACACACATGTACACATATATACATATATAATACAAAGCAGCACCCAAGACAGCAAAGGGAGTGACTACAGAATATTGCATTCAGGAATGTACTGCTCAGAATACCCTTTCACTCATCCTCCTAACCTATAGTAACTTGTTCAATTTTCTTTTTTTTTTTTTTTGGTACCGGGGATTGAGCTCAGGTCCTTGTGCTTGCGCAGCAGGCAGCCAAAACCACTGAGCTAAATCCCCGGCCACTTGTTCAATTTTCTTCTTGTGATTGATACATTCTAACTAATTTTCTTAATCCTTTGTCTCCCTTAAATATCCCATGAAACCTCAGTTTGCTTATTTGGGGGTTCATAGTTTTACCATCATTTCATAGGTATAAAAGTTATAAATCATTTGACCACTTAGACATAAATACTGTTAGGATAGTCTCTCTCTGTTCCTAGAACACCACTTATGTATATAGGTAAATGCACAGACAAAAGTATTTGAAATGTTTTATACAAACATGTTTACTGGGAAAAGGATGATGTTGTTGAGGCTTTCATATTTTATTCTATGTACTTTTATGTTGTTATTTTAAACAACAAAGTACCTAGGTGAATTAGTAAAATTTTTTAAAAGACTAAATAAAACCTTTACTCCCAGGTGAGTTACTAACAAAAAATATTTGGTCTTATGTTGAATATCCATCACAGTGACAAATACTTGAGATCACTTGGAAGGAGGAAAGGCTTGTTTAGGCTCACAGTTTCAGAACTTTCAGCCCATGGTCAGTTGGCTCCACTGCTTGGCAACCTGTTGTGACACAGCATATCATTGCAGGTACATGAAGCAAAGGGAACTGCTCATCCTGTGGAGTCCCGGATATAAAGTGCGAGAAAGGCAAGGGGCCAGGGTCCCAGTATCTCCTTCAAGGGCATGCACCAATTACCCAGCTTCCTTGCCCTGGGCCCCACCTCTCAGAGGTTCTATCTCTCAGTCCTGCCACAGGCTGGTGACCAAGCCTTTCTCACATAGCCTCTGGAAGATGTTTAAGATCCAAACCATAACATATTTTGAATCTGATTCAAGGCAATAACCCCCATCCATAGGGTCATGGCAAGAAATGACAGTATTTGATCTTGACGGCTTTTTGTCAGGGAAGAATAAATGCAGAAAAATGAAAAAGAAGAGCCTTGATTTTCTGAGAGCCCGTATGTACCAAATGACCCACAGAGCAAACATCAGCAGATAAGCACACTACAAGCTGAGGAGGGGATTGTTCTCAAAATGTTTCTCAGAGGAAGGAGTTGGGTATAGAGAAAGCAGAACTGGCTGCAAGTGAAGAGACAAGAATTGTGCCTCTTGTTCTGATATAATCGAGGACTGTGAACACACAGGATTCATAGACTCTCTCTTGGTTTCAGTTTTCTACTTTCTAGAGTACTAAAATGTAGAATATTTAAAAATTGATAATTATTGATGATTCTCAACATTTTAACTTACCAAGTAGGGACAATAAAAGGGGAAAACTAAACAAACAAATAAGCAGCAAAACCAAAAACTGTCATCAAACTCAATCATCTTTCACTAATGAAAGAACATTTTTGTACCAAAAATGTAGGGGTATAATATCATATTTTCACAAATAAAATTCTTAAAAAGCTTAGCTTTGTGTCTAAAACCTCAAAATTTGCCTTTATCTGTTTCCTCCATAGACAAGTATAAATTTTGCCATGGGCTTCATTTGGGAACTTCAGAATTACATTTCTGTCCTGTGCTGTCCCACTAGCATGTTGTGACCTTGAACTTGATTTTGAACAGTACACTGGGCATTGAATGGCATTCAGAAACACAGAGAGGGTAATCAGAAGACATACTGGCGAGCAGAGAACATCAGTACTGATGGAATGCCTCAGAAGCATTGCTGAACAACAGCTATGTGCTACACCTTTTTCCGGATGATGAAGTTCCACAGTGAGTAAAGTTAACACAAAATTTAACTTCAAGGGAGGATCTAACATGGTTGACTAGAGGAGGAGTCATACAGATACTCAGAGAAGGTTTACTGAAAATACAGATACTCTGAAATAGGGAGAAGTACTCACATCGTGAAACTGAAAATTCAAAAGATGATATGTATAGATCAGACAAATATCTGGATCATTAAAAAGGGAAAACAGTGCCACCATGGTGGTCTATACTACATCTGCCCCTGCTTATCCCAAGGAGTAGCCATCATGAGGTCATCCCAAAGAGTCTGAGGGGATGAGCTAAGCTCTGCAGAGGGGAGACCCCATGGATAGACTCAGCTTACACTGGCCCCATCTCTCCATCTTCCAATTACTACACCAAACACTGGGGAACATTGTGGTGTCCAGTGTGAGCAGAGGAAGTTCCCATTCTCTCTAGCCAGAGAGAAGTAAACATGGTGAAGGTAGCAGGGACCCACCACAGATTACATACCTGGAGACAGAGAAGACGGAGCAAGACTGATCCGTTGGTCCAGAGTGAGCTCTTTCTGTTTTTTCCACAAAGATTTTAAAAATCTGAGTTAGTAGGGGTGGGAGCCAAGAGTCCCAAAATCAGTCCTGGGGAACAATAAGATTCTGCTGGTTGGACATGGAATTCTTGAGACAGATCCAGTTTAACACAAAAATCAATAGTGTTCCTTAGGCCAGTAATGAACCCACTGTTGAAAGAACCATTATGGAATTTAGAATGGAGATTTCTGAAAAAACTAAAAATTTTAATTCCATTCTATTCAGTTATTTCCCTTATAGCTATCTTCCCAAAAGAGGTAAAGATACCATATTATATGTATATCAATATTTATAGGAGCACAAGTCATAACAGTTAAATCTTGGAAGCAACCCTATGCTTACCCACAGATGAATGGATAAAGAAAATAAGGTATCTATATATAATACTACTTATACTATACTATAGAATACTACTTAGTTATAAAGAAGGATAGATTTGAGGCATTTGTAGGAAAATGGGTACATCTTGAAAACATAATATGAAATGAAATAAATTGACACACAAGCTTGAACATCATACAATTTCTCTTACAGGATAAATCCATGGTGCAAATAAAAAAGCAAAATAAAAACTGATGAAAGAATAATACTTAATACACTGTGTATCATCATCTTAAAAGTATGGTCAAAGTGTTATTCAGAGCACAAGTCATAGACAAAAAAGATTCTCTCCTATATAAAGAAACAAACATAATAGCACAAAACTATATCAAATATTGTTATTTCCTAATTATTTTGTTATGAAACTTTGTTTTAGTTTTTCATAGAAGTAAGAGTGCTTTTTAAATATTTTCTGTATTAATATCTATATGATAAAAAAGATTCTAAACTTGAAGTTATTCTATTACCAGATATGTATACTAAGGAATACATTCTGTTGGATTACCTAAAGAAATGAGATGATCACATACTGCAAAAACAAAATAAAACAAAAAAACTGATAAAAGGAAGCAAGGAGATAGATATTTTGCAAATGAGAAGGGGACCAAAGACTGAGTGGAGAATATTGGGAGAGGGGGAAGGAAATGTAAAATAATTAAGATGTGTCATGTACCAACCACCCACAATGAATCTAATCATTATATGTCACAAACATGAATAAAAAAGGTAACAATAATTAAAATGAGTGAACGTGATCTAGATATAGAGGGAGGAAAGAGGGTAGGAAGAAGGGAAATAAAAAGTATCAAGATATGTTAAGTACATGTACCTTTCAAGATGAATGTAAACATCACGTACTGCAACTATGTACTAATAAAAAACATTTTTAAAAGAAAGAAAGAGGGGCCGGGGATTTAGCTCAGTGGTTTCGCCGCCTGCTGCGCAAGCGCAAGAACCTGAGTTCGATCCCCGGTACCTAAAAAAAAAGAAAGAAAGAAAGAAATGTGACTTCTAGAAGCTTATGTTGTAGCTAAGGGAACCTGGTTATTAAAAATACACAAGCAAATATATGTATATTGGATCACATTGGCATAAATAGCATGGTAAAAATAAAGCAAGGTAAGTATGATAGGTAGAGTAGCTCCGGTGTGGAAGGTGATCCGGGAAAGGCTCCTTGAGCAGAGAAGGGAAGGGAAGAGGGAGCTATGTCCACACCTGAGAGAAGAAAAGTGCTGGCACAGAGCGTAGTGAATACGAATGCCTTCAGGCAAGAGTTAAGGAATAGCTGTGCCCAGAAGTAAGGAGAGAGAAAGGAAGTCAGAGGTAGTCGCGGACCAAATCACATAGGACCTCAGACGTTGTAGAGAACAGTGAGCAGAGGAGAGATGCAGTCTGACTTATGTTTTAATAAAACCTCTCTGGCTTCTGTATAAAGAGACTCTCTGTGGACACAAGCAGAAGCAGGGAATTGAGTTGATGCTATAATTTTTGCACTTGGAAATGATAAAGGATATTTATAACAAGAAGAAAGGAGATACCTGAAAAGTACCCCTGTGCTGTTGTTCCTGCCACTGCTTTTGGAAGTGAGAAAATAAGGAAACAATATATTACTCAATGAGAACATGCCTAAGACTTAGGACTGTCTTTCTGAAACATGCACATATACGCATGTTTATTTCATACAGATAAAACATCTCTCTATAACTTATTAAATGAAACTTTGTCCTCTGATTTCTCCAAAACTAATGCTTTGTTTGCTAGGTTAAGACTTTTTTATTTTGTATTTTCTACTTTTATTAGTAATTGCTTTATATGATGCATGGAAACCCTGTGCATTAGTCAAGATTAGATAGGTTATGCTATGGTTAAAAAAACAAAAAAACAACCTCATGGACTTGCTGGTTTAACATAATAAAAGCTTATACCCAGTGAGGATCAGCTGAGAAGCTCTGATCATCTTAGATGTTCAGAGACCAGATGAGAGAAGCTCCATCTTAACATTTGATGACATAGTTGCTGAGTGCAAGAAAACAAACATGGCAACTTCTATACTGTCTTTTAAAACTTCTAAGAAGTTAATATAAACTATTTTCCCTCACATTTCCCTGATATGTCATATAGCCATGCATAACTTCAAATGAAGCAGGAACATGGAATTGTACTATGTACCTAAAAAATAAGAAGTGAAAAACTACTGAATCCTCTTAATGTCTCCTATAACCTGGCTGTTTCTGATTGGATTTTAAATTTTTCTTGCCCTTATCTGTCCACTTGTCCACAAAAATTCCAGTCTTCCTTGTTTACTCAGTTGGAATCTTTGTGACCTAAAAACATGCACATGCGCATAATTGGCACCTGTCATTCTAAATATACACCTTTTCTTTGCCCTCTAGTAAGCTTTGTAGCCAGGAAGTCAATTCAAAGAGATGCTAGGAAAATTACCTCTCCCAAAGTGAAAAAATAGATACAGATTTTCTTTAGAGCTTTTCTACTGTGTGTGTGTGTGTGTGTGTGTGTGTGTGTGTGTGTGTGTATATGATTGGTTAGTTACTTTTCTTGCTTCCTGCTGCTGCGACAAAATATCTGACACCATAAGTTAAAGGAGGAAAGGTTTATTTTAGCTCTAAGTTTGTAGAGGTTTCAGTTCATAGTTAGCAGGCTCCAAGGCAGGGTGTTATGAGCATGGCAGAGAAGAAACACTCCTTGGCAGGGCAAGCAGGAGGCAGCAGCAGCTGTGAGCCTTCCTTTTCCTTTTATCCCATCCAGTCTACAAGCCTATTGGTTGGTCCCACCCACACTCAGGTTGGAGCATCCATTATTCACACCCAGAACTATGCTAAACCACTTTAATTATCATACACTCTCAATCCCAGTATTACACACTCAAAATCCAGCCAACTCTGAAAAGTCCCACCTATGAGCACATGGGGCTTTGAGAGACATCAAGATACAAGTCATAGCACTGCTTACTTTTTTATCCTTTCTGTCCTTTGATAGTCTGATATCCACCTGCTATCCCCACCAGAGTTTCTAATCAATGGAGCAATACCAGTAAGCAATTCCAGTCAGTCCAATTTTGCCTGAACCCCATCCAAAGATAGCATCATTGTTTGCAAGCATTGGGAAAACCATAGCACCAAATTCTTCATCTGTACACTAAGGCATTTATTAGTGGCCAGGTGCTATCCCGTGCAATACTGATAGGCTTCTGACTCTGAAGACACTGTCTCAAATAAAAAAATTGGTAATTCCAGGTCGAGGACTAAGTTTTATATATCATCTCACCATCAGAGTATAAGGCTCTGATTTGCCTTTCTTTTCTAAAAATTCTTAAATCTTTTTATTAGTGTATATAAGTTACATAGAATATTGGTTTTAATTGTGACATCTTCATATATACATATAATATACTCTGATAATATCCATTCTTCTTGACTTGCCTTGAAAACTTTTCAGAGATTTGTGACTATGTAGCCATGACAAGAAGGCAAAAGTTTTTGAAAACCTGCTGAAGCTCCACACAGAGGGACCCATCTTTGCTGACCTGTGAAAACATTCACTCGATTGATTAGAAGTATTGTCTCCTCCACAGAATGACAAATAATACAGGAACTCACCCCTATGGGAAACCTAAAAAAGCTGCCCTCATACAAATAGAGAATAGAATAGTAGCTATCATAAGTTCTGGTATTCTGATTACAGAAAACTATAGTGACTATAGTGACCATAAAGCACTATATATTTCTAAATAACTAGAAGAAAGGATTTTGAACCTTCTCACCACAAAGAAATGATAAATGTCTGAGGTGTAGATATGCTAATTCCCTAATTTGATCAGGAAACACTGTATACATGTATCAAAACACACTGTTCCCCAAAATATATACAATTACTTACTATGTGTCAGTTAAAAGTAAAATTTTAATCTTTTTACGTCATGTACATATATACTAAATACCCACAATGAAAATAGTCATTATGTATTGGAAATATGTACTAATAAATAAAGAAAAAGGAGAAAAAGTGTTGTTGGTACAGTAGAGAGCACAGCTTCCTTCTAATTAATATCAAGTGGAGCTAAAAAAATAATAAAACTTTAAAAGATGAAAGATTTATATGATCTGAAGAGTATGAAAATAATAAAACTTTAAAAGAGTAATATCACTCTTAATTAAGCAAGATGACTACATTTGCTTTCAGAAGTCCTGTGAAAGTATAATTGTGTATGGTACAAAGGAGCAATAGAGTGAATTCCAAGATAGAGAATGTAATCCTTGCCAGTGTTTGGGAGAAAAAATATTAAGTTTTAAAGTACAGACCTACAAATGCTATGACTAGGAATGACCTTTCATTTACTGGACTAGGTAAGAGGCTTCTTGAAAGTGGAGACCTTTTCCATTTTTATTTCTTTCTCATTCTGTAACCTAACATTTTTGCATTACTTTAGACAAGTCATGAATAAACTCTTTTCTAATAAACCATCAAAAATTGCTTTTTCTACCCAACAGGTGGCATTGTTGTTTTACAAATGGCTTTGGAACCAACAGCAGTTAAATAGTCACCAGCGATTTTGGCTTTTGTTGGTGGTGCCTTTGTTCTGTTTTTAGCCCCACCTATTTTTCACAGAAGCAGGCAGACATGAGGAGTAACGAATATTCTTCTTTGCAGAAGCGCTTTATTTTTGAGAAGACATATCATTGATGAGTCGATTCAATTACCAGTTGTTGTATTAGTAAATAAGAAACATTTAACTTCTCCCTTTCTGGTTCCTCTGGATTAACTGGGAAAGAATTCTTTGCTTCCTCTTCATTGCTGTCAGTGACTAATTTAATGATTATTCATACCACTTGAACTTACAAATTAACTAAATCACTTGTGCATTGAGACAGTGTCATTTACAGAATTTGGGTCTGATGTCTTTATGAGATGTAATCAGAAATATGATGAATAAGTGCCATCCAACAGAAAGGCAGGCCTGTAGAAACACTATGGCATGTCCTCCTCCGCCTTATTCACTGGACATGGAACCATATGACTTCTGACTCTTCTCCAAACTCAAAATGACCATAAGAGGTAAACGTTTTGAATAGATTTTGGACATTGAGGCAGCCTGAGAGTGCAACTAATGATACTCATAAAAGAAGACTTCCAGAACTGCTTCAGCAAGTGGTAAGAACAATGGAATAAGTGTGTTCAAAGCAAGGAAGAATATTTGTAGGAGGATTAATGGCAAGGTTTCTTTTACAGCAGTAAATTTTTATTTAAACACCCACCATATTTTTCAATCACACCTCATATATACAGTGGAATATTATTTGGCTACCAAAAAAAAACCCAGTGTCATTTGCAAAACATAAATGAATCTGGAGGGCATTGTTAGGTGAAATATTCCAGCCACAGAAAGGCAAGTGCCACATTATCTCAGTCATCTGTGAATTGACCTTGGAGAAGTTGTGGGTAGCATGGCCAGAAGGAATAAAAGGAGATGGACAAAGGTTAGTCAACAAGACAAAGTTAAAGTTACAGTTAGATGGAAGGAGTAAGTTTCCATTTGCTGTCGTACAACTTGATGTCTCTAGTTAATGTACTGTATATTTCAAAATAGCTAGAAGTAAGGGTTTTGAACTTTCTTATCACAAAGAAATGATAAATGATTGAAATTTTTGAGGTCGTGGATATGCTAAATTCTTATTTGATTATTATACAATAATTATACAATGTGTGCTTGGATTTAAATGTTGTACTGTAACTAAATATGTACAATTATTAAGTCAATTAAAAAGAAAACCACCTAAAATAAAATGAAAAATAACATTTAATAAGAATTCGCTGTATGGTAGACTCTTTTCTGAGCATTTATGTGAATCTTAACAGCAATCCTAGGGAGTAGACAAAATGGGGAAACAGTCCTCAAGAAGTGAAGCAATCACATCAGGGCAGAGTGGGGATTTGAATCAAGGCAGTATGTGGTCAATAACAGCTGATACCCACAGAGCACTCATCAAGTAAGTGTTTTGGCCTTAGGACACATCTGGTGACTGAATGTCTTGTTAACTCAGAACTAGGCACTAACCATTCTTTTTATAGTACTTTTATTTCTATAGGGTTTGTCTTTCCTAACAAAATGGTAATGCATTTGCTTCTTGGAAATAAGCAGAAAGATTTGTGATAATGTGAGTTACTTTAACATTGGATAACTAAGCTTCAGAACTCTAGCAATTTACTAAATATCACAGCAGGGCCAGGGATTTAGCTCAGTGGTCCCACCACTTGCCTCGAAAGCGAAAGGTCCCAAGTTCGATCCCTGGTACCAAAATAAATAAATAAATAAATAAATAAATATCACAGCAGTCTGAGACTTTCCCCGTAAGGTACATCAGTTACACGTTGTACAGCATGTTATTAAAAGTTAATAATATGTATTTATGACTCTATGTTATTTTCAGCTGTAGGAAATATGATCAAGTTACTTATTAAGATTTCTGAAATTTTGTTAATTTTGATTTACCAATATAACACAAAGAGAAAACACTTTTCTAAAATAGGGAAATAGTACACACAAACACACACGTCCCACACACAATCAAAAGACAGGTAATAGTTTTCTGTCCTTAAAGATATAAAAAGTCATAAATTCCAACAATCTGTAACATTTCCTTGCCTGAAAGCAATCATAGAAAGTTTTAGTGCAGGGATCAGGGTGGGGTGGAGAATTCCTAAGAGTGACAGGCTTTTGGGTGAAAAGCAAAAAAATAAGACAGAGAAATTTGGGCATGGTTTGATTTCTGACCATGGAATGGGTTAGCAAGAACAGGAAAATATAATGTTCTTATTTAGAAATTCACTAATACTCTTTGACAGCTCATTTCATAAACTTACAAGTATTTTTCTCTCGTTGTTGAGGAATGGGATATTCTGGTTAATACTAGCCGTGGTACTTATTAATTCAATACAGCTGAGTTTCAGGATTCCTAATTAGGCATCTGGCCACTTTACATGGAGTCTGCAAAGATTTTATTTTTTAAGGGAAATGACTAAGTGTTGTAAATATATATTTTAAATCTCTGCTAAAATTCTGGAAGAAATATTAGTGCCTCCATCATAGCAAATTCGACCTATAATAAATTGCTAGAATTCTGTAGTTTGTCTAGAATTAAATTAATACCTAAATATTAGCCCAAACTTCAAACCAGAGTTCAAATAATGAAACTTTTTCTCAAAATTCTCAGGTTTATTTTCAATAGATTAAAAGGCAGTGTCTTCATATTTGTTCTTTTAAAAAATACACAAAAATGAACAAAACTTTGACAGAATTTTAGACTCACACAGAGGGAAAAATGTGTGGCTACTTTGATTGTTTACAATCTGTTTTTTACATACTTGAGAAGTATCTTTGTAGGTTCAATTATTCCATTTTCTAATTAGAGGGAATAAAATATATAGTTACATAGTATATATAGCTTTGCCTTGCTGGTCTTCAATTTTCTCTGTCTTTTGGATAAACTCTAAAAATAAGTCTCATTTTACTTCCTACCACTAGGATTATCCTCCAGAAGTTTCAGTATACTTCTGAAGCCAATTATATATTCTTGAGGCAAGGTGGAATGAGAAGGGAGATTTTGAATGTGTATTTCAACAGTAGCTATCAGAAAAATTATAAAGAAGTTTGACACCCCAAATCAGCAAGGTGTGAGGTTGCAGACATCCTCACTCTGTGTCGGTGGGAGAAAATACTGTTTACCCACTTTCTGGAAAGCACTTAAATAATTTGTGTAGGAGAGCCTTTACAAAAGTATATGCTCTTTGACCCTGCACTTTTACCTGTGAGTTAATCTTAAGGAAATAAAGGAACATTTATAAAGGATTTATGCATACTGATATTCATTGCAATGTTATTTATAGTAATTAAGAATTCAAAATAGCCCTGTGCCCATCAATAGGGAATGGATTAAATAAATCATATCTGTCCACACAGCAGGGTACTATGTAACTATTCAAGAGAAGATGTTTATTAACTTGAATGGCCATAACACAGTGTTGAGTGACAAAAAGGAAATTACAGATGTATTTGTAGAAAGAAAAGTGAATTTAAGTATGTGTGCATGTGTGAACAATAGAAGTAAAAGGCTGTATGATTAAATTTTAACTACAGTTTTTAGAGAGTATTTCATATTATTTTATTTTCTTCGTAATTATTTACTATACTTTCTGAATGTATAGGTATAGTATAGGTATATATTTATCTGTAGATATATGTACACATGAAAAAGGCTATTTTCATTTTATATGCACATACATATGCACATATGGTGAGAAAACAAAACAAAGAGCCCCTTGAAATAATGATCATGCGATGATTCCGAACTTTTCAATCAATACTTTTAATTCAGTAAATATTTTAAAGAGGCTATATAAATCACTACACTCCAGACTGCATTTCATTCTTTCTTCATCCCTTCAATATTGTCCCTCCTCTCATCTGTTCCCCTTCTCACCCTCCCCTCCTCTGTCTTTGCATTTTCTCGATTTCCTCTCATCCCCATTCTATCTTCATTTTCCTCTTTTTCTGGCCCCCAGAACCACCCTGTGTCACTTCAGATCACTTGGTCCTGATTCTCTTCAAACAAAAATATGTGCAATTTTCTTCCATACATAACTGACTTCTGAAAGATCCTTCTACTCAACCTCTTTTTGTTACTCTAATAGGAAGTGTATCTGGCAAAGCCATTAATGAACTCCTAATGGAAAAAGCCCTGGGCTTTGAGTGCCAGTGGCGATGAACTCCCAGGGTTAGTGGCCCTCCTCACCAGGGGGAGCCATCAACCACCAGCAGCTCTTTGGAACTCTTATGACCACTGGAGATGGTGGCTCTTGCAGTCCTCTACCACTCCCTGCCATCCTCTGCTGCTTCCTGCCCTCAGTGTTACCAGCTCTGGCTGCTGACTCCTTGTGGCACTGGTAGTCTTTAGTGTTATCAGCTCTAGTGCTGGCTCCTTTCAGTAGTACCCGGGGCCTTTGGTGTGACCAGCTCTTAGGGTAATGGCTCATCATGCTCCACCTGAGATACAAATCACAAATGAACAAAAATATGCCATTGAAAAACTTTATTAAGACTTATACTCCAGCATAAGGGGGAATAGCACATAGACTGAACCAGCTAAGGGTATAGTGAGGTTATTTACAAGGAGAAACCCTAGTGGAAAAACCCAAAATTAAAGTATGTTTACTTTTGTTTTAATTCTGGTCTTTCACTATATGCACACATACTGTTTGTTCTTATTTAGGGATAAGAACCTGGGCTTTGGAGTTATCTTACTGTGTTTAGGCTTTATCTTTACCACTAATTGGCTACATGATATCAGTATATCTTTCATGTTTCTCACCTGTGAACTGAGGATAGATTCAAAGTATCTGTGTCGTAGGTCATGATGATAAAATGGGACAATGTAAGCTGTGCCTTAGTGCCAAACACTATTACTGCTATTATACTCTATCAAAATGCACCATACTTAGTTTATACACTCTCCTTTTCCAGGCATTTAAATTATACCTGTGCTTTATTATTACAAATAAATTTGCAGTGAGCATTTGATGCAAGTAAAATATTTTTCTGATTTTTTTTGTATTATTTGGTTTAATTTTTAAGTTCCCTAAGAATAAATTCCCAGAGTTGTGATAAGAGGGTTAAAATGGGATGGAAAATTCCTGGCTTCTCATACCATTCTTCAAATTCTTACCTGAATTGGCACGTGCAGTTGGTGCATATACAAGTTCTCCCAACACAACCAGTGTTGGATAGCATTATATATTTCAATGATTAGTAAATTAATAGTTGTAAAATTGTACCCCATTGTTATTTCAATAAGCATCTACTTGTTTTTGTTGTGGCCAATCTTATAGGCCAGTCTTATAGTCCACTAACCCTCTTTGATATCTAGAACTGATCTATTGATTTTTACCATATAACTTCAGTCATCCCTACCTAACAGTGGCACATCTGTGTACCCAGTTTCTGAGGACAAAAGCTTAGAGTTGTTCTTAGCTCTTTTACCCTATGCTTTACACCTAATCCACCAGGAAGTCTGTTTTTCTTTTCTTTTTAATTTAATAAAATCTGCCATGTGGTTCAATCAAAGTCAGCCCATACTATAAAGAGGTATGATCTAATTTTGCTGTTGTTGTTGATAATGACATAAGTGTCTACATCTTGATCAGAATGCTGATCATTTGACTGCATATATTTGTCAAAATTATTCAGGGGCTGGGCATATAACTTAGTAGTAGAATGCTTGCCTACCATTCACGAGATCCTTTGTTTTAATCTCAGCACTGAAAAAAATTATAGAAATGAACTCAAATGGATGAAATTTCTATATGTAGCTTATACTCAAAACTGACATAAAACTTTTGCAATAAAATTTTGGATTCAGTTTTAAAAAGTGCTTTGCTGTTTGTGCTTCAAAGAAAACCAAGTTTCAAATATTTTTAAGTTTCTGTGTTTGATTTTCTTTTTGGATCTAGATTATACCCATTCAAAAGGTTACAAATTCATGACAAACTCTCATTGCTTGGTCTTGTCTGAAAGAATTTGCTTCCCTACTAGGACTTGAGCTGCATAATCTGTCTTGCAGCTGTTCCATCTGCTGAGACTGCAAGTGAGACAAGTGGCATCTGCCCAGGACCTTGAGACATTCACACCAGGGTTAGTTTTTAAAAAATTATTTTATCATTTTATTAATGAATAATATTTATACATATTTATGATGTACAAAGTGATGTTTTGATTCATGTATATATTGGGCAATGATCAACTCAGGGTAACTAATGTAGCTGTCACTTTAAATGTTTATCATTTCTTTAAGATGAGTACATTCAAAATCCTCTCTTCTAACTACCTTGAGATGTATGTAGAGTGAATATAATTAACAACAATATATTACATAACTAAGTTTTGATTTTAAGGATCAATTTAGGATCTGTGAGTGCCACAAAGATACAACACTACTAGCAGTTCGAATTTTAACATAGGTTATCTTTTTATTGTTGTTGTTGTTACTGTGGATCAAACTCGGGACCTTGCACTTGCAAGGCAGGCAGTGGAACCACTGACCTAAATCCCTGGCCCCTAACATAGGTTATCTAATTAGATGTTTACAGTTTCCAGTGTTCCAAGTAAATGAGGTTTAAGTTAAGGGAAAGGAGTAAATTAAGAGAAAGAAGATCTTTCAAGAAGGCCTGACGTGAAGCATTTGAGGGGAAACAATGTAAACATTGGGTACCCAGAAAATGAGAGGCTGCAGCTGAATGAGAAACAGAATTCTCAAAAGAAAACACAGGAGAACTCGGTTTATAATTGTCACTGACTTCTGCCAGGGCTGAAATTCTGCAAATACCTATACCTAACAGAAATAGAGCTGAATTCTTAGTGTTCCTTGACATTAAACTTTGTCTTTGGAACCAGAAGAGTTTATTATAACTGTTTCCATTTTATTCATTAACCTTAGCTAGTTATCAACAAAATCAGAATTTAAATGTAAGGTTTCTAATTCCAAAGCCTTTTCTGGGTTCCTTTATGCTAGGCTACCAGACAGATTCTTCACTAGAAATTTCTATAAGTAATGATAATGACCATGATAGTAAAATTACTACAACAATAACAACTACTGTTACTGATATTTAATGAACATTAATTGTGTGACAAGCATTGCATAGACCAGAAACTAGGAGTTACTGTTAGTCCACCCCAACAGCCTTTTGATTTCTTAAAAAAATATCTCACAAATCAATTTCTTCACCTCCACTGCCTTATTTTGTGTCCCTTACTTGATTTCTGAAAATGCTTCCTGTACCTCTCATCCACTTTGGTCTTCTTCTAAAAATGGCTCATATTTCATCTGGAGAAATCTTTCCAAAAACACAAGTTCTATTATGTTCTGTCATGTTTGAATCTCAATAACTTCCCATTTCTGTTAGGACAAAGATAAAACTCCTTAATGTTGCTTAGAAGACCTTGTGTCTGCTATTGGAGTCCAATCCCACTCTCTCCACCTCGCTTTCTGTGTGTCAGCCTTGGTGTTTTTGTTCCACATATGTGCAAGTTCACTCATGCTCTTCTCTCTGTCTGGAGGGAGACCGCTGTGTAACTTTGCTTCACCTGTGATTCTGACCTCGTCCTCACGTCTCACCTCAAGCATTATTTCTTCGAGGAAGCCCATCTTGATTTCATATTTTGATTGGGTTTGCTTATGACATACTTTCATTAAAAAAGTTTTGCTTTTTTCTGGGGCACCTATTCGAATTTGTAGGAGTACATTTGTTAACATGGTTCTCTGATTATTATCTCCCCTTATCTAAATAGAAAGCTACATGAGAACAGTAACTGAGTCTGTAGTTCACTTCTCCATCCCCAATACCTGGCATGTAATATTTATTTAATAAAGATTTATTAAATAAATAGTCCTAACAGATAGTACTGTGATTACTGCTTCATCATACAGAACAGCTGTGTGATAGATAATATTAAAAGTATAAACAGTGCACTCACATTGCACTGTGGAATATGCTGTCCGGGCTGGTGGAATGAGTCAAATAACATTAGCACAGATCCCTTAATCTAGTTTCCTCATTGTCACTCAGCAGCAAGACAGATTGGGAAGAATGGGAAACAGCTTTGATGAAATACCATATGTGAGAAAGGTTCAGGCATACTTTGTACTAGAGTCCTCAGAAAAGAATATGTGCTGAAGACATATGCGAATAATCTTGATCTTTCATTAGGTACTTGCAAAAATTAAATTACATGATAATGTAAACCTAGAAATTCCATTCCGATATATTTACTTAAGAGCAATGAAAAAAGTATGTGTGTGTATATATATATATATATATATATATATCCACAAAAAGACTTGTACATGAAAGTATGGAACAGAGAAAAAATGAAAGAGATCAGCTGGAATGCAGAGTTATTTCATTGGTTAAATTTATTGCAGTCTTCCCTGTTTCTTCAGACAAAAGAAAATTCTCCCAGGAAAGCCATGTGGTTACCTGGTTGTGACAGAATAAAGTTCAAACCAGTTTGCACTACTGTTTATTATTATTATATCCTTCTTAATATGCTCTTCTCTTATCTTGTGACACTTTGCTTCTCAGTTCTTTTTCCTCTGTTCTCTCTCTCTTTCTCTCTCTCTCTTCCCTCTTTCTCCTTCTTCTCCTTAAACATGTCTATACAGTAGTCCTTCCTCGTCCATGGAGTATACATTATAAAATCCCCAGTAAACTAACAAAACTATGAAAATACCAAACCATATATATGTCATGTTTTTTCTACTACTTGTACTTCTATGGTACACTTTAACTTATAAATTTGGAATAGTAAATTTAACAGCAAGCTGGGCATGGTAGTACTGACCTGTAATCCACCTCATTGGGAGGCTGGGGAAGGAGAATTCCAAGTTCAAAGCTAGCCTAGGCAGCTTAGTGAGATCATATCTCAAAATCTAAAAAAGGCTGAGGTGTAGCTCAGTGTTCAGTGGCAGAGCACTTGAGAGAGGACCTGGGTTTAATCCCCAGTACTGCACCAAAAAAAAAAAAAAAAAAGAAAGAAAGAAAAAGAAAAACAGATTAACAACAATAACTAGTAATAAAAAATAATTATAGTGATACAGTCTAATGAAAATTGTGTGAATATGCTTGTACTTCTTTTTACCTTTTTACTTACAGGAAGCATTTTATGTCTTCTCTTTGACACATCTGAATGGCCAGCATCATCGTCCTGTGCTTTGGGGCTGTTATTAGGTAAAATAAGGATGATATGAACATACGTGCTATGAGACTGTAACAGGCTGGTGTGGATTCTTAGCTGTATGTAAGGTGGAAAGGTTTGATTTTGAGCTGCTTATCTGTCAGCATTGTCCATGCTCTTCTTTAGCGCCCTCTAGAGGAGAGGGTCTCCATGTGGGCTTCCAAGATGTTACCAATCCACTGAAAGTTCTTGCTCAACTCATACAGAAGTCACAAATTGGTAAAATAAAAGGGTTTTTGTTGTTGTTATTTTTTTTTGTTTTTAGTTTTAACAGCCCCGGGCTTTGTGTGCCAGTGGTGATGAACTCCTAGGGTTAGTGGCCCTCCTCATCAGGGGGAGCCATCAACCACCAGCAGGTCTTTGGAACTCTTATGACTACTGGAGATGGTGGCTTTTGCAGTTCTCTACCACTCCCTGCCAGTCTCTGCTGTTTCCTGTCCTCAATTTTACCAGCTCTGGCTGCTGACTTCTTGTGGCACTGGTAGTCTTTAGTGTTATCAGCTCTAGTGCTGGCCTCTTTCAGTAGTACCAGGGGCCTTTGGTGTGACCAGCTCTTAGAGTAATGGCTCAGCATTCTCCACCTGATATAGAAATCACAAATGAACGAGAATATGCCATCAAAAAGCTTCATTAGGACTTACTCTCCAGCGTAAGGGAGAATGGCATATAGATTGAACCCTCAGATGATTTAGGGAAGTTACTTGTAAGGAAAAAAAGGTGGGCTTGAGCATGTGACGTGTTCAGACTTTCTGGTGGGTCAGGGGTGGGGTAGGGGCTCCTCCTAAATCTAATTGGGGAAGGGTGCAGAGGGGTGGAGCCATCCAGAGAGACTGCAGAGGGAAGAGTCTGGGGGAAGTCCTCAATGGATCCCTGGTCCAGCCAAAGCAAATGTCTCCCAGAGTGGCTATAGAGTAACTGATGTAGCAGGCCTGGCTGCAAGGCATTTGAGGCAGTCATGGAAAAATAAATGGTACTACTTGGTTAGTGTCAGGACCTTCTCTCCTCCCTCAATACTATAGCAGTCAATCTGATAACTGAAACAGCTACTTATAGAACAAGGCAGCAGCATACACAGAATAGATTTGCTGGACAGAGGGATGATTCATGCCAGGATGAAGGTTGGTGTGAGATTTCATCAACTACTCTGAATGGTGAATGATTTAAAATACAGTTTTGGCTCCGTGCAAGGCTCTCTGCTAGGCACTATGAGGAAATTTTCCATTTAATTTTTTCTGACTGTAGTTGACCACAGGTAACTGAAACCATGGAAGTCAAAACTGAGGATAAGGGGGGAGGCTACTGTGTTCTTCTTTTCCTCTCTTTTTGACATCTCCCTTGACAATATCATTTAGTCACACATATTCAGTTATGCATTCCATCCACTCCAATAACCAACAAATCTATACCAGCTCTACTTTCATTCTAGAATATTAGTTGTGCAGTTTGAACTGGTCTTTTGATCCCTTCAATCTGGGCATTCTCAGAATCTCGCATTCAAATCTCTAAATGTCTGTAATCATCCTGTTTCCAGCTTATGTTCTTTGTACTGCCATCTCCCCAGGCTGATCCTCTTGCTCCTCAGCCTGCATGGCCAAAGAAAAGTGTCTAACAGGTAGACTTCTAATCTCTGTAGCCCTGGTCTCATCATCCCCAAACCTTCTGTTACTACCCTGGTTCAGTCCCTTGCTACTTTTCTATAGTTTGTTGAAACAGTCTCCAAACTGGACTTTGGTCCCCTATTTCTCTTGTTTTTCTCTCTTTTGACAATCATCTTTCTAATGCCCAACTATAATAATGCATTCTTTTGGCTGAACTGTTTTTAATGGTTTCCTGTTGCTTAGCGAATAACTTTCAAGCCCCTTACCCAGCCTTCTTGGTCTAGGTGCAGTGTACTTCAATTTAGCATTTTACCCTCTGTGCTAGTATTTCTTTACTGCCCTGATCCTACATTCCAAACCAGTGCAACTAGGTGCTTTCTTCTTTACATCCTGAGACTCCTTCCCACACATTTACACCTGAATGAAACGTAGCACAAAGGCTCCCTGACTTTCCTAATAGAACACATCTCCCTTAGCTATGGACATGCTCAGTGCTTTCCCTGATGCTAATCTAGGAAATGAGCCCTTTTCTTTCCTGTCATAATTATGCCCCTTATTAACTGTTGGCTCCCTGAAAACATATCTATATTTGATTCATCATTGTATTCCTCAGTGCCTAGCAGAGAGTTGAAACTAAATGTACATTTGTTTATTTAATGAAAGCCACACGGGAGAAAAATGTAGTTTAGATAGATATACAGATATTAGACATGGGCCGCTCTTTAGCCCATGTCTTTTTTACTGTATGGTTAAATTGTTTTCATGTGTGAGTTATTGTTGAATCACTTATCTCCCTTTTACTACACTTCTCTTTACACCAGTCATTTTTGTCACCATTGGTGAAGGATTCATTTTATGTGTGGCTTAGAGAGCACAAGGTAGTTTTCAGAAACTAGATAAAAGCACAACTTCAAAACAGCATTACCATATTGGTGACTGGACAAACATGTGTTTAGTTGCCTTCCACAGATATGCTCAGGTGGAAAGCTGAGAGCCACTGGGGACTTTGCCTAGAATAGTGCTGTTCAATTCAGGCTGTATAAGGAAATTGACATAAGGCTACACTCTCTTGTTACATTCTCTTTAATCTCAAATTCATAGTTTCACATTACAGAGAGAGAAAACCTCTGAAGTATGATCCAGCTATTTAAAAATACAAAAAAAAAAATCTAAAGTAGGGCCAGGTTTAATAGTAAATTGACCCTTTATTATAATACAAGTAGAAATTTAAAGCTAAGACAATCTTGGATATTTTCAGCTAATGTTTTCATTATGATGTTAGAAAACTGAAATCTGAAAGTGTAAGTTATTGGTTAAGGGAATTTGGTTTATTAAAATAACAGCAAGAACTAGGCTTTGGACCCCCTATTTAGTGCTACTCAGTGTTTCAAGAAGCTTTGGAGTAAAACAGTTGCCTGAAAATAGTTTCTTCCATATCTTCTTTTAACTACAAAAGTAATAATAATAATCCATAATTACACCTTTTCTTCATATGTGCTAGACATTGAAATATATAAATTATACACATGACCACTTCTTTAGTCCTCGTACACTATATGCTGAGCTAGTATTAGTTCCATGTCACCAATGATGATGGTAAATTGACTGTGCTTGGTGTCACATAACAGTTCCTATCACAAAGTGTTCACAAGGAGAAAGGCAATGGAAAGCTAAGTCTACCTCTTCCTCACAGTTTTATTAAGATATTTCTAGTCCATTGAAATCTATGTAAATAGGGAAGAGTGGAGGGGGTGAAGGGCGCACAGGTATTAGAGGAAAAAATAAGAACCAAGATACATCATGTACAGGTACAAACACCCAATGATAAATGTAAACGTATTGTATACCTAAAATGTACCAATTTAAGAATAAAAAAATATCTGATTACTATGTTTTAATCATAGTCTGTTGTGAGGGAGGACTAGAAAAAGGAGAGTTCTTTTCACCACCATACCTGTTTCTTCTTATTCTTTGTGGAATATTTTAGGATTCTCACAAGTACTCTGTACAATAACTACCCTTGAATTCTAGATCTAACTGCAGCAGAATTTTTTATTCTTTCTTTCTTGTTCTTTGTACTTACTCTTCAGTCCTTACCACAAACGGTCTAACTTATCACAGTTTAGCAGTGGGAAATACGTTCATCACTACATCTTGGAATTAATATAGGGAGAGTTACTGACAGCACATCATTCCTTCAGAAGAGAGTTGGAAGGGCAAGTAACTGGAAGGAATTCGGTGTCAGGCTGGGTCTGCTGGTTTGGGGTCAGTTCCCTTCCTCCACATTGGTTTTCAGCTTTATGGGATCCCATTCAGGCCCTTTTTCTCCATGATGCTGAAGCAAAAGCAATTGTATGTTTCTCCAGTTCATTGTCAGCAGAAATCTGGACTGGTATGTTACGTGTGATCCAGGAGCATGCCAGTGTGGGCCTGGTTTGAATCTCCACGGAATTCTACTCTATATAGAATGTTGCTGTCACGAAGTACACATGTCAGGGATTTCAAAAACTGTTCCATGTCTTTTAAATCATTCAAATCAAGCCTGCTTTTTGAGAACTACCATTTCTACCCTGGCATCCATTTCTGCTCCTCCACTTATTATCCAGCAGTGGAAGAGAGAAATGGTTTTGGTGAAGCCTTCATAGTGGCAACTCCAGTCACTGTCTTAATGACTGATTCATTTGGCTGCTTGGCTTTGGATATCTTACTTGATTTCTCAAAATCTCAATCAGGTTAAACATATATAGTAATAATGCCCACCTTTTAGAGCTTTTGCGAAGATTAAGTTAGAGAATATAGTCCTAAGCACAGTACCTGCATTGCAGTGTTTCATAAATATCAGCAAATATTATTATTCTGTCATGATTTCATCATCCAATTGACAATTGATACTGTAAGCAAAGTCTCAATGTTCTCCTGCCATATTTCTTGCCAAATCTTGTCCTATAATTTCTATACATCTTAAGCTTATGAAAAAAGCTTCAGTTGTCTGTAATTCACAACCAAAACATAGGCATTAAAACAAGAATGAAAAGATATATTCAGTCATATTTTCATCTGGCCCTTTACATATGGACAGATGAGAGGCAGGATACAAGGAGACAGTTAAAAGGGTTGAAATGAATGCCTCCAAGGCTGTTCTTTATGAGCATTGTGCTGGCCAATCAGAAGACTAGCATTTCTCCTTACTTCAGCTTGGGAAACTGACATAATAGTCTAACACATGAATAGTAACAATCAGAAGTACAGTGATACCTTGGTACTGGTTGTTGGTTGCTTTCAGGAGGCATTTCAAGTACCAAAATGCCAAGTACCAAATTGTTTTGCTGGAAAGGGTAACAAGTAATGAGGCAATTGACATCAACAGATTCTAGCTTGCACATATAGTATGAAGCAAATGAAGAGCACTAGGGGAATATTTTATTCATAATGTGTCACATACCAAATGTGAAGAGTTTCAAAGCAGTCCAGTATCAAGATATGACTGTAAGTTTGATCTTCAAAAGAAGGGGTAGATAACATTGGGGGGAAATGAGTTTTCACATAATAAGTCATTGTGTTAGTAGGAGAATATTCGCTAAAATGTACAACCTATTTGTTGAGAAAAAGGCTGTTATCTGGTAGGAATAAATATGGGTACCAAGTATTACAATAAACACTTAGTATCGATAACCTAGAACTCATGGTCTTGAACTTTCAAGTTACCTTGGTCTTAGGGAAGCTTGTTCTCTATTAGGGGAAAATGTAACGGAGTCCCTACATATCCCTTCCTATTTTTTAACAGGAACTCAAAGATAAGCTCTTTGTAGCTATATCAGGATAAATAATCATCAATTGGTGTCATACTAGCACCATTGTGTCACAGTAGCAGCCACATCAAAACAAGTTTGTATTTCTATCTCCCCAAATTGCTCTCCCCAGTGTCAGTGATATTTTGCCAGAATGAATGGGAAGGAAAAACTGACTCGCAAGGACTCTAAAATACCCAGGCTTCTTCTTATTTTTTTATTAATCCATATTAATTATGCAGAAGAAGAGTTGTTTTCCTTTGGATCAGAGGTTTAATGCGGGAGTGGGTGGGAGTAAGGGGGTGGGAGGTGCTGAGCCTGAAGGCTATTGTAATACTTTGGGTCTTAACTTGAGTGATACAGGAAAGCACTGGAAGGTTTTAGACAGAGGTGTGGGATCTTCGGAGGTATTTTAGGATCACTGTGGCAAGTGTAGTCTAAGGAGCCGCAGCAGCAGAAACAGGGAAAGGGCCTGTGAGACTGTAGGGTAATCCGAGCAGGATATGATGGCAGTTTGTGCCAACCATGACAGCTGGAGAGTAAGATTTTTCATGTTATTACTATATAAATAGCTTTTAAAAACTTGAAGAAAAATGAGACCAGTGAGTGATTGTATCAAACAGGAGAAATCCAACAGCTGAAGGGTAGAGCACTCTTGCATTTAAATAGCAGTGTCACGTGGGAAAAGCAGCAAAAGAGGCTGAGAAGGAATAGATAAAAAGTAGAAGCTGTCTTGGAAGCCACTGAAAGAAAGGTCACTTAAAGAAAATTGTAAATACTGCTGCTTACATAAGAATCGAGAAACAGTTGTTGTTTTTTAACAACATAGAGGTTACTACAGACATTGACAGGCAGTTTTAGTGGGACCATAAGAGGAAAGAGCGAGGACAAGGTAATTATTGGGGAGACCAGGAGATGAGAGTAGAGTAGAAAATAAATGCAGTTTCTGGACAGCATTATGGACCCACTTGGTGGTGAAGATTTAAGTGAGGTAAGTCAATGTGGACTGTGTCATTCCTCAGCCATATTCAGCTGTGTGGGTGCTGAGGAAGAAAATACAGAGAGTTAGATATACCCAAGGCTGTGGTTTTTGCCATGTAAGAATAGTGAAGTAAGAGGAGGGCATGGGATTTGAGAGAGTATGAAAAGGAATCATGATGATTGAGCATGGAATTTAAGCTGCATACGGGAAGTGAGAGAGGAGGAAGAATAGTGAGGATCAATAAAGGAACAGAGATGGTACTAAGTTGGGCACTACAGAGAAAGAAAGGAAATTTGTTCAGAGTATAGGATGTTAGAGGTTGAGATTACAGAGAACTGTATATTCTCATAATGAAGAGTTCAAGAGTGTGGTGATTGGCTGGCACAGGTACAAAAATCCAGCATTTGTAGTAAAACCCCAAATCCTTATTAAAATGCTCAGTAACATTCAAAATCATTATTGCCTTTCTTAACATTTAAGATGAAATAATTTTCATCTGTCTTCATTCCTGTTGGCTGATCCATGCTAGCATAAGAGTGATTATCAGAATCTTTGAAATATATTTTCATACTATTTCCAGAATCCATAGGCAAAGTTTTGGGGGAAATACTCTGCCTGACAACCACTTTATATGGCTTTACCCAAGCCACACTGTATGTACAGTATGTTCTCTGTAAATATAGTTATTATTGTTGTTCTTATTTTTGTAATGCATTGACTTTCACAGTGTTCTCAGCTCTTTTCTCCTTTTGACTTCTTATAATTTTACACTCCAGAAACCAGTAAGTAAAAATCCTAGTGGTCCTTTACTTAAGCAATGAAGTGGAAAATTAAGAGGCACATAGAATGTTGGAGTATAATGTGAATATGATTTGGTTTAAGCAATTGCCTCCTGGGTTAACCTGCTATAAGTAATCTAGGTCAGACAGTTTGGACAGCTGATGCCTTTGACTGAAATTGATGCATATGAACATTATTGATTAGAAACTAAAGGTTAGTGAGCCTAAGAGCCTCAAAGCCTCAGACAACAGAGTAAGAATAAAGCCTGGCCACTGTGGCAGCTACTACTCCAATCTGCAGAAATCAGATCTGGAGGAGAGTTCACCAGCTGCCACCAGCAGTGTTCCCCATCTGCCTGGTTGTGCACCTTGGCCACCACCCGGAGAAGGCCTGACCAGGATCAGGAAGGGATCTTTTATACCCGCAAGGAACTTGGATTCTGCAAGTGTGCATACTAATACAGTGTCCAGGTTGGTGAAGTCATAAATAATTTCAGATTTTATAATTTAGTCCAAAGGAGAACAGTGTAGCTGTCATCACGAAAAATATAGAGAAGGGCTGGAGGATAGTGCGTAGGGCACCTCTGGACACTTAAGCTCAGCACAACAATTTCTCTTGAACAGTGGGTGAGACTTGACCTTTCTTTTCTATTGTCTGGACTACAGGAGCGTTAGTGTTCTCTGCCTTCCGGCCAAGACAGGGATGACAGCCTGTCACTTTCAGAGAAAGGGAAATGGAAAACTACTTTGCCCACCCTGTGCTCAACATGAGCTTAGCACTAAGTGTCCATATTTCATGCAGTCATCACAAAAATTCCATACAGTTGGTATTAATACTAGCCTTATTTTTTAGCTGAAGAAACTACGGTTAAAAATAGAAGTAACTTTGCCCAAGATTACCCAGCTACTTCATGGTGGAGCAGAATTTGGATTCATGTCTGTCTGACTTCCAACTCCATCTGTTTCACAACACTATTTGGACTTCCTCTCACGACTATTTCCTATGTGCTTACAATGGACAAGGCAGTATATTGGACCAAGGTCTATCTAATAGGTCTCCCCAGTCCACATAGAAAGAAATACAGACTCAAAGAGGTGACATGCCTAAGCCCACCAAACTGAAAGATAGCTAGGACCAGCACTAAAACACCTTGTTTTTCCTCCTGAGAGGATAATTGAGCAGGATGTAATGAGAAGAGTTTGCCCATTCACCTTAGTTGTCAAATGACAATGAGCACCTGCTCAGCTCTTTATAGTTATCAAATAACTTTCACATAATTATTTCCTTTAAGCCTTGAGTAATTCCTGAGTGAATACTGTAATATTATTTACATTTTTTTTCAGATGAAAAGGGAGTTGAGAAAGGCTAAGTAACTCTCCCTGTAACAGTTAGTAAGCTATGAAAAAGCACCATGACTTTGGTCATTTTGTTTTGTTTTGCCTTGCTTTTTTAGTTTTTTGAGATAGAGTCTCTCTATGTACCCCAGGCTGGCTTTGAACTCACTATGTAGTCCAGTCTGACCTTGAATTTGCAACAATACTCCTGCCTCAGCCTGCTGATTGCCAGGATTACAAGCATGTGTCACCACCCTGGGCCCCATGTTCTCTGTCTTTTGATTTTAATAACTCATTCCTTCAAAGTTCATTGAGCATCTCCTGTGTATCAAGAACAGTGATAGGGACTAGGAACATAGAGAAGAATGAGACAAAGTCTTAACTTAAAGGGGCCCCATTCCACAGAGGATGCATCTGAACAAACCAGGAAATTGCAGCAGAAGATAGAAAGCCCTCACTCTTAGTTAACATAGCCATAGCCTTCTGACAGGAATGAGGTCCTGCTTAAGAGAATTCTTAAGGTCCTGATTGATAGTAGGATTGACTACTTACTATACTCTAGTCTGTGTCTGTGTCTGTGTGTATGTGCACACGTGTGTGTGTGTATATATGCAAAGGAAAATATAATTAAGTCTCTATTGAGGCCAAGAGAGAAGGCTAACTGAATGGAAGGACAGTTCAGGGTTTTAAATGTTTTCCAGTAATTGCTTCAAAGGTCTTTTCAGTCCTGTGATCAAGGAACCAGGTCTTTCCAATTGCACAAGTTCCTCTCAGAAGTTGTAGGCTCAGAAAGCATGTATCTTTGATGAGGAAAAAAGGGAAAGATTTTAGAGTTATGAGAGAATGGTAAAAAGGAAAGGAACACAGCTTCATATAGGTTGTGATAAAAAAAAAACTCTGTAGAGAAAAAATAAAATAATGTTTCATAAAAGTCCCCGTGAGAAAACAGCCACACAGGTCAGGTCAAGTCCAGCTTGAAGGCAGCCTCCATGACTATTGTGGGATTTCCAAGAGGGAAAGCCACTGGGACAGAGCACAGATGACTAGGAGGAGGCCAAGAATTTCCTCAGCAAAGTGCTCATCTTGACTTGTTTTGCTTGGGAAACAGAAGTGAGGAGGCCTTTTGCTTTCTCTCAAGGATATGTTCAGAACTCAAAAATATTAATTTTGGGATAACAGTGCCTACAATTTTGGAAGTCAGCTAAGTCAGAGATGTATTTGGGTTGGCAGAGCACTTCTCTGATCCTCCAGAGGATGCCCATTCCAAATCCCTGCAGCCCTTCCACAGAAAAATGAAAATGGAATAGCATACAAACCAGAAACTAGCCAGATGAAGCGCAACCTTTGAGCACCCCAAATCCGTAATACAAAATGTAACAGCATTTTGAGTGAGCTTGAATTTTTAATAATTACAAAGAAAATAAGAGCTTTAGTTATTATTTTACTCTATTGATACATGTATGTAGTACATAATATTTACATTTTTGTGGGAAGTTACTACATGTACATCTTTTTTTTCCTTAAATTCTTTTATTGGTACATTTTAGGTATTAGTACATTTACATTTATCATTGGGTACTGGTACCTTTACGTGATATATCTTGGTTCTTATTTTTTCTCCATTTCCTGTCCTCCCTTCACCCCCTCCACCCTGCCCTATTTACAAAGACTTTGTTTCCATTTTTTCCTTTTCTCATAATTTTTCCTTTCCCTTCTTTCCTTTGCCCTATCCTTCCCACTTACCTTACCCCTTTGGACCTTTTATTCCTATTTCACATTATCAATTATTCATTTTAATCATTATTTACTCTTTCAGTTTCTCATACCAGAGAAACTATTCGGTATTTACGCATGTGTGTCCTATTTATTTCACTTAAAATTATGGCCTCAATTTGCATCCATTTAGCTATAAATGTCTCTAGTTTTTCATTCTTTATGGCTGAGTAGTATTCCATTTTATAAAAAAACGTATCTTTATCCAGTTTCCAGTTAATGGGTATTTGTGGTGTTTCCAAGCTTTCACTATTACAAACTGCGCTCCTATAAACATGGGTGCACATATATTGCTGTGGTATGATTCTTTAATTCTTTGGGAAGATACCAAGCAGGGAAATAGCTGGGTCAAATGGGACCTCTAGTCCTAGTTCTTTGAGGTATCTCCATACTGATTTCCACAATGTACCAGTCTGCACCCCAACCAATGGAGAAGGGTTCCTTTCTCTCCACAATCCTGCCAAAATTTGTTATTGGCTGATTTCTTGATAGCAGCCATTCTTTGTGGGGTGAGGTGGAATCTCAGTGTTGTTTTCATCTGCATCTCTCGAATGACCAGTCATGTTGAACATTTTTTCGTATGTTTATTTGCTGCTTTTACTTCTTTGAGAAATGTCTGTTTATTTCAGATGCCCATTTTTGAATTGAGTCTTTAAATTTGGGGGGTCTGATTTTTTCAAGTTCTTTATATATTCTAGATAGTAATCCTTTGTCTGAGGTACAACTGCAATAGCATAGTACTGGCAAAGAAATAAAGCTGAGGATCAGTGGAATAGATTTTTGGTGGTTTCTCTTGCAGTGCAGAAGCTTTTTAATAAGATGAGATCCCAGTTGTTGGTTCTTTGTGCTAGTTCCCGTGCTACTGAGGTTTTGTTCACAAAGTCGTTTCCTACACCAATATCTTCAAGAGTTCTACCTAACTTATGTTCCTGCAAGTTTAGTGTTTCTGTTTTAATACTTAGATCTTTAGTCCACTTTGATCTTAGTTTAGTGCATGGTGATAGATATGGGTCTAGTTTTAATCTTTGGCAGGTTGAAATCCAGTTTTTCCAACACCACTTATTAAAGACGCTATCTTTCCTCCAGTGAGGATGGTAGGCTCCTTTGTCAAAGATGAGGTGGCTGAATATATCTGGAGTTGTTTCTGCATCTAGGATATTGTTTAGAATTGTTTGGCGTGCTGGTTTGGTGTTTATGAAATTTCTCAGGTGTTCTTTGTCGTGGCAGTATCTAATTTCCCCATTGATTTTGAAAGATAATTTGCAGGATACATCAGTCTAGGTTGGAAGTGAACAGTTTTTTTTATGTCATTTATACTTTCTCCTGCTTTTTTGTGGACTCCTGTCAGTTTTATGTTATTCTTCTTTGCATCATCTAGCAGCTGCTGGATTGATTTCTCATGGTCCCTACTATTTTTAAGAAATCTCTGTTTTCATTGTCACTAACTGCAATCCTGTCTCTATATCTGATATTCTATCTTCACATTCACTCATTTTCCTGTGAATACTTTCAGTGGTGTTTTTAATCTCCTAAATATCTGTTTGAATCTGTTTCATGGATTCCATTTCTTTCCCATGTTGGGCAACGATGGTTTGCATTTATTTCTTATGCTGGGCATTCATGGCTTCCAGCATGGTTTTGAGCTCATCTGTTTTTTTATCTGTTTCTGTTCTAGAGCCTCTAATCATGTCTTTCACTCTGCTCACCATCTCTGTAGTTCTTTGGGAAATTATTTCTGTTTTGAACTTTTCTAGAGCCTCATTCATCTGTTTTGTTACTTCCTGTGCTAGCAGTTCAGGGTGTCCAGGTGGTTGGTTGTCAGACTTTTCCACCTTTTTTCCCCCAGAATTTGCCTTTGGTGAGCTAGAAGTCTGTGTTTGTGTCCTAGCAAGTTGTCTTCTCATTTTTAATTCTGTTATTGGTGCTTTTTTTTGCTTTAATTCCTAGGCTGATACTCCAATATTTCTTATTTTGAGTATCTTTATTACTGATGTTTAGGGCCCCTATGGAGTGATTGCTTCTCAGAGATACCTTCCAGGTATAGCTGGACTTTTTAGGCTTTGAGTCTCTAATGACTCTTAGGCAATCTCATTTTCAGTATACCAGAGAGGACATCTGATTAGATCAATCACAACACCTTAGCCCAATTGACACAATCAACATCAAACACAGTTTAGAAAATGACGATTTGTGGTAGCAGTTAATCTGTCACCTTTAGCCATGGGAGCTAGATAAAAATCTAGGGCCAGCCCAAAATATGTTTGTAGTAAGTAAACCCTTCAATATGGCAAATTTACCATTCAGGATAAGGATTTAGCAGGGATTGGGGAGGGAGGGGTAGAGAGATAGAGGGAAAGGGAAAGGATAGAGTTGAGGCTAGAAGACACAGAAAGATCATGCAAATTGTGGGGATCTGTTGAAGACAGGAGGAAAAGACAGTGAAAGAACAGAGACAAGTACAGAACAAACTGACAACAATAGGGAAGCTAGAAATTGTATTCACCTTCCTATAAAAGTGACCGTCGAGAGGATAGAGAGAGAAAAAATTCAGAATGGAACAGGAACAGGAACAAAGAGGGAGAGAAATACAGAGCCAGAAGGGATAGAGAGAAAAAGAAAAGAGAACAGAAAAAATTATATATGTGTGTGTGTGTGTGTGTGTGTGTGTGTGTGTGTATGAAACAAAACAAACAAAAAAAGGTCTACCTTAGGATATGTCTCTGCTGTTGTGGTAGGCAATGTGTGTCGGTCTAAATGTGTGTCGGTCTAAGTCAATTAGTCTCAGCAAGCCAGCTGTAGTCTACTGAGATTCAGGCTGATTTCTGGCTGCAAGGTCCAAGTTGAGGTCCCTGACCTCCTGCAGGATAAACTCTGCAAAGTTCTACTGCAGTTCCAGCTGTCCTCCCCGCATGCAAGTCCAGGTTTCTATGGGAGGTACTGGTCCCACCAACTTAGCAACCACGATGGTCCAGTGTGCTTTTATTGAAGAGTTTTTCTTCATTTTCCCAGTGGGCTTCAATTTTCATTGAGGAGCATCGGAAAGGCCGCCTCTGTTGTTCTCTTCTGCTCTATCTTCTGGGACTTATAACCGTGGCGTTTATGTTCTCTCTGACGCCTCTGCTGTGCATCTGCGTGGCGTGGTCCTGCGGAGTGCGGGCTGCTGGCATTAGTGGGACCGTTTCTGGCGGGACGCAGGACTACATGTACATCTTAATTTCTCTTTTCATTCCCTTACCTCTTCCTCTCCCCTTTCACCCATCCATTGATGGTTTGCAGTACATGTGTGCATTCCTAGTGTGGAGTTGGTACATGTACATAACACATCCCAATTTCTTTTTTTCATCCCTTCTCCCTTCTTTTCCTTCCTTCCTCCTCTACCTCTTGATCCTCTTCTTGACTTACCACCAACCTTTTGCTGCAAGTCTAAACATCAGTGTTTCAGCCTTGTAGATAACCTATCCAGAACACAAGGCCAATTTTTATACTCTTAAGTACTTTTGTGCCCTTTTCTCTAATGATGGATTTAATCCTCAAATGCTAGGTTTAATACTATTTCCCAGTATCCACCCTGAATCACCATCACCAGATGCAGCCTCCCTTCTGTGTCTTCCCATTCAAAGATTGCCTGTCCAATTCTTTGATGCCTTCTGCTCAGTAACTGTTCATTGCAATAAATAAATGTGTAAACAGCAATCATGAGTCAGTGTACTCTTTCTCCTGGAAGTAGTCATATTCTTTTTTGTTGCAATTAATAATTCTTTATTGCATACTTAAAAAGTTGCTAAAAGGATAGGTTTTACCTTAAGTCCTCTTACCTCAAAAGGAGCAAACAACACAGAGAGGGGAGAGAGGAAACTTTTGAAGGTGGCAAATAAGTTTATGGCATTGTGATGATGATTCCACTTAACTCCAAACACATCAAGTTGTATCTACGGAATTTCTACAGCATCTGTGTGTCAGTCACAACTTAGTAAGTGATACAAAATGAAACAAAAGATAATCACAAAGGGCCACATATTGAATCATCCTATTTATACAAAATATGCAGATAGACAAGTCAGTAGAGACATAAAGTAGATAGGTGTTTGCCGAGAGCTTGAGATGGGAAGGGGTTGACGGGATGGTGGCTAAAGGGTGCAGAGATTCCTTCTGGGGGTTATAAAAATGTTCTAAAATTGACTGTGGTGACAGTTGCACAACCTGTGACTATACTAAAGCTATTGAGTAGCTTTGAATGACTGGACATTTTACTTTAAATGAGTGAATTCTGTGTTACATAAATTATGTCTCGATAAAGCTGTTTTAACAAAATAAAACCAACCATTTCTAAATGCCTCATTTGGAAACATTTTCAAACCCATGATAATGCTTCAGTATCACTACCTTTCTGAATGGAAGTGGCATTAGCCACTATATTGACCAGGCTTTCTGCCAAGAACATTGAGCTGGCTTCAGGAGTCAAGTTCACTGTCAGAGGACAAACATCTGCAACATTAGGAACAGTTGAAAAATATGGCTCTGAGAGCGAAAGGCTACTTCTGATAGGATCAGTCAGAGATGCGCTGCTTTTATTTGTGCGTCTCATGTCTCATATTCAACCGAAAGGATATAGGATAGAGTGATTGTTACATTATAACTTCTCATAGCAAAATATTTCTGCTTGGTCATTTGCTAGTTAAGTTATGACCTTGAACTAGTTCTTTTTTTAAAATTAATTTTATTGGTACATTTTATTGGTACACTTTAGGTATACAGTTCATTTACATTTATCATTGGGTGTTTGTATCTGTACATAATATATCTTGGTTCTTATTTTTTCCCCCATTACCTGTGCGCCCTTCACCCCCTCCACCCTTCCCTATTTACATAGATTTCATTTCCATTTTTTTTCTTTTCTCATAGTTTTTCCTTTCCCTCTTTTCCTTTCCCCTTCCCCTCCCTTCACTCCTTCATCTTTGGACCTTTTTTCCTATTTCAAATTATCAATCATTCATTTTAATCATTGTAACTCTTGTTTACACTATCAGTTTCTCACACTAGAGAAACTATTTGGTATTTACACGTGTGTCCTATTTATTTCACTTAAGAGTATGGCCTCGATATGCATCCATTTAGCTATAAATGACTCTAGTTTTTCATTCTTTATGGCTGAGTAGTACTCCATTTTATAAAAAAACCACATCTTCTTTATCCACTCCCCAGTTGATGGGCACTTGGGCTGCTTCCAAGCTTTAGCTATTACAAACTGTGCTGCTGTGAACATGGGTGCACATATATCACTGTGGTATGATTCTTTTAAATATTTTGGGAAGGTACCCAGCAGAGGAATAGCTGGGTCAAATGAGACCTGTGGTCCTAATTCTTTGAGGTATCTCCACACTGACTTCCACAGTGGTTGCACCAGTCTGCACTTCCACCAGCAATGGAGAAGTGTTCCTTTCTCCCCACACCCCCGCCAGCATTTGTTATTGGTTGATTTCATGGTAGCAGCCGTTCTTTGTGGAGTGAGGTGGAATCTCAGTGTTGTTTTCATCTGCATCTCTCAAATGACCAGTCATGTTGAACATTTTTTCATATATTTGTTTGCTGCTTTTACTTCCTTGTCTGAGAAATGTCTCTTCGTTTCAGATCCCTATTTTTGAGTTGGGTCTTTGAATTTGGGGGGTCTGATTTTTTTCAATTCTTTATATATTCTCGATAGTAGTCCTTTGAGGTACAGCTGCTAAAATTTTTTTCCCATATTGTAGGTTGTCTGTTAGCTCTGTTGGTGGTTTCTTTTGCAGTGCAGAAGCTTTTTAATAAGATGAGATCCCAGTTGTTGATTCTTTCTGCTAGTTCCTGTGCTGCTGAGGTTTTGTTCATGAAGTCTTTTCCTATGCCAATGTCTTCAAGAGTTCTACCTAACTTATCTTCCAGCAAGTTTAGTGTTTCTGTCTTAATATTTATATCTTTCATCCACTTTGATCTTAGTTTAGTGCATGGTGATAGGTATGGGTCTAGTTTCAATCTTTGGCAGGTTGAAATCCAGTTTTTCCAACACCATTTATTAAATAGGCTATCTTTCCTCTAATGATGGTGGTTGGCGCCGTTGTCAAAGATGAGGTGGCTGAGCATGTCTGGAGTTGTTTCTACATCTTCTAATCTATTCCACTGATCCTCAGGCCTGTTCCTTTGCCAGTACCATGCTGATTTTATCACAGTAGCTTTCATGAACACCAAACCAGCACTACAAGCAATTCTAAACAATATCCTAGAAAAAAGCAATGAAGGTCACAACTCCATGAGGACCAACAGAGGGAAACCACCAGGCAAGGTAAGACACTTAAGGGAAAGGGGGAAAAATAAGAAATAAAAGATCCAACAAAAGTAGTCATATTCTTAATTTGAGAATCGAAGCATTAACTAAAAAAAAGGACTGAACAATGGGAGAACTTACAGAACCTAGGAAAGATTGGAAAGAATATCTGAAAGCATGTGACTCTTCCTCTGTCCCTCATTGGAACACAGCAATAGTTACTCTATCTGTTTCTGGGTAATTTCAGTTCTATTTCCAGGAATACACTTAAAAAAATACTTTCGTCACTCATAATAGCATTTATAAACTTATTGTATTCTATTACAGGAAGAAAAAAATCTGTTCATGTTTTGATGTACTTTTTCCACTTCTGAATCATAGGAATCTGCATTGTAAAAATGCCAAATTGTCACAAATTGATTTGTAAATTCAATGAATAGAGAGATGTGTAGGGAACAAGGAAAGAGGACATTACTAGAATCTCTGAAGTAAGTCCTAGTGTCCTGTGAGCCATGACAGGACAAGGCAAATTAACTTTTGCAGGAAAGGTAGAAAAAATGAGACTTTGGGAAGAAGCTGGGCTTTGGGCCTGATCAGTGCTGCTCTGGGAAAAAAGACGAAAGCCCTGAGCTTGCCCTACCTTTATTCAGTACAGTTTGGAGAAACAAATGTAACAAATGACTTAGGACAGAGAGTTCAGTACAATGGGAGAAACAAATGTAACAGATGACTGGGGGGCAGCGAAATCCTAGATCAATAAGGAACTATGCAGATGAAGATTTTGTTCCTTCCAGGATGTCTTCAGCTGGTATAATCTTGCCTTGGAGCATCACAGCATCACCGGACCATTGAGGTCTTAGCTGTGACCAGAGGCCAAAATGGAGTTATGTCTTGAAATCCCATAGCTGGCCTATAGGCAGGAGAACTAGGTCTAATCAAATGATTTTTCCCCAAAATGATGTAGAACTGCTCCCAACAGAGATGGATATATGGATAAATATATACATATATATATACACACACACACACATACATATGTATATATAAAATAATTTTTAAGGAAAAATGTTAACATAGAGTCAAAATGATTGTTAGATATTGATGTGTTCATGGTAAAATCCTCTCTGCTTTCCCTGTATAATAAAACATTAGGAGAAACATATTACTTCTGTAACCATAATCATAGAGAAATATTTGTCCCTCAGTATGTAGTCTTATTGGAGGATCAATTTTTTGGTTGGAATTACTGAATCAAAAGTATTAATATTTCAAGGTTTTTAATACTTGTTAAGAAAATATTTTCCCAAAGATTTATTCCTTGTTATTCTCCTACCAGTGAATATCTGAGCCTGCAGAGATAGTATTTTTAAAACTCTGAAGAACTTTATTAATGTATAATTGACATACAGTGAAATTCAGAGACATTAAATTTACAGTTCAGCAAATTTGTATAAATATATACATGTGTGAAACCAATGCCACTAACAAGATGCAGAACATTTCCATCACAGCAGAGAATTCCCTCATTTTCTTTACCAGCTCTTCCCTGGGATTTTACCTCAGGCAACCGTTATGCCAGTTACTTTCTACAATGATTAGACTTGTTCTTTTCAAACTTTCTTATGAATGTAGTGATGCCATGTATTCCTCTGAGTTTGTTTTCTTTTGCTCAGTGTAAGATTCATCTATATTATTGTGTCGTTGCAGTAGTATTTTCCGTTTTTTTGTTCAGTAGTATTTCATCATATAGATAAACCATACTCTATTTATTAATTCTCTTGTTGGTGAACATGAAATGACAATTGAAACCTTAAACAATTACAATTCAATGTATCCCTATACCATTTGTCAGTATTTGGATATGATTTTAAGCATGACCCCTAAGTCTCATGTGTTGGAAGCTTGTCTCTTGTGTGTCACTCTTAACAGGTGATGAGACCTTTAAAAGATGGGGCCTAGAAAGGGGTCGTTACTGGCCCCTCCTTGTTGTGTTGGCTTCCTACCTTCCATGTGACCTGTGTCCTGCATGCAATCCTGCTTGGATGCCATCTGCTCTGATGTAGTCCGGCCAGAGTTTTCTTCAATGGAGCCCAAACTATGTTGTTTCTTTCAGCCTTCAAAGTTGTACCTAAGTAAAGCTCTTTTATTTATAAGTTAATCGGCCCTAGGTATTTCATTATAGTAATGAGCTTATACTTCAATCATAAAGTGAAGTCCCTGGTAGACATAAGTAAATAGACAATACATAGCAGTGGAGTTAGTCACCTATTTCAAATCATTGGAAAGATAGCCACAGAAGGGTGATACCTTGCAAGCCACCACTAGAATCACCTGTAAACATAAAAATAATGCTCTAAAACTCCTTTTCTACAATATATTTCTCTTTAAAACATAAATGAGATTCCCTGTTTTATGACCAATTTCTCCTTTCCCTTTGGGCATATGTTCAAACAGTATAAAAGAATTTCCCATGAGAAAAATTCATTTTATCTTCTCTGTAAGCATTTTCACTAAAAATTAATAGGCCATGCATTCTACTTTTAATTCTCAGGAGATTAAGTTCATACAAAAAAAAATGGCATCCTGTCAAAAGTCATGAAATGATATCTTCAAATTTGGGAAATAGAAGAGTTTGTGGAAGTCATCTAGCTCAAATTCCCTATTGAGCAGTTTAAAAAGTGAGGCCCAAAGAGATCTTATAATTTATGAAAGTCCCACAGCTAGTAGTATGAAACCTGGGCCCAGAACTTTGGCATAGCTGGTTTCCAGTCCATTTTCTGTTTGTCTCCACAACCTTGCCTCTCCATGGGCTGAGGCTGTGATCTTATTTAAACCAGATCCTTAGGATTATGGTTGTTTTCGTAGGCACAAGTGATTCATCAAAGCCAAAATAGGAGTAGCTTCTCCCTTCCTCCTCTGACTGTGAAGCCCACTTACCTTCCCATGCTTAAGCAGCAGAGGCACAGCCTGCCTCCACTTAGCTGTATGTGTGTGTCTCACAGCTGGGCCATTCTAAAACTCAAGCCTCAAACTTTAAAACATGTGTCAAACCAAATATCCATTAAGCTTAAGGATTTTTGTTTTTATTTTTAAAAACCGCATGCTTTTATAGCAGCTTCAATTATTTAGTATGTTCACACAAGGCAGTAAGCTTCCAGGTCATTAAAGGCAGTAAAAACAAGGACTTTATCTTAAAAACTCACCTCATAGAAATAAATTCAAACAGACATTTTCAGAAATAAATAAATTCACAAATAAAGAAAGAGTAGTGGAGCTGGTAAAAAGCAAAGACTAATCTCTGTAGTGATGACCACAGGACAAGAGGCAGAGAGCATTGTCCACACCAAGCTTTGATTCAGTCTCAAGCTTAAGATGAAGCATGCCCACTACTAATGGAAAAATCCTGGACCCAAGTTCTGTTTGCATAACAAGGCACCAAGGTATCATTGGGTTTGTAGTTTTCAGTATTCTTTGTGAAATTTTTACAATACTTCTTTATTAGTGTGAAACTCACAGCCAGCTGCCTGTTAGACTTTTTTGGTAGAATAGTGAACTTGAAACTTCTTCAGGGAAACAGCCAGGTATTGTGATACTCTGGGTATAGAAAGCACCATGGAGCTCTTTTCTATCTCCTGCCATCAAACACATAATATTTTTACTAGCAGAAAGTATACCTCTGTTGTATATAAATAATGTGAAATCATAGATTCATATCCAGAAGCGCATTATACACAAAATGAGAAAACTTCCTGCTAAGCACCTTTTGCTGTATACAAGTACTTCATTTTTCCAAGAGAGCAAAAGCTTAAGTGATTAAAAAGAAAGTTTATTCACTTTATTTTTTTCCTCCAGTAAACTGAAAATAGAACCATTACTTTAAGAGCTCAATAGCTGTGCCCAATACCTTGTTGAAATAATTTGAGAACCACTAATATAGAGGAAAATATTCTCCTCACAGAGCCCTGGATTCTTCTTAATCTTTCTCCTTTATAACATCCACCTTTCATTCTAGGCACACGTCATTCACAGGGTTTTTCTACCACCCTTGTTGGAAAAAATAAATACTCATTATTATTGAATAAATTGCTTTGTAAAGAGGTATAAATTGGCTTTAAGACGTAAATTTTGATCTTGTGTGTATTAGTCACTTTCCCACTACTGAGACATAATATCTAACACCTAAATTTAAAGGTGAAGAGGTTTAAATGGCTCATGGTTTGTGGGGGACTCAGTCCGTTGTCAGCTGGCTCCAAGGCAGAAACATCATGGCTGAAAAGCACGGTGGAAGAAAGCTGCTCACTCTATGGTGTCCAGAAAACAAAGAAGAGCAGAGCCAGGGACAAAAATATATACCCTTCCAGGTCAAGATCACATAATCCTTCTCCTACCACCTGCTTCCACCTTATAACAACACATTCAGCTATGAATCCATCAGTGGGAGGATCCACTGATGTGTACAGCACCCTGTTATCCAGTCTCCTTAGAAACACATGAGACTTTGAGGGGCATTTTAGGTCTAAATCCTACCAAAGTATTTACATTTGTTTTAACACAATAAATAGTCCAAATCAAAGAAACAACCAGCAAGGTAAGGAGCTCAGATTTTGGCCTATGAAGACAGGGATAGTAAAAAGTTCTGAACTTTCACAAAAAATTAAAGGTGATATTTCACATTCAGGAAGAAAGAGCTGATCTCCAAAGAATGGGAAACTACATAATGAAAAAGAAGAAGCAGTGGAAAAAGCTTCTCTGTCATCACATGGCTCTCTCTCTCATTCTCCCTCCTTTCTCTTTCTTTTTTTTTTTTACTTTTACTAGTACATGTTTGCAGTATATAATGTTATATGCACTGTATGGGATTGGTACATGGACATACACACTTCGATTCCCTTCTTTTTTTCTCCTCCCTCCGCTCTCCTTTTATTTTTCCAGTATCAGATTCATTTATTTATCTTATAAGACCGTATAAAGTTAATTATCATATATACAGATTGAAAAACAGACTAATAGGCCAAAGAACACATAAAACATGTAAGACAATTTTACTAAGTCAAAGTTTACTTTTGGATACATTTTCCTCACTGGATTGCAATACTGTTTTTTCCCTTTCTCTGTTTTCGTATTATCTGTCTTTTATTTCATTCTTTCTATATATATTGAGTTTTGCATATAAGATAAACTATGCAATATTTCAAGTGGCTTTCTTAAAGTTTATATTCCCTCATCTAGATACAGTACTAATTGTAAAGGATTGGCTGAAGTTCAGACTATTGGTGAAATTCCAATTTTCTCCATCTGAAACTGGAGTCTCACAATCCATTTTTCTGTTTTTAAGGCTCTTGCTTGAATTTAGCTTGTAAAATTAGTATTATGTTTTCATTTTTTGTATATACTTTACTTTGCAATAAGTTCAGCCTCATAAAAACTTGCAAAATAGGACAGTGTTTCATACTACCCTTAGACAGCTTTTCTAAATGTTGCATATTATATATCTATAGCACAATTACCAAACCCCTTCTCATAAATAACATTCATTCAGTATTACTAATCACAGACATACCCTATTAAAATTCATCAGTTATCTCATTAATGTTCATATTCTGATCTAGGATTGATTTAATTTTTGTGTTTTCTTAATTTCATCCAATCTGGGATTGTTCCTCAGTCCCTTTTTTGTGACCTTTAAACTTTCACCACGCCCTTCAGTTGAGTTTGTCTCATGTTTCCCTGTAATTAATTTTTGGTACCCAATTTTGGCAAGAACACCAGGAAAAGATTTTGTCTCTCTTCTCATACATAATATGAGGAGATAAATGATATTGATATGTATCATTACTGGTGATATTAACTTTAATGTTACAGTTAACATGGTAACTTCCTACTTTTTAAATTGCTACGTTACTGTTTTTCTTTTTGTAATGAATAAGTATTTTGTGAGGAGATACATTGAGAAAATACAAATGTCCTTTTTTCGTTATACATTTGGCCACGAATTTTAATGTTCATAATGTTTCTTGCCTACGATTATTACCCTAGTGCTGGACAAATGATTATTTTCTATATAGTCTTGATGTTTTCTACAGTTCTCTCCTCCTCTTTCTTGCTCTATCACCCTTTCCCCCATTATAGTCCCTACTTTCCTCTTTTTATTTTCTCTTTCTCTTTATCCCTTTTGCTCGTTTCATCCCTTCTCCCTTTCTCCTTTCTACCTCTCTGATCAAATTGTCCCAAGTTAACCATTGAGAGTTCCTTTCAGTCAGTTTGTATATCTTTTCAGTGGGCCTCCATCATATTTGAGAATTTCCTTAATTCCTGGCACCATGGAATAATCCATGTTGTTCTTTGTCTGATTCACCCATTTATGCTGTTACTGGACAGTACTATTTAAAAACAAAAACCCTGGGGCTGGTTATGTTCCTCCTATGTGTCACTGCTTGTGAGATATAGACACATCTGTCTATTTCTCTTGTTTAATCTACCATCTGTCACCCATTAAAGACCATGAGTTCATACTGAACCTCCACTTCTAGTCTAATACCACAGCATTCTTTAGGTCAATTTTTCCCCTTTTTTACTTATAACTATTTTTTCTGATGGGGAATTCTGGCTCTCCTTATTCATAACATATTTTATTATTTGTTTAATATCTCAAACCACATAGTTTCAGAAGTGCTAACTCATAGCTCTGTACAAGTTCATTTGACCACATGTTTGCTACAATCTTTTATATTTCATCTCTCAGTATATAGATGCTTCTTGAGTTATGACATAGTTACATTCTGAGAAGCTCACTGTAAGCTGAAAATATCATTAAATACAAAATGAATTTAATATGCCTAACCTATCAAACAACATAGCTTAGCAAAACATTACTACAATGTAGAGTATTGGTTTTTTGCTCTTGTGATTGAGTAGCTGATCGAGATCTAGGGCTGACTGCTATTGCCAAACATCTCAAGAGAGTATCATGCCACATATAACTAGTCCAGAAAAAGATCAAAACTCAAAATTTAAAATAAGTTTTCTACTGAGTGTGTATAGCTTTCCATTGTAAAGTTGAAAAATAAGTTGGACCATTCTAAGTTTGGGACCATAAGTACAGTCAAATCTTATTTTCCAAAGATACTTAGGTTGGTAATCTACTTCCCCAACTCCTTCTGTATTATTTGGTTATTCATTTGTCTTACAAGTAGACTCATACATTACTATTTGTACTACATTTTGGGTTTATCCTGCTCTTCGGTTGATTTAATTATTTATTTATTTTAATGAGGTATTAGCTTTTCTTGACTGTGACAAAATGCCTGAGATAAATCTACTTTTAATTAGAAAATGTTTATTTTAGCTCCTAGTTTCAGAGATTTCAGTGCACAGTTCTTTGACAAGTTGCTTTTGATCGGCGGCAGCACAGTACGTCATGGAGGGAGCACACAAGAGAGGAAGCCTGTTCATCTCTGCCCCCCAAGGTAGCCAACAAGCAAGTAGTGAGTCATAAAAGGGCCAGGGTCCCAGTATACCCTTCAAAGACACACCCTGAAGGACCAGACTTCCTTGCACTAGGCCCCACCTCCTAAAGGTTTTACCATTTCCCATAATGGAGCTTTGGGGGACATTCAAGACCCAAACTCTAGTAAAGGGTATGTGAAACCTTGCCATGGTTCTAAAAGTCAGAACTAAGCAAAATGACATATGCAGAAATGTTTGGCTAATGAGTTACAATTAATATTTAATAATTAATGTATTAATTGTATTCATTTATCCTTCCTCTGGATATTATTTTGGCACAAATTTTGGCACCTCATATTTGCCCTTCTTGGTCATTATCTCAGATCATCTATAAAATGGAACTCTAGGTATAGGTGAAAGGTGAAGTTAAATATAGGCATAAAGCAGGGAATGGTGGTGCACATCCATAATCCCAGCACTCTGGTAGGCTGAGATAGGAGAATCACAAGTTGAAGTCCAGCTCACACAAATTAGCAAATTAGTTAGACTCTGTCTCAAAATTTTAAAAAATGAAAAAGGAGGTGGGGATATAGCTCAGTGCAAAGGCTCTGTATTTAATCCCAGTAAAACACACACACACACACACACACACACACACAAGGCACGCACACAAATGTGCATAATAAACAGACATATTTATATATTAAGAGAATTATTGTCTTCTTCAAAATGTTTCTCCTCAGTAATTGCTACTCCAAAACAGTACTTCTCCAGCAGTCATGACTAAAATGAAGTCATTAAGAAGCTTTGTTGGTTTACAGATATGCAGAAACTGCTGAAGACTGTTAAGATAGCTATTACCCCAAATCATCCTCAAACACACAAATGTGCCTATGAAAATGAGAGCACACAATGGAAAACAGTAGTAGCTGATTTTCTGTGTCCTTCTTGAAGTTTGTGTCTATATCTAGCTTCCTCTTTTTCTGGCCTTTGCAACACTTATGGTTTTGGGGTCTTTTTGGTGGTGTTCTTTTTATAAAATAGTATATTTTGCAATATATAATGAATACATTTGTCATGGAGAATTTGTACATGTGTATCTGAAACCATTTTACTTTCCCTTTTCCTCTCCCGCCATTGCTAGATCCCCTTCCTATGTATAAAAGATCTACCTTTCTGTTTTCTGTCATCTTCATTTATTTTGCTCTTTAAATCATATACTTTGGGTTTATCATATAAGAAAAATCATGCAATATTTAATCTTCTGTGTCTGATTTAACTCACTTAGCATTATGGTCTCAAGGTGCATCCATTTTTCTACAGATTACTCAAATTTTTCTTTTTTATGGCTGATATATATATATATATTTTTTTCTTTATCCATTCATCTGTTGATAGACATATAGGCCATTTCTAAGATTTAGGTATTGTGAGTTATGCTGCTATAAACATATATACATATAATGTATAACCTACATATTTAACTCACTTAGCATTATGGTCTCAAGGTGCATCCATTTTTCTACAGATTACTCAAATTTTTCTTTTTTATGGCTGATATATATATATATATATTTTTTCTTTATCCATTCATCTGTTGATAGACATATAGGCCATTTCTAAGATTTAGGTATTGTGAGTTATGCTGCTATAAACATATATACATATAATGTATAACCTACATATTATACTATAATACCAATATATCTTTATAGCAGTAGTATGTATAGCTGAGTCAAATGAAGTTTCTGTTGTTAGATTTTTTTTTTTTGAGGAATCTCTGTAAGATTTCCATAGTGATTGTACTAGTTTACATTCCCACCAACAATGCAGAAAGTCTCCTTTTTTCCCTTCAACCTCACCAACATTTGTTTGGTTTTTTTTTTTTTTTTTTTTTTTGAGTTCTTGATGATAGCTATCTTTTTTGGAATAAGATGAAATCTGTGTTATTTCAATTTGCATTTCTTGGCCGGGGATTTAGCTCAGTGGTTTCGCTGCCTGCTGCACAAGCACAAGAACCCGAGTTTGATCCCCGGTACCAACAAAACAAAACAAAACAACAACAATTTGCATTTCTCTAATTGCCAAAGATACTGAACATTTTTTTCAAGTACAGTACTCTTTGGCCATTTGTACTTCTGCTAAGAAGTGTCTATACATTTCATTGCCTATTTTTTGATTGGGTCTTTTATTTTGGAAGGTCAAAGTTATTGAGTTCTTTGTATATTCAAGATATTAGTTTTCTATCTGAGGAGTGGCTGGCAACATTTTTTCCAGTTCTCTAGGTTCTCTTCACTCTGCTAGTCATTTGCTTTGCTGTGCAGAAGCTTTTTAATTTGATATAATCCCATTTGTTGACCCTCAGTGTTATTTTTCTTTTCTTCTTTTCTTTTGAGACAGGGTATCACTATGTAGTTCAGATTGGCCTTGAACTCACTATGTAGTCTAGGCTGGCTTGGAACTTGTGGTAATCCTTCTGCCTCAGCCTCCCAAGCGCTGGGATTACAGGTGTGTGCCACCACGTCAAGTGCCTGACCCTGGGTGTTACTTTTTAATTCAGTTGGAGTTCTGTTTAGAAAATCCTTTTCCATGCTTATGTCTTCAGTAGTTTTATCTATTTTATTTTCCACCAGATTGTTTCTGTTTTAATACTTAGGTCTTTTTATTATTTTTATTATTATGTGTTTGTAGTACATAATGTTTACATTCTTTGTGTGGAATAGGTACATGTCCCTAAAACATCTTGATGTACTTTTTCATCTCCTTTCCCTCCTCTTCCACCTCCCTCCCTCCATCTCTTGATCCCCTTATCATTTCAGAAAGATCTAACACTCTCCTTTCTGTTTATTGTCTTTCTTTTTACTCATTAGCTCTTTGATCCATTTTGATGTTATGTTAGTACTGGATGAGAGATGTGGGTGGAGACATTCTTCTGCATCTGGATAGCCAGTGTTTCCAGCATCATTTATTATTATTGCCACCCCCCACCCCCCATGAAAGAACAGATGGCTGAATATACCTACAGTTGTTTCTACATCCTCTGTTCTATTGATCCACATGTCTGTTTTTGTGTCTGTTCCTTGCTGTTTTTATCACTGTAGCTTTGTGATATCAGTGGAAATTTGGGTTTCAGATGCCTCCTGCTTTGCTCTTGTTGCCCAGGATTACTTTTGACATACCAAAGAACCAACAAAATCTCCTACTATACCACCCTTAACAATAGAAAGGAGATCTGCAATAATATAGATGCAAAGCCAAATATTGTCATACAGAAAATTTACTAAATGCAACAACCAGAACATCATTAACAATATAAAATAATTCAAAAATGAGAGTATAATGTCAAGTAAAAATCTAAAAATTAATAAATGTTAACAATAATAATGATAAAAATAGAGGGGTAGGGCATGGGAAAAGTAAAATTTGAAAAGAAAGATGAGAAGCAAGAGAGAAAGGAGAGATAAAAAGTAAAAGAAAATTAATAGAATTAGAAAATGTAACATTAAAAAACAAGAAAAAGAAAATTAATAAAAGGAATAATGCAAACACCAAAAGAAAGAGAAAAAATAAACCCCAAACTCCAAAACACAAACATTGAAAAAGACAAATGAGTCCAAAAAATTCTTCCATGTCTTTGGGTGAATGGCTTCTTTCCAGGACCTGCAGAATTGGAATCTTCAAGATATGAGGAAGGGATAGTGAGTGGCTTCCGGGTCCTGTTTTGTGTCCAGATCCATATATATGGTCCTGCCACACCTTTCCTTCTGAGCAGGGTCCATCAATGTGTGATGTGTGAGGTGTGTGCCTCAGAGCTGTATTTACCACAATATGTCTTAGTGTTTGTGCTCCTCTGCCCACCCCAAGTCACTGCTATCTCTCCCCAGCTTTATAGCCTAAGAACTGGTAAAGTGGTCCCATTGTTCTAAAGGTCCCTCTGTCTGTACACTCCAGGATATGGCAACCATGCAACCTGAGGTGTATCCTTGGTCACTTTGGCAGATGGAGAAGTCAAACAGATCACCAAGCTCTGTGCTGGAAATAGCAATGCCAGCTCTTTCAGGCCCAGGGCCTTCAGAAAACCACAAGCAAATAGTCTGGCTTCTTGTCACAAAAGCTGAAACTATCATGTCATTCACAGGCTGAGGTCACTGCTGCTTAAACTTCTCAGGGGGTCTAAGACTCAACCACCCCTCTCTGCAACTGTCTCTTGTCAATATTTCACAACTGGTCACTGCATTTGGGTGAGTACCCTGAAGTATAGTTAATCTGAGACTTCTAGATTCCTAGAGTAGCCCAGTCTTAATCAATTTGCCCCTTCCAAAAGTTGTTCCCCATTAATCTCCCTTAAATATGATGGGTGCAGCAATGGATTTCTTTGATAATTCTAGCCTGCCATACAGAAAGAATCATTTTCAGAGTAAAACCCCATGCTGTATTTGGAGTGTACAGTGATGGTGGGCTTTTCTTAGGGCTAATGCTGGCTCTGGGCCAGTCCACTGTTTCTTCCTGAGGATGCCAACCTTCTCTGGGCTTACCTGGTGTTTGTGGAGAGAGGTCTGTCTTCCTGGTAGCCAGGGTTAACATTCTAGACTGCTTCATTCTTTTTTTCTGTATAGTTTCCGGTTTCTGAAGTTTGTATGTGACTTCTAGTTTTCCCATTTGGTCTTTCTTGGTTCTGAGAGGTCTTCTTCCTTTTCTCTTCTCTAAGTTTTTTTTCCATGTGTCTTGATTCCAGGTCCTGGAGATGCTGTGATATGCTTCCAGCCTTTACTCTGCCATCTTCCTCCTTCCCTGCAATATCTTGTATACATGGTAGCCTTTTCCTTCGTTCACTAATGTTTCAAATTCTTATTTTCTATCAGAGTGTCCTGTGCTCTTTTGCTACAGCAAATTCTGAGAAAAATGTAAATAAATGTAAGATCAAAAATTAAAACTTGGACTGTCTTTTTAATAAATGGAAATTCAGAGTCTTTCCATTCCCTCCAAACTTCTGCTGAAGCTTTTCCAAAAATAACCAGAACAAGGGGTTCAAAGTAAATCATAAACTATTTAGTGAGCAGCAAATCTTCCTCAAAGCCCTCTTGACCACAGACAAGCTTCAGTAAAAGACAGTGAAGAAGTGAATACATACAAGGGAGACAGTGTATGGGAGTGTGGACTAATAAACCGCTCTGTCAAGCTAGCCAGCTCTAAAGTCCCACAAATGTATGATACTGGTCTTTCACAACTTGTATGTATATAACAGGAGATAGAGACATCAAAGTAAAACTGAAAGCATCATGAGTTTCAGATAATATTTTTCTGCAACCAGAGATATTAGTGCCTCAACATATCTCCAAAGTAAGGCACAATATTTTGAAAAGTATTTTTAAGTTTGAACATTGGAAATTATTTTACTTAATGCTGATAGTATCTAATGATTCTCTGCTATGGTATGTGGGGAAAATAATTCACCTAAGATTTTGGCCAATGAAGTTATTTTTCAATGTTAAAATCTGAGTCATTTGCATCCTATTTTCTACTTTCAATTTCATAGTTATTTGATTCTAGTTCTGTATTTTAATCAAGTCACTAATTTCTACTAGCCCATACCTCATGGCATCTCTGTTCCTGTTGGCTCTATTTTGATGGAGAGTATGTTTTAAGATGCACCATGAGGGTATCTTCTCTTAGTTCTTATCTACTTGAAAGTATGAGCACGTTAACATGAACAAAGTTTAGCCTAGCAATGAAATACTTTGGTTTCATGTTTTTTACCTGAGAATTTTATACATATTGCTCCACTGTCTTTTGTATCAACAGCTACAATGGTCACATCTGATATGAGTTTGATTTTCCTCCTTCGTAAGTATCTGTTTTACATGTCTGTTTTGCTGATGGCCAGAAAGACTGACACATTCTTTCCCCTTCAAGTGCAGTGATTTTTCTAAAATGTTTTTCCAAGTTCATGTTTCATGTCAGTTTCTTTTGGAACCTAGTTTGTCTTTAGGTCAAACACATCTTATTCTTGAATCTATATCTTCTCAGACCACATTTTATTCCAGTCTTTTCAGCAGTGACCTACTAGTAAGTTATATTGGACAGTATATGACAGCACATGCCGCATCATGTGCAACTTCGGAAGTTCATGGGAGTTAACCATGTGCAAAGATGTACCATTGATGGGCAGGGTGGACTAGAAGAGGAAGTGGATAAGGGCCACTCTCTTTTCCCTTAAGCACACATACTGTTCAGTGCCTCAGAGGGTCCCACAGCAGTGCCCTAGTTGAGACACTCCCCTCTTGATTCCAATTCTCTTCTTTTTTGCCTGGGATCACCTCCCATAGTAAGTGCCTGAACATAACACCCAGTCTTCACATTCTGTTTCTGGGGGAGAGTTTATTCTTGAACATGTCATTATATTGTAGTTCTACAACTTTTTGTTTATTCCCTCCATTTTTTCCCTCTGACAATATTTTTTTATTTTCACTTCTTTCCTCTTTTTATTTACTGAACTTTCCTCAACTCCTGCTCTAGCTTTCTAAATAGATGTTCTCAGTGCAACATTATTTAAGTCGCTGTGATGATTTTATGTTTCTTTTTTTCTTCCTGGAGCTCCACCAGCCTACTTTTCACAAGTTATCTTCTCTTCTTTGGTTTCTTGTTTCTCCTATTAATTTTCATTTTTAAGTAATTACAATGTATGAAAAGAATTTTTCATTTGTCTCTTATTTCCACCATTTTCTTCTTTTTTAATCATCACTTTATGTATACTTCCCATACTAGCTAATTTCTACATATCTGTCATTTTTAAAAGATCAGTAATTTGCTGGAGAAGAGTGAGGAAGAGGAGGAAAATGCTGAAATGAGGGAAGCAGTCTATGTCAGGAGTCCCATTCAGGGGACATCTCAGTTCAGTTTGGACATTCAGATGGACCATGTAGCTCCCAGGAAAGCTCTTACCATCGTAGCCTGTGTTGCATACTTGTGATTTCTATTTCCCCTCCCACTTAAAGCCTCTGGCAGCCTCTCTCAGACAGGAGACCAGATTACGGACTCTAGCTACTTCTCTGATGTTATCTGGCATGTAAAGTGACAACCTTTGCTTTTCCAAATGCCAGTACCAAACTCTAGAGCTTCTTGCACTCATTAGAGATTTTATGTAGCTCTCAGATTCCCAAATGATGGTTCCTAACCAGTAATATAGCCATTGCCTGTTATTTTGTTAGATCTGTAGATCCTTGAGCCCCACCTGCCAAATGAGAAGTTCTAGCATTGGAGCTCAGTAGTTTGTGCCTTCAGAAACTCCCTGATGACTGAAGCACACTAAAGTTTAATCACTGATTATTTTAGAAGACTCTTTCTTCCAAAACAAGAGCCAGGATGTGTTTTAATTCTCAGCTTCCTACCTCATTTTGTTCCAAATTACACAGGATCTGGGGTTTAGGATTGTATTTTAGATTGGTGGCTCTTTGATCTAACAAGATAGAAGGTAATTTTCCTTCTAGCTAGCTGGAAAAGGCTGGGCCTGGACCTAAAGGGTACAGGCCCACCTAGGCCCAAGATCTGCATCTCATTAGTTGGTGAGCTTGGACAAGCCACTTGACCTATTCAGGCTCTGCTGGGCCATATAAATTCCACACCCTTGAGTAAAAGTGTCTGTGTTTCTTTCTTAGCAGAAGTTTAAGTGCCTTACATGGAAAGGTTTCTGTTTCCTCTCCTGTGAGGTGTCATCATTGGGGAACATTCTTTGCTATAGCTTTGAAGCCTAAACTAATGCTAGTCTTAATTTATTTTCATTCATGTTCAGAGACAGCAACAATTTCCCCTAGGTCAGAGCAATTTAGTCAAATTTTCAAGTCTTCATTCAAAGCTCTGTTGCTTAAGGAAAGCCTGCTTTCTGTTTGGCCCCGACTCTGCTCCTCTTTGGGGGAGAGAGTAGAAGAGGAGAGCATCTGATACCTGCTGGCCTAAGCTGAGATGGGGTCCAAGCCACCCTGAAAACTGCTATATCTGACTTTCCTGTGCCTCATCCCATCCCTGGCAAACATAGCAGGAATGGCCACAAACAGAAGACTCCCTGACTTGGTATTTCAGGGCATTCTTGCTTCCAAAACCTTAATGGGCTCATTTATTCCTTCACTTTGTTGGTCATGTATTGAAATAGTATATGTTCAAATATTATACCATTATGTATATAAACATAAAAGCATACATATAAATACTATACCTGTTTATAAATATGTAAATATTAAACCTCTATTCATTTCTGAGAAAGTTGCCAAAAACCCCCAAAATTAAACTTATGTAGAGTTTTGATGATTTTATTCTTTATGAGCCAATATATCTATCTCTGTAATAACACACTTCAACTTCTATACATTAGCATAAAAATGTATTGGATGTGGTTGCTTGGAAATTTGGATTGAATCTATAACCAAGAAGGAAAGACAGTGCACCTTTCCAATGATACCATAAGTCATCATATTCAGGACTGACTACTAATACATAGAACAAATACAGCAAGCAAATAACTGCATCCTGACAAATATATACATGGATACCACTACCATAGTAATTATCTTAGTATATGTGCAATTTAATCTGGCTGCTATTACTAAAGTATTTTACTTTCATGTTCATTGCTGACAATCACAAATAACTCATAACTACATAAAACAATGAAGAATAAACAATAAAGAATTGCATTGCCCAAAATATAGTTCAGAATTTAAGTTTTGTGTAGGAGACTGTTTAATGTCACAGCTACAATGACAAAAATATTCTGGAATGTACTTAAGATTATAGAGCTTTCACTAGAATGTAAAGCAGTGCACCAATGTCTTTATTGAGACAACTTTGCTGTTAAAAAAGGGTAGCTGAACTGAACAGTGTGATTTTAATGTGAATAGTTTGATGTGACATACTTTAAAACTAATTTGTTAAATTTGAAGTTATTCTCTTTATCATCGTGGTAATATGGAAGCAGATAATAAACAGCTCCTATTTTATGCTGATACATTAATTATCAAGGAGGAAAGTTCTATTTAGATTATTTGACCTATGAAAGAAACTTCCAGTGTCTCTGAAGGATTAAAAATAAAACAGTTTCTTTCTTCTTCAAGATGTCACTTGAAAAATCAGATATGCAATATCTGATAATTTACTGAGATCTAATGATCTCAATACTTCCATGCAAGGAAAACTGCATCGTATTTTTCAATGGCACATAGAATTGAAGGGAAAAAATAAAATATCAAAGTTTAGAAGAATAGAGTTTCTAGAGATTACTTGACATTTAAGTAATTTCATAACAATTATTAATAAAGTGAATAAAGATATCAAACTGCTTATCTGCAAAATGTTACCCACGTAATGGCATAAAATTCATTAGAATTGTAGCTTTTATTTCCTAGCAAAAGATTCATGCTTAGGAAATTTGTGGATCTGGAATCTGTTTCTTTGAAAGAACTTAAACTTAGCTAGAAAATTTTGGATAACTTGTTGGAATTGTGTATTAATGGTTTGAATTTCAAAAATTCAGCAATGCTTGCATCATTTCTGATAAAAGATAAAAATGACTATCTGGATAATGCTGAATTTCCTTTAGTGTATCTTTTTTCATTTCTGTCAACAAAGTTCTATAGGTCTGGCTTTTGTACTCTTGAGTGTTATGAAAACAAAACAGAAAAGATAATTTAGATACACATTATCTCATGGGAATAATGTCCTGGGTCCAAGCCCAATTAAGTAGGTGAGCAAGAAAAAAGCAACCCTTTTGTCACATAAAAATGTTAAATATTGCTATACATAGTAGTCTTTTAAAAAATGTGACTAGAGCATTTAGTCAGGACTATTGTACTAATAATTTACAGTTTAATTATCTTTGTAAATGGCTAGAAATCACACATGTAAGAGCAATTCTGATAACCTATATGCCCATATTCATTGACACTGATCTATAAATTTTATAATTTTCTATTTTTCCTATATTATGTATGTTCTAATTACAGTGATTGAAAAGTAATACATATGATTGCTGAGTCTGATAAGAATATATATTATTGTGTTTTTTAATTTCATTTTTCTAATGATTTATTTTTACTGTGTTTTACTAAAATGTTTGTGTTAGACCATAAACTGATAAAAATTTAGAAAATTTAAAACAATTTATAATTAAGAGTTTCTTTCTAAAAGCAGCATTAGTTGAGGGGATGCTTAAGGCTTCCTCCCTTCATTTCATCTTTAGTAATGTTGTGCTTTAGGGACTGAGGTTGTAGCTCAGTGGTAGAGCAGCTTGCCTAGCATGTGTGTGCCTTGGGGTCCATTCCCAGCACCACCACCACCAACAACAACAAGGTGGAGCTTTAATATACAGAAAAAAGTAGGAAATGAAGTGGCAGATGCCACCATTTGCTATCAAGAGTGAACCCCCCCCCCCCGCCCCGCCAACTTTTAGGAGCAAATTCCATTTTACTCTAAAAGGTTAAGACATACAGATAAATTGTCTTTACTCCCCACTCTGGAGGCACTGGGTGGCCAATGAAATGTAAAAGGATATTGTTTAATAAGAATTCTTATAAATCTTTTATGGACATATAAAGGCAGCAAGCATGTGCTTCCTTTTTTAATTTTCTTTTTTCCAGTCTGAGGTTTGAACTCACCGCCTTTCCACTGAGCTACATCCATAGGCCCCACTTTTTTGTTCGTTTGGATTTTGGTTAGAGACAGTCTTAGTAAGTTATTAAGTTGCCCGGGCTGGGTTAAAACTTGCTATCCTCCTGCCTCAGCCTCCCCAAATGCTGGGATTACAGGTGAGTGCCCCCACACCCACCAATTGAAATATTTATTTCTTGACATGATTTTTGTTTTATTCTTTGAAGGAACTATTAATTAGTTCAATTTAAAAATATTTTCAAGGGGCCGGGGATTTAGCTCAGTGGTTCCACCGCCTGCCTTGCAAAGGCAAGGTCCCGAGTTCCATCCCTGGTGGAAAGAAAAAAAAAAATTTCAAACAGTGAATTCTGTTCCAATAGGATAATACCTATCTATGTCCATAAAATAAAACTTTAAAAATTCTTAAACAGATTAACTCAATATTCAAAATAACAAGCAGAATAACTGTCATCAGCATATATTCACACACTATTCAATTTCTTATTGATATCTGGCTCTAATACTTTGATACTGCTGTTTTTCTGCAATATATCATTTTTCCACAAGATAATAACATATATTTAATTTTTTCCATAAAAATGCTTACAAACTGACTTAAAAATTTATCTTGTTATGATTAATAAATTGGAAAGTGATGAATTTTCAGTGTACTCATCTCAAGACCATATTACTTTTGTCTAAGAAGATTCTCTCTCACAAGTGTAAGATATCTCATAGGTTGCAGCATTTCTATTCTATGGAGGATATTCCAGATTCTACTTTTGTGAAATTGAAAAATCTCAGCATAAGTACTTTCACTGGTATCTCTTGTTTCCACTCAGGGTCTTTTTCTTCAATAAGTAGTTTTAAAGATAAAGTGTCAAATAAGTCTTATGTAGCCATGATCCCTTTGAAATTTTTTCTTGTTAAATATAAATGCTGAAAACGGCATTTCTCCTTGCAGTCCCACCATCATTTGTTATCATTTGATTTCTTGATGACGGCTATTCTTTCTGGGATAAGATGGAATTTCAGCGTTGTTTTAATTTGCGTTGCTCTAGTGGCTAGAGATGTTGAGTGTTTCTTCGTGTATTTATTGGCTATTTGTCCTTCTTCTCTGGAATGTCTATTCATTTCACGTGCCCATTTTTTAATTGGGTCTTTTATTTTGGGAGGTCTAGTTTTTTGAGTTATTTATATATTCTAGATACTAATTCTCTGTCTGAGAAATGGCTAGCAAATTTTTTCCCATTCTGTAGATTTTCTTTTTATTCTGTTGGTTGCTGTGCTGAAGCTTTTTAATTTGATATGATTCCATTTGCTGGTTCCCGGTACTATGTCCTATGCAACCCAGTTTTGTTCAGAAAGTCCTTGCGTATGCCTATGACTTCAAGAGTTTTTACATATTTTATCTTCCAGAAGGTTAATGTTTGTGTCTTAGCATTTAGGTCTTTGATCCATTTTGATTTCACGTTAATACATGGTGAGCGATGGGAATATAAACTAGTGCAACCATTATGGAAGTCGTTATGGAGATTCTTCAAAAACTGAAAATAGAAATTCCATTTCCTCTTCTAGGTATCTTTCTAAAAGAATTAAAGACATCATATTACAGTGAGATATCATATTACAGTGAAACATCTGCATCCAGGTTAATAGCAGTACAATTCATAATAGCTAAATCTTGCAAGTTGCCTATACGTCCATCAACAGATGAATGGATAAAGAAATGGTATTTACACACAGTGGAGTACTACTTTGCCATAAAGACAGATAAACTTATGTCATTTGTAGGAAAATGGATGCACTTTGAGACCATGATGTTAAGTGAAGTAAATCAGACACATAAGGTTAAATACTGTATGGTTTATCTTATATGAGAAACTCAAATTATAATAAGGGACAAAATAAAACATAGGTAATAGAAAGTAGGGAGATAGGTCTTTCTCAATGGAAAGGGAATTAAGAGATGGAGGGGAAAGGAGGGAAGAAAGAGAGAATCAAAAAAAGGAATTAAGATGCGTTGTGTACATACACCAACTCCTCACAAGGAATGGAAACATTATGTACTGCAAACACATACAAATAAATCAATAATCATTTAAAAATATCATTTCATTCTCATATTAATATTAGTTCATTTTATCAAATTTGGAGCTCCATCAAAAGTCTGAGCAAAAATTGGGATTTGTAAAGTACAATTACAAAATTTTAAAATTAAATTTATTAAACATTTGTATTTTAGTCATTACTATGGTTTTTTTTTACTCCACCTTTACTTTTGGGGCTATATATTTCAGATTATTATACTGTTTTCAATAACAGCAATACTACGGAAGTACAAGCTCTACCAACTTAGGCTTTCATTTACTGGTTTTTTTGAAGGAAAGATTTTCCACAAATTATGAACAAGAAGAAATCCAGTTTAGAGGGACTGTTTCCTAACAAATTCAGTACTGGTGTTGAAAATTTTTAATTTATGAAATACTAAGTTTCAAATACTTTTAGAACTGACTTGATGATGAACACAAAAAGGAAAGCACACATTACCATTATAAGATTTTTAAATATTCTAACTACTAATAAACCTTTTAATTGTTACTCTATTTGTATGAATATAATGAAATAGAAGATCATAAATACAAGCAATTTTTGTTTATGACTGAGTTCCATTCCTGCAACTGGGTTGTTAACTGAATTGGTCCCTAAGTGAGGAATTGTATATAGCATATACATTTCAATATTCAGAACAAAGAAATGGTGAAAGGAAATCTCAACTTGACTTTGCTTTTATTTGCATAACTGTTACATGCAGTGCTATACTGTGTAACAGAACATAAAACTACAGTACTGTACTGTACAATTCAATCAACAAAATTATAGTGCTGTATAAACAAGACATATTGTACAAAAAAGACATTGAGGCTCTATAAACAAGATGTACAGAACTGTACAAAAGATCGTTAAGTCTAAGCAACAGGTCATAAGTCTGAACAGCACACCTCAGTCGTAAGTCCAAATAGTCATTGAATAAATAGGTCATTAAATGAGGAACATCTGCATATAGTAAAACAGGGAGTGGTAGTTTTGAGTATTTATAATCTTTGTTTGAATTAATCTTTAATATGGTTTAATTGTACTTATATAATACTTAATTTTTAATCACAGTGATGTTTATTAATCTGCTCCCAAACTTTCTGTAATTTATGAAAAACTCCTAATAACTAACCAGAAGATAAAAATATCAAAATATATGAAAACACATTTGACACAAGAGACGCCCCCAAAGGCTACAAGCACATGAAAGACCCAGTCATAATTGTGTCTCATCACAAAATACAGGCTAGCCTGGGACATCTCAATCCACTGTGTATATTAGATCAACCAAAGAAAGGGAGGGGCTAAAATGCCACATATTAGAGAGATCATGTGGATACAGGAACCTCAAGCCTGTCATGATCACATGACAGTCACTCTTGTGGCTATTCTGGATAGCAGTCTGACAATATATGGGTGCATCACCAATCTGCACTCTACATAACCTAGTAATTCTGCCTAGCCATGTTTGCCAAAGGACTCTCACTCAAGTCAATGAAGGACATGATGAAGATTTTCATACTGTTCTCATAGTAATAGGTGTATGATGGTGAGAAGTCAGAGACAATGTAGGTGTCCACTCCCCGAGAATGGTGAGTAAAATTTGTTAAATGTAAACCATGCAGTAGGTAGAAACAACCAAGGAGATACTAATAAAAGCAACATTAGCAGACTAAAAGAATATGTTAATGAGAAAATAAATAGCATATAACATAAAAATGATCCCAATATCATTTAGATAAATTAAAAAAAATACTAGCGTAAATGTATAATATATTTTCAGAAAAACACGTTAAAATTAAAAGATACATCTGAAAATATCTCTGTGTAGAAAGGGCAGTGAGAATGAGACACAGAAGTTTCACTGCCTGCTGCTCAAGCGCAAGGACCCGAGTTCGATCCCTGGTACCAAAAAAAAAAAAAAAAAAAGAATGAGATGCAGAAATATAAAGAATGAATAAAGAAAACAATAGAAAAGCCTTAAAGAGACCAAAGATGATAAAGTATTGTGAATGGAGCATAACAATTAACTCATTGTTACCAATGTCAATGCAAAAACAAAATTATAAAAAGGAAAACAAGGAAGAAAATGGGAGGAGGGGTAGGGAAGGAGGGAGAAGCAATCCAAGAGGGGCCAGGATGTGGTATGGCCCAGATAAAACAAAATGAAACAAATGGTAACAGGCCAGGTCCTCTCTAGGCTATACAGAGGGAAAGGGAATTCTCTTTAATCCTTTCCTTTTCCAAACAAACCAGACTGAAACCCAGGATGATGAGCAGGCCCTTCCTTTGCTCTCTACACAGGTTTTATTCAGAGGCGCAAGGGCAACCTTGAAAAAATCACTTGTTTGCAGCCTCTCACACCTTTACACCATCCCTATATTTTCAATATCTTCTTGATCTTGCATGATTACAAGGAATTGGCTCATGCAAATTATGGAGATTGGCAAATCCTAAGATATGCAGGCAACAAGCTAGAGACCTAGGAGAGCTGATATTTCAATTCAACTGTAAAGGCAAGAAAATCTAGGTCATGTCCTAAAATAGTCAGGTAAGATAAGCTCACCTTTATTTCCAGGACAGTTAGCCTTTTCGTTCTACTAAGCCCCTTCAGCTGATCCAGTGATACCCATCACCACTGGAAAGTCAATCAGCATATTTCAGCCTACTGATTCACATGTTAACCTCACCCGGAAACACCTTTACTGACACATTCAGGATACTGGTTGACTGAGTGTCTGGGCCTTCTATGACTCAGTCAAGTTGACACATAAAATTAACCATCACAATGGTTAATTTAACAAGGTAAGAAAAGGTATGCATGAGAAATCAAGCTCCGTGGTGGACACACAAGTGGTGGCATTTGCCTTGTTGGAGTTAGTAAGGAAGGAACTTCTGGTATCCTGCCCCTGTCATCATGGGTACCAGCTGTGGTAGTGGTGTTGAAAGATGTGGTGATGGTGTGTGGTTAGAACAGCTCCCCACAGGGGATGGTTTCTGGCCTGACTTCTATGCTCCTAATGTGACTCTCCAGCTCTCCCAGAGATCCTGTGAACTTCCTGATCTCCTTTAATAACCGCAATAGAGGTTTTGTCCTTTGATACTAATTACTCTGATTAATAGAGACCCACAGATGTCACTTGTGAGTCATCACTTTTTTGCACTGCACAAACATACATCAGTGCCTGGCAGTACACTAAGTGTTGGCGTACACAGGTGACAATTTTCTTGCTCTCATGGGCGCTTGAGTGGGTCTGTGCCAGTTCTCTCAGGCAGGAAACCAGATGGGGGTCAGAACCTTGATGAGCAACAACTGTATAAACAAAACCTGTGGGCCAAAAATGGAGGAGCAAGACCATGTAGGAGGTCTACCTCCTTAAAAGCACACTTCTCTGAATCACTTTTCTCCAGGTGTTTATTAAGTGAATGGGAAAAAAGCAAAACACAAAAAGCCCTTTCCTTTATAGTATTAATTCTCAACCAGGGACTATTTTCCCTCAAGTGAACGTTTGGCAATGGATGGAGACATTTTTGTCTGTCACAATTAGGGAGGTACTACTTACATTTAGTGAGTAGAGGCCAGGGGTGCTGCTACAATGCAAAGAGGACAGTTCCATGGTAAAGAATTGTCTGGTTCAAAATGTCAATAGGGCTGAGGTTGAGGAACTGCTCTATAGCCGGTCTTTGTCAGGTTCTTTGTAACTAAAACAGAGTACAACACTGTCTGATACAGGTAGGTTTTATTGTTAATCTCATTCTAAGTAATTCTCCTTAAACTATGTTAAGCCCATTTTCTCTCTGTGTCTTCTTCCTTGCCACATAATCACCCTTCACCTTCCACTACAACCCCCTGTTTGGACTGTTAGACAATCTGACAGATCCACTGTCCCCTCTCTTCCTCTGCTTACTGTAGCACTGCACAGAGTAACTTATCCTACAGAAGCAACATTTGAAATGCTAAAGAGTTCTTCACTGACACTTCCTCCCTGAACTTTGTCAGCTAGTGTTCCAGAAGTAGTGACCCAGGTCCCTGTAAAAAAAATATATCATACTGAATAATGTCCAGGGTATATTTAGGATCCAGACCTGAAATGTTTTTACCTACTCGGGTAATTTTTTCCTACTATCATAGCACAGGCAGAGGAGAATAGGTATAGATATAGATATGAATATAGATTAGATATATTTCTCAAGTATATGTCATTCCTTGGCCAAGGACAACCTTCATGCCATTTGAAGTTCATTTGTCAAGCTGTGTATACTTCCCAAGAGATGGGGCTATTCCTATTTTAAATACATGATTTAGGATTACATCAGAATACCTAATTCAGTATTTACACCTGAAAATATGACCAACAGGCTTCCCTTCCTTAACCCAACACTACTTTCAAAGATGACATGTTTCAGATTCTCCAGAGGAGGATGTGCAGCAGGCTGCAAATATGAATTAGCATACCGAGAGTAAAATGGAATGTGGGAGGCCATTTCACAGAAGATTTTTATTTTAAAGAATTGCATGTATTTTAAAAAGACAATGAACCAATGAATCATCCTCCAAGGTCTGAAATATTTTCAGGACAAAGGAATATATGGTATAGAAAAAGATTATTTATTGGTATCTGTGTATAAAACACTGCAGAGTATAAAACTAAAGGTCTCAAGATGAAAAATCCTAGAAAAGGTCACACTCAGTGCAATAACAAAATGTTCCACAGGTTTCATCAAAGCCACACTTAGGAGACAAGCCAATATATTCCCTATATCAATAAAATATATTGAGCAGTTAATGCAAGGGTAACACTGTTATTTTTGAACCCAAATATAAGAAAGGAACCATCCAGGAGTATTGTTGTCTTACAAAGTGGTCCATCTGCTTTTCATCTTGAGGCACTCCACAATGCAGTGACTGTATATATACAAAAGAGAATAAACATAGATCAGTGCTTTAACATGAAAGGCACCATTCATGGTCATATTCAGATAATCCTTCACAAAATTTTGCTTAGGGGGTGCAAGCAAAACTAGCTACAAATATATTGACAGGTTCCAACAACCTCACAGCTTCACTTGACTTCTAAATATACCTTCCTCCCCTTCATCTTTCCCCCTGCTTTCGCAAAGTGTTCTCTTAACCTCTTCAACATTAACCCTTTACTATAACTATAAAATATCACCAACAGAGTCTGAACTATTTGTACCTATAATATTTCTCTTCTTCCTGTGGCCTACCTCATCCTTTCCCCCTTCCTCACTCCTTTCTTTTTCTCTCCACATCACAGACCAACTGCCAACAACAGTATGGTATAATCTGTAAGGGACACTGGTAAAAAAGCGAAAGTGTAAAAACAAGTGTTGATGTTTATGATTGATATGTGTTTGGATCTTTGGATACTATTGTAACCAGTGAAAATTCTTTCTACAATGCAGTGACTGGGTTCAACCCATTTCAAATGAATAGGGTGAAGTCCTAGACAATTTGTTTTGACAAATAAAGTCAAGATGACATCACTGGAAAACAGAATCTAACTAAAGAAATCTTCATAACATCAAAAAATTCTCTATTTGACCTAAAACAGTGATGGTGAACCTTTTAGAGCCTTCAGTGATACAATAGCCCACTGCAGTACACATGCCAGAAGTTCACCACCACTGACCACTGACCTAAATCTTTAGTACACACACACACACACACACACACTCACACACACACACACACACACGAGGAACACAGGAAAACAGCAATGAAATGTTTCAGTGACTCCCAGTGCATTCAAAGCTGAGCTTCACCAACAGATTAAGAGGATGAAAAGAGGCTAGGATTTAGCTCAGTGGTTGCGGCGCCTGCCTCGCAAGCACAAGGTCCTGAGTTCAATCCCCAGTACCAAAAAAAAAAAAAAAAAAAAAAGGATGCAAAGAAACTCAATGAGCACAAAGATAACATAACGCTAAAAGACAAACAAACGAGCTGACCAACACTATTCAAAACATGAATGATGAATTTGCCAAAGAAATAGACTTCATAAAAAAGTGTCAAACAGAAATCCTAGAGATAAAGAATTCTATTGTACGTGAACAGCAGAAATGACCGCTGTGAGGAAAGAGTCTCGGATCTCACACACAAAATGGAAACGCGTGATATAATCAGAAAAACCTATAAAAGGATGGCAATGCCTTTGGAAAATTTGTCTAGCACCTACTAGATGACATTAAGAATAACCTAAGACTAGTTAGAGTTAGAGAGAAATTATAGACCAGCGCACATGCAATAAAAAAAATCTCTTTATGGAAATCATACCAGGAAATTTTCAAATATGGGAAAGAATTCAACATACAGATAAGTGTGACCTATAGGATGCAAAATAGTTATGATTTTAAAAAGCCCACCATGATATATCATAGTCAAGATCCCAGAAGTTCAAAACAAGGACAGAATCTCAAAAGTTATCAGAGAAAAGCAAAAAATCACTTCTAAAGATAAACCCATATGGTTTACAGCAGACATTTCTACACAAACTTTAAAGGCCAAGAAAACTTAGAGTGAAGTGTTTCAAGCCATAAAAGAAAAAAAATTTCAATCCAGATGAGTATATTCTGTAAAACTATCTTTCAAAATCAATGGAGAAATAAGGACATTCCCTGTCAAAGAAAACCTTAAGAAGTTCATGAACATCAAGCCAGAATACTAAAAATATCTAAAAATATCATAGACAGAGACAAAGAAACCAACAAAGTCAAAAGTTCTGATAGAATGAATACATCAAGCAAGGCGAGTAGTTAAACAAAAAGGAAAAAAAATAAGAATCAACAAAAGAAAAAGAATGCAATGGAAGAAATAAGTCAGTACCTTTCAGCAATAACTTTGAATGTAAATAGACTTAACTATCCAATTAAAAGATTGGATCAAAAGGAAAGCCTAACAGTCTGTTGCATTTGAGAGACTTGTCTAATCTGAAAACAAATTCATAGACTAAACACTCAAGGATGGAAAACAGTATTTCTTGCACCAGGTCCCCAAAAGCAAGCAAGGGTAGAAATTTTAATTTCAGACAAAGTAAAATTCAATGTGAAACTGATCAGAAGAGGCAAAGAAAGTCACTACATATTAAGGGAACAGTTCCACAGGAAGAGATAACAATTAGAAATATATATATTCCAAATATCGGTGAACCCAACTTCATAAAACTAACAATGCTGGACATAAAAGATCAAATGAACACCAGCACAATTGTAATGGGTGACCTCAATAACCCCACTTTCACAAATAGATCAACTAAACAAAAAATTAACAAATATCAGCTGAACCACACCTTCAAAGAAATGGAATTAAGAGATCTGTACATAATGTTCTATCCCACTACAAAAGAATACACATTTTTGTCAGCAGCACATGGAACTTTCTCCAAAATATACTAATCTAAAAGCCTGCTTAAATAAAAATAAAATAACTGAAATCATCTTGTTATCAGATCATAGCTCATTGAAACTAGAAATTAATCACAAAAGAAACCACAGAAATTTTACAAACCTTGGATACTAAATAATATACTCCTGAACACTCAATGGGTCATAGAAGAAATCAAGAAAGGAAATAAACAGTTTCTAGAATCAAATCATAATGCCAGTACAACATAACAGAACCTATGGAACACAATGAAAGCAGTCCTAACAGGGCAGTTTATTGCTGTCAATACTCACATTAGAAAACTAAACTGAACTCATATAAATAACCTAATGATGCTCCTCAAGATACCAGAAAAACAAGAACAGTCCAAACCTAAGCCTGGTACAAGGCAGGAAACCATAGAGATCAGAGTGAAAATTGGTGAACTTGAGACTAAAAAGAGTACAAAGAATTAGTGAATTGAAGTGTTTCCTGGAAAAAATAAAATAGACAAATCCTTAGGGAAACTTAGCAAAACAGGGAAAGAAAAGACCTATGTCAATATAGTTAGAAATTAAAAAGGTGAAATCACAATGGACACTGCTGAAATCCAGAAGATAATTAATAAATATGATGAAAAATTATACTCAAAAAAATCAAAGAATCTTGAAAAAAATTAATAGATGCCTAGGTGTGTGTGAATTACTGAAATGAAAAATAGAAGCTTAAAAAATCCTGAATAATCCAATAATAGGCAATAGAATTGGGGCAGTAATAAAAAGCCTACCAATTAAGAAAAGGCCAGGACCTGATTGATTCACTGTTGAATTCTACAAGAACCTGAGGGAGGCTATAATGTCAATACTCCTCAAACTCTTTAATAAATTTGAAAAATATTGGAAATGAAATACTTTTAAACTCATTTCTGGAAGCCACCATTATCCTGGCTCCAAAACCAGACAAAGACCCAACTAAAAAGAAAACTACAGGCCAGTCTCTTGAATGAACATAAATGGAAAAATTCTCTAGAAGATTCTGGCAAACAGAATGCAAAAAATTATCAAAATATCATACATCATGATGAAATAGGCTTTATTTGAGGGATGCAAGTATGGTTCAATACAAACAAATTAATAAATGTAGCATACCTCATAAACAGAAGCAAGGACAAAAATCACTTCATCATTTCAAGAGATACAGAAAAAGCCCTTGACACAATCCAACATCAATTAATGATAAAATCTTAAGAAAATAGGCATAGAAGGAACTTATCTTAACCTAATAAAAGCCATTTATGATAAACCTACTCCTAAATTCATATTAAATGGGGAAAGGCTAAAAGCTTTCCCTCTACAATCAGGAACAAGGCAAGGATATCCACTATCACCACTCTTCAGTATAGTACTCAAAACATTAGCCAGAGCAATCATGGAAGTGAGCAATAAAAGGGATAGTTACCTAGAGGAAATCAAACTATCCTTATATGTAAAGGACATGATTCTTTACATAAAATACCCTCCAAAATTTCACAAAAACTTTACTAGAACTAATAACTACGTTCAACAATATGGGATACAAAATCAATGCACATAAATCAATAACATTCCTGAACATCAATGAACTCACTAAGAAATTAAGAAAATAATACCATTCACAATAGCATCAAGAAAATTTAAATACTGAATTAACCTAACCAAGGAAGTGAAAGACTGTCACAAGAAAATCTACAGTACTCTGAAAAAGGAGATCAAAGAGCTGGTCAGAAAAATGGAAAGACATAATCATTAAATTGCAAAACCTGTCTAATTTCTTCTTTAATTTCCTCTGTGACCCATTGGTTGTGCAGGAGAGTGTTATTCAATTTCCATGTGTTTGTGAAGTTCTTGCGGTTTCTTATGTTATTGATCTCCAGTTTAATTGCACTATGGCCTGATAATATAGTGAAAATGGCCATACTTGAAACAGTGCTATACAGATTCAATGCAACCAACAGTATATTTCATAGAACTAGAGAGAACAATCCAAAAATTCATTTGGAATCAGAAGAGACCTAGAATAGCAACGGCAATTCTAGGCAACAGAGACATGGCAGGGGATATAACAATCCCCAACTTGAAACTATACTACAAAGCTACTGTGATAAAAACAGCATGGTGCTGGCAATGAAACAGACCCAAGGATCAGTGGAATAGATTAGAAGATGCAGAAACAACTCCAGACATACTCAGCTACCTCATCTTTGAGGAAAGATAGCCTCTTTAATAAATGGTGTTGGAACAAACTAGATCCATATCTTTCACCATGCACTAAATTAAAATCCAAGTGGATTAAAGATCTAAATATTAAAATAGAAACACTAAACTTGTTAGAAAATAAGTTAGGTAGAACTCTTGAAGACATTGGCATAGGAAAAGACTTTATGAACAAATCCTCAGTAGCACAGGAACTAGCACAAAGAATCAACAACTGGGATCTCATCTCTTTAAAAAGCTTCTGCACTGCAAGAGAAGCCACCAACAGAGCTAAGAGACAACTTAAAATGTGGGAAAAAAATTTTAGTAGCTGTACCTCAGACAAAGGTCTACTATCTAGAATATACAAAGAACTCAAAAAAATAGACCCCCCCAAATATAAAGACCCACTTCAGAAATGAGCATCTGAAATGAATAGACATTTCTCAGACAAAGAAGTAAAAGCAGCAAATAAACATACGAAAAAATGTTCAACATGACTGGTCATTCAAGAGATGCAGATGAGAACAATACTGAGATTCCACCTCACCCCAGAAAGAATGGCTGCTGTCATGAAATCAACCAATAACAAATGCTGGCGGGGTTGTGGGGAGAAAGGAACCCTTCTCCATTGTTGGTGGGAGAGCAGACTGGTGCAACCCATCAATATGGAGATACCTTAAACAACTAGGATTAGAAGTCCCATTTGACCCAGCTATTCCCCTGCTGGGTATCTTCCCAAAAGAATTAAAAGAATCATACAGAAAATATGTGCACCCATGTTTATAGCGGGACAGTTTGTAATAGCTAAAACTTGGAAACAGCCCAATTGCCCGTCAACTGGAGACTGGATAAAGAAAATGTGTTGTGTTTTGTTTTGTTTTGTTTTGTTTTTAATAAAATAGAGTACTACTCAGCCATAAA
>NW_004624826.1:8504633-8532880 GCF_000247695.1 Heterocephalus glaber | reverse complement strand
AGAATTAAAATGATTAAAACAAATAATTGATAATTTGAAATAGGAAGAAAAGGTCCAAAGGGGTAGGGGTGGTGGGAGGGGAAGGGGAAAGGAAAGGATGGAAAGGAAAAATTATGAGAAAAGGTTAAAAAATGGAAACAAAGTCTATGTAAATAGGGAAGGGTGGAGGGGTGAAGGGCGCATAGTTAATGGGGAAAAAAATAAGAACCAAGATACATCATGTACAGGTACAAGCACCCAATGATAAATGTAAATGTATTGTTTACCTAAAATGTACCAATAAAAGAATTTAAGGAAAAAAATTATGGCAAAAGTTTAAATTTCTGTGAAAGACATATAGCCATTAATCCCTGTCAAAATGCCCTCCCCCTGGCTTTGGACACACTTATCCCGTCATTCTTGCCACTTTCTGTAGCAGTTCTGGAAGTCCTCTTTCCTGAGTGTCTTTATGAACTGTGACCTAAAATATGTGAACCCAGCTGTGTATATCATCCAACAGAAGGACAGGCTCCTCATCCACTTTATTCACCAGATCTGGAACTGATTTCTGGCTCTTTTCCAAAGTCATAATGACCATGAAGAGTAAACTTCTTTGAATGGATTCAGGACCTAGAGGCAGCTATAAAAGTGCTATAAAAGACACTCACAAAAGAGAACTTCCAGAGCTGCCTCAGAAAGAGGTCAAGAACAAGGAGGTGTGTTTCAAGCAAGGGGGAGGATTTTGTGAAGGTTCAATGGCAATGTATCTTTTCCTGTAATAGTTTAAAAATCCATAAACATACACCATACATTTGATCACTCCCTTTGTGTTGCACATCTAGAGCTTTCTCCAGAGATGTAGTTCAGGTGGGGTAGCCACCTGACTATTGCTAACTGAACAACTGAGCAATGGCTGTTTAAAGTCCATTTTAATATGGCTTTCCCCTAACTTCTTATCTGAACTATAATAATCTAATGTTTGGGAATTATTAAGTAGTTTCCTTGACTTGTTTCACACAACAGCCACAAAGAGTTCTTCATGCTGACATAGGATTTATGTCTCAATAACATAATAACGTTTAGTGAGCACTGTGATTTCAGAATGATTTATACCTGATCTGTAATTGGAGAATGACTTACACCAAAGTGAGGCACCAGCATCCTGCTGCTGGACTGCTCTCCCTGGGGGCAGGAGAGATGGCAATATTCACTTGCTGACATATTTCCTTGATATATTTTTCATTAGAAGAAAAATTAGAAAACTAGCTCCCTTCTCTCCACAAAATGTTTCCAATCACTCTGGCTCGCATTAGTTATTTCTAAAAATTCCAAATCAGTCTTGGACAAGACAGGGAGGAAAGAAATCCCAGGAGCTCCACAGCAGACAAGACTTCAGTTTTCCCATTATGGAGCTGGCCTCATGGGAAGGACAGTGCAGTGACCAAGTTTTGTCTGTCAGCTTGCAGAGTCTCTTGGAGTCAAGGTCACTGGATACTTCTCTCAAGCGTGTACTGATAGCCACAGCAAATCAGCCAGTGGGTTCTCATGATTTCAGAAAGGTTCCATTGTACTCTCAATAGCCCCCTGGAGACTCAGATGCACAGGAAGTCCCTGGTGGTTTAGATGCTGGGCTCAGGGGTGGGCATGTCAGAATCTGCATCTTGGCTGCACTGTTATCCAGCTCTGCAGCCTTGGCCATTGCCTGATCTCTTTGTACTGAACTCAGTTGCCTCCTCTGTGAATTGGGACAATAGTACCCAACTCAGGGTTGTTCTGAGAAAATTTGACTCTTATAATACAAAATTCTAATAGTGGGATCATTAAAAGAGAGAGGGAGAAAAGTAGAAGTGAGCTTTATGGGTGAGTAGTACTCCATTTTATGAAAAAAATACAGATGCACATTGAGGCCATACTCTTCAGTGAAATAAGAGGACACACGTGTAAATACTGAATAGTTTCTGTGGTGTGAGAGACTGAAAGTGTAAATGAGGACCAAAATGTATAATAGATAATGTGAAATAGGAAGAAAAGGTCCAAGGGGGAAGGGGAAGCAGGGAGGGTAGGGGGAAGGAAAGAAGGGAAAGAAAAAATATGAGAAAAGAAAGAAAAAACAGAAATTTTTTTTGTAAATAGGGAGAGGTGGAGGGGTGGAAAAGAGGGACAGGGAATGGGGAAAAAACAAGAACCAAGATATACCATGTACAGGTACAAATTCCCAATGATGAATGTAATCATAATATACACCTAAAATGTACCAATAAACTTAATAAAAAAAGAAATGTACAAGCACTTTAAGCAGCGAAAAGAGAACTGGATCTATAGTTAGAAGTCCTAGGTTTAAACTTTAACTCTGTTACTTGTTATCTATGGAAATGGTGGCAGGCATGCTATGTGACTGATAGGAAAAAAGACGTAAAAAATCATTTGTGAAAGAATCTATTACATGGCCGATACTAAATATATTGTATGTGGATTTTTTTCCTGCTTTCCAAATAAGCAGAAAAAAGAGTGGATGCATTGAAATCCTGTTTGCCAAAGTGTTAGGTCATGAGGACAGTGTGTATTTCACAGCATAAGGCTGTCCTTGCACACATCTGTGAAGTGGGCAGAGGTTTCCTGGCATCCTCCCACTGTTCCTCATAGTGTCCCTTTCTCTAGCCAGAAACACCTTCTTCCTGCCTCCATACAGATTTCCCTTTTAAAATTATTGTCACAAGTGGGTTTTTTTTTAAAGCAGTACTTAGTTAACTTGTTAAGTAATAAAGGCAAAAAGATTATGAAAACTGACGGTACTAGAATTTTGTTACAAAACCCCAAGAGGAAAAAGAAAATCTTAAAGACTCTCAAAACTTGGGAACTATCATTCTAATAATGACATTTTAGAAAGACTTTTTGGATATTGGCCCTTTCTAGCCTTTCTCCCTGTTCCACAGTGTAATCCAGCCAGATTTCCTGGGAGTTCTGTGCTCTCTTCATTCTCCCTTTTATGACCAAGCCAGTTCCCATCGACCTATCCCATGTACCCCCTCAACCCTGGTCCCTTCCATCATGTTCTGCCCTTCATCCGGTGTCACTGGGCCATTCTGGAGTTCATGCTGTGTACTGGTGGGACGATGTATCCATGTTGTCTTTTTCCTTTTTTCCCCTGCCACACACTCATTGTCACAAATGAAAATGCTCACACAAGTTAAAATTTCTTACAATGCAAAACATTAAAATTCTTGGTACTTTGCATTTTTTAGTTTAAGAGAAATCTGCACAAGTTACCAAAGTTAAATTTCATTCAAGTATTTGTGTTCTAAGCAACAAGGCAATAAGAAGTGAAAAACACATGGTTTTCAAAGGAATGCCTCAAAGTTGCCCAATCATTACTTTTCCAAAATATTTTATTGCCTTTAGATCTGAGGAAAATAAATAAAATTAGAACTGACTTACTGGAAGCAAAATTTTTGAAGGTGGGAAAATGGATTAAAAAGTAGAAGCAGAGTTGTAGCGTTTTTTGCATTTCAGTTCGGAATGAGTTCCTTACCACATACCTGGGGGGTTCTAAGCTCTATCCAGAACACAGCTTAGACCTGGCCTCCACCTTCTGAGAGAGCAGACTCTCTGCACATACACAGACTATATGAGTTTCACCAGACAGGATTCATATTCCCTCTTTAGGTCATCTGCCTCCCTCCACCGGGCACTGAGCAACTTCAAGGCAGGAATGTGTCTGTTAACTTTCTGATTCAGAATTCTTCTTTCTTCTGTTGACACCCCAAGGCAATTTTGACACAGACTTCAGTACAACTGCACATTATCCAGGTGAAAAGAATTCCCTGTACCAATAGCATTCTTGAATAATAGAGCGTTTCCTAAAGTTTTTTTTAATAAATAAATAAGGTTTGGGGCTTAAATCATAAACCCATGGCCAACACCTTAAAATTTCTCATCAGACATGGGTTTTCTGCATATGCCCTTTGTTTCCCCCAACCGTCAAAGCAATTCTTGGATCTGAGCCCTTGTGCAAGTTTAGGAGTTGGTGTAAATTTGTTGTGAAGGGCAGTCACCCTCCCTAAACTGGAAGCTCAAATGTGGGCTGTAGCATCTGGAAAGAACAAGCTCCACTTCCCCTGTGTGTATACACTGCCCCCTTTGCAAACTGTGCACCCATATCAGACACTTCTCACCTGACAGGAAAGTTTTCTCCTGTTTCCCACAGAATCTTACATAAGTTAGAGTCCTGGCTCATCTCTGCCCTCCAAACTTGCACTCTCCCTTGCATGGGGCTGAGCCCCTGCTTGTACCCACCCTGAGCACCACTGAGTTAGGGCACAGTGATGTGGCCAGTGGAAATAATTTTTTTCTAATTAATCTTATTGGTATATTTTATGTATACTATATGCTGACATTCATCATTGGAAATATGTACCTTTACATAATATATCTTGGTTCTTATTTTTCCCCATTCCCCTGCTCACCCTTCAACCCCTCCACCCCTCTCTACTTACAAAGACTTTGTTTCCATTTTTTCCTTTTCTCATATTAATTCCATTCCTTTCTTTCCTTTCCTTTCCCCAACCCCTCTCACTTCCCCTTCCCCTTTGGACCTTTTCTTCCTATTTCATATTATTTATTATACCTTTTGATCCTTATTTACACTTTCAGTTTCTCACACTAGACAAACTATTCGGTATTTACACATGTGTGTCCTATTTATTCCACTTAAGAGTATGGACTCAATGTGCATCCACTTAGCTATAAATGTCTCTAGTTTCTCATTCTTAATGGCTGAGTAGTGCTCCATTTTATTAAAAATCCACATTTTCTTTATCCAGTCTCCAGTTTATGGGCAATTGGGATGTTTCCAAGTTTTAGCTATTACAAACTGTGCTGCTATGAATATGGGTGCACATATCTTGCTGTATGATTCTTTTAATTCTTTTGGGAAGATACCCAGTAGGGGAATAGCTGGGTCAAATGAGAACTCTAATCCTAGTTCTTTGAGGTATCTCCATACTGATTTCCACAGTAGTTGCACCAGTCTGCACTCCCACCAACAGTGGAGAAGGGTTCATTTCTCCCCACACCCCTGCCAGCATTTGTTATTGGTTGATTTCTTGATACCAGCCATTCTTTCTGGGGTGAGATGGAATCTCAGTGTTGTTTTCATTTGCATCTCTCAAATGACCAGTGATGTTGAGCATTTTTTCCTATGTTTATTTGCTATTTCTACTTCTTTGTCTAAGAAATGTCTCTTCATTTCAGATGCCCATTTTTGGATTGGGTCTTTAAATTTGGGAGGTCTGATTTTTAAAAGTTCTTTATATATTCTAGATAGTAGACCTTTGTGTGAGGAACAGCTGGTAAAAATTTTTCCCACATTGTGGGTTGTCTCTTTGCTCTGTTGGTGGTTTCCCTTGCAGTGCAGAAGCTTTTTTAATAAAAAGAGATCCCTCTTGTTGATACTTTGTGCTAGTTCACATGCAAAATAGACCATATACTTGCTTGTAGAACATGTTTAAGTAAGTGCAAAGGAATTTAAGTTATTCCTTGTATATTATCAGACCATACTGCGATGAAATTGGAGATCAATAGCAAAAGAAAGTGCAAGATCCTATAAACACATTGAAATTGAACAATACACTTCTGAATAACCAGTGGGTCACAGAGGAAATTTAAGAAGAAATTAGACAGTTTCTACAATTAAATGATGATATCAATAAAACATATCAGAATCTATAGGACACAGTGAAAGCAATCTTACAAGGGAAATTCATAGCAGTGAATACTCACATTAGGAAAACAGAGCAAGCTCAAATAAACAACCTGATGCTGAACCTCAAGCTTCTAGAAAAAGAAGGGTGGAACAAACCCAAAGCTCACACAAAGGAGGAAATTATAAGGATCAGAGCAGAAATCAATGCAATGGAGACTGAGAGAATGAAACAAAGAATCAATGAGGCAAAGAGTTGGTTCTTCAAAAGAATAAAGAAAATTGACAAACCCTTAGCCAACCTTATCAAAAAAAGGAAAGACCCAAATCCATGCAATTAGTAAATAACTTTTTGCTATATTTGATTGTCTCTCTCTAATGAGATGTGCCATGGAGCATGGGACTAAATCAGAATAAAACTTTTACAAGCAAGAAACAAGTATAGAGCATTTACCAGACCAATACCAAAATAACACTAGTGACATCAAGTGCAAAGTAACCTTGTAACAAAAAATAGTATGTCTTCTAAGTGGCCTTATTTTATCTCAATAGGAAATGTGTGTTGACAAGATTTACTGTAGCATTGTTATGGATTAGATCTGGGTTGTCCCCTAAAAGCCTCATGTGTTTAGAAGGTAATTGGATCAGGAGAGCACTATTCTCATAAGTAGGTTAGCCCACTGATGAGCTCATAGCTGACTTGCTGTTAGGAGCTGGTTGAAAGAGGTGGGTCACTGGGGCATAACCTGGAAGGGTTTATCTCCCTCCCCAGCTCCTCCTTTCTCTCTCTGCTTCCTGGCCACCATGACGTGAGCAGCTGTCCTCCCCAGACCCTTCCCCCATGCCCATCCTGGCCCCAAGCCAGGAAACACTGGACTGAACAATTTAAAAGCAAATTCGTTTTTCACTTCTTTGCAAATGATCATTTTCTTTTATTTTGAGGCCTCAAATACTCAGTTTACTTTATCTTTTCTTCTAATTCAGCTGTATACCTAGGATTGCTATTCATCCTGCTATAGTCTCCTGCTTATTGCTCCCACTTCCTCAAATTTACACACACACACACACACACACACACACACACACACACACACACACACACGCTGTTTTCCCTTCTAAGAAATCCTCAGGGAAGAGAATATAACCAGCTATAGAAATGATCCCTGAAATTATCGCCTTGGGAAGAGAATATAGAAGTATTACTATATTGCTTATGGTCAAGACTCATAAATGCAAGAGTTAAATTTCAGTTACCTGCAAAATCCTTCATCCTATAAAAGCTGCAACCATTCTCGGATTTAAATTCTAAGCTTAAACTAACCAAATACCAGGCTTTCTTGGTTCCAAATCTTTCCTTTTGGCAAAGCTTGTATTCTTGGTTCAAAGAAAAGAAAGGCTTTCTTTTTTTTAAGGAACTCAAGGCTTCTTGGACATTGAATAGCTTTTACAAAGTACCATTTTGTTGAGAGCAAAAGAATAAGAAACAGCTGGGTTACATTTCCTTTGAAATGCACACTTAGTTAAAATTAAAGACAAAAAATAAAAAATAAAAAGCACTAGAGAAAAACACTTTTTGGTTTTGCCAAGACTCAAACCATTTAAGAAAAAGAGGGGAGAGGAAAAGAGAAAAGAATAATCTGAAATGTTATTGCCAAACCAGTTTCCCCCTTCTGTTACTGAACTTCATTAAGCCCAGAATAAAATAGTACAAGACGCAGAATTGGTTTGAACTGGTCTGGAAACAGTTATAAGTCTGGTAAGCATGAAGGGATTCAATAAATATTTCCCTTTTTTTCCCTTCTTCCCCAAGAATAGTTGCAAGTCATTTTTTTATCAGTCTCTCCCTGATAGAAGATTCTTAAACAGAGGGATTCAATTTAAATAGAAAACTACATCCTAGTTGCTTAAGTTCCTGGAAATATATTAATACTACAAATAGTAAATAAATAATAAAAGTGAGTCCATGCAATGAAAAATTGTTAGGTCCTGCCAACTTGCTTTCATCGCACAACAGAAAAACAAAAAGTCAATCTTGCCTTAGAATTATGGGTAAAATGGACCCATATGTGATGATGTTGACTTCAATTTAACAAACATTAATCATCACCTACTATGTTCAAATCATGGAACTAGGTGCTATAAGGGGATTTAAAAATGAGTGAAGAGCTCAAAAATTAATAAAGGAAAGAGAACTAAAAAACGTAAATAAAAAAAGAACCAGAAAACAACTCCTATTTGTCAATGCAAAGATTGGTGTACTCAATTCAAGCATTTTCAAGATGCAAAACCTTATGAAATTGCCTCTCTTCTAAAGTAGTTTGCAATTTGGGTATAAAAATGTGTCTTAAAAACTTACATAAAAGATAATTATTCCAGTTAAGGAGTATTTCAGAATGGCTGGATGTTGTGTTTTATTTGAAAGTCTCCTTTTAGAATTTTCAGAACTAAGTTGACAAAAAAAAATATTACTGTGGTTTTATATATGTGTTAGGCAAAAATCTAACTGCCTAGTGCCAGGCTTGGCAAAAGTGAGAAAATTATTCCACACATGCAATTTTTCATCTTTTCATTTTTTTATTTTATTAGTACATGTTTGCAGTTCATGCAATTTACAATAATCTTGGGGAGTGGTTATACAAACATAATACAGCTTGTTTCTTTTTTTAAAAATCCCCTTCCCTTTTCTCCCCCTGCCCCCTTCCTCCTCTTCCAATTCTCCTATCCCACTTTTCATTCTTGTTGATATTATTAATCTTAGCTCATGTTATGGAATATAATGTTTACATTGATTGAGGTTATTAGGTTCCTGTATATGGGATATCTTTATTCTACTTATTTCCCCTTCCCTTCATCCTCACCCCTAGTGCCTTTTCCCTCACGCCACTTCTTTACTTCAGAGATTCATCTCCTTGTCCCCTTCTATTCATCCTTCATTATTCTCTTTGTACTTTGCCTCACTGAATGAGAGACACCATATGGTATTTAAGCTTGTGTGTCTGGTTTATTTCACTCAACATTGTATTTTCCAGGTGCATCCATTTTCCCACAAATGTCTCAAATCTATCATTCTTTACAGCAGAGTCGTATTCCAATATGTATAGATACTACAGTTTCTTTATCCAATCATCTGTTGATGGGTATACGTGCTGTTTCTAGGATTTAGCTATTGTGAGCTGTGCTGCTATAAACATTGGTATGCATGTACCACTGTAATTAGGGAAAATGCCTAGCAGGGATATCACTGGGTCATATGGAATTTCTAATTTCAATTCTTTGAGAAATTTCCATACTGATTTCCATAATGGTTGTACTAGTTTACATTCCCACCAACAGTGAAGGAGATTTTCTTTCTCACCACAATCTTGCCAGCATTTGTTATTATTTGATTTCTTAGTGATTGGCATTCTTCCTGGAGTAAGATGGAATCTTAGTGTTGTTTTAATTTGCATTTCTCTAATGGCCAGAGATGTTGAGCATTTTTTCATATATTTGTAGGCCATTTGTATTTCTTACTCTGTGAAGTGTATGTTCATTTCATTTGCCCATTTTTTGACTGGATCTTCAATTTTAGGTGGTTTGATTTTTTTTTTTTGAGTTCTTTATATACTGTAGATATTAGTCCTCTGTCTGAGGAGTAGCTGGCATAAAATTTTTCCCATTATCTAAGTTGTCTTTTCACCCTACCGATTGATTCTTTTGCTGTACAGAGCTTTTTAGTCAGATATAATCCTATGTTCATTAAGATTGGCTTATAGTTTTCTTTTTTAGTTGGGTCTTTATTGGATTTGGGCATCAGGGTGATACTGGCTTCCATAAATCAATTTGGAAGCATGCCATCACTTTTAATTTCTGTGAAGGACTTGAAGAGTATTGAAGAGAACTTGAAGAGATATAACATTCTTAAAGGTTTTGTAAATTCAGCTGTACACCCATTAGGTCCTGTGGTTTGTTTTAGTTAGTAGATTATTACTGTGTCAATTTAATTGTATGTTATTGGGTTGTTAAGCATATTTATGTCTTCTTGGGTTAGTTTTGGTAGTTTGTTTGTGTCTAGGAATCTGTCCATTTCTTCAAAATTGGCTAATATGTTGGAATATAATTTTTCAATGTAGCTATTGTCTTCTGGATTTCTAAAGTGTCTGTTATGATTTCACCTTTTGCATTGATGTGAGTCTTTTCTTGCTTTCTCATGGTAAGTCTGGCTAGGGGCTTATCTATTTTATTTATTCTTTCAAAGAACCAGCTCTTTGACTCATTGATTTTTTTTGCTGTGACTTTACTCTCACTTTTATTAATTTCTACTCTCATCTTTATAATTTTGCTCCTTAATTTTGGTTTGAGGCTGCTTTGTTGTTGTTTCTTGACTATCTTAAGATTTCTCATATGGTTCTCTGTTTGAGCTTGCTTTGTTTTCTTAATGTGAGCATTGAATATGATGAATTTTCCTCTTAGAACTGCTTTCATAGTATCCCGGAGGTTTTGGTGAGTTGTGCCATCATTGTCATTAACTTCTAGAAATGTTTAAATTTCTTCTGTGATCTATTGGCTGTTTAGGAATATATTGTGAATTTTCCAGGAGCTTTGATTTTTTCCAAATTTCTTCTGTTTTCATTGCACAGTGGTCTGATAGTATACATGGGGTAATTTCTATTCTTTTATATGTACTTAAGCAGGCTGTGTGGACTGGTATGTGATCTATTTTGGAAAAAGTACCATGTGCTGCTGAAATGAATATATATTCCATTGTAGAGATGGAATACTCTGTACAGTGGACCCTCAAGTTATAACTGGCCTGACATATGAAAAACTTGGGTTATGACCAGAATTTTAGTTTTTAACTCATGATCAAAGTCTTGAGTTACTACTGAATGCTGGCCACTTGTTCTTCCACATGATCTCAGATATAAATTTAACTCTTAAAGAGTTCTGGAAGGAACATTACAATACAATATTCTTTCCTGCATGGGGTTGAGAAATCCTGGGCCAGTGTCTCTCTAAGGACACTGAGATCTGCCTGTATATAAAAGAGAGACTTTGAAGGCTGGGTAAAGGAGCCTGAGTCTTCAACTGACCAACTTCAGTTACAAGAAGCCCTCAGGAATGAATTGATTTTGTAAGTCAAGGGTCCACTGTATATATCCATTAAATCTATATGTTCAAGGGTATAGTTCACCTCTGAAATTTCTTTACTGTTTTTTTTGTTTAGTTGATCTATATCTTTGCAAAAATGGGTTGTTAAAATCCCCTACTATGATTGTGTTAGTGTTTACTTGACCTTTTAATTTTAGCAGTTTTTGTTTTATGAAGATAGGTGCTCTAGTATTTGATGCATGTATGTTTCTCAATGTTTTATATATATAAACACAGACTTTCTCATAAAAGAAAAATAATAGAATAAAATTGGAAGGGGAAATGTACAAAAAGGAGGAAAACAGCAAAGAATTAAAAAATTAAAATTAAAAATAATATCAAAGAATAATAAAAGAAAGTTTTCTATTGTTTTGGATGTGTGGCTCTTTTCCTCAGCCTATAGTTAAAGAGCAGAGCTCAAGCTAGGATATGTCTCTGTTCATGCTGGGAATCTTAAGTCCACCCCCAAAATGGTGCTGGGTGTAGAGATTCACTTACAATGAGAACAGGCACCAATGTGAGCTTCCAATCCTGTGTATCTCAGGCTGAACCTGGCTTCTGACCACAGTAGTTTGGTCTGTGTTAACCATCTCCTGCCTCTCAGTGGGATGCCCCCCAGTCCACTCTCCAAGTGCTAGCTGTCTCCCATGGCTGTCTTTCCCTCATCCTCCCCCAGCTCTTGCTCTTTGACTGTGGCTGTGGGTGCTGCACCAAGGTCACTTAGCACCTGTTGACTGTGGAAGGCTACTCTGGAAGCATTATCCCATGTTTTCCCACTGGTTCCAACTACTGATGATTCTTTTGGTCCCAGTGCAGTTCTCCCATTCTCTGTGAGCAAAAATGTTGTTAGTTTTACTTTGCTTTCTGGCTAGTGGGTAGCCCGCTACTGTTGGCAGCACTGTGCAGTCTCTCCTCTGAGGCATGATCTACTTCTTGTATGTCACTTAATCCTCTTTTCTTCTGCTCTGTCTGTTCTCTCCTAGTTCTTGGGTAGCCTCCACTCACTTCAATTCCTCTCCAAGATATTATTTCCCAGACTCTAGAACTTTGTCCTGGAGAAGCTGAGTTTCTGGGACTCACTTTTGTGCCATTTTTTTCAGCATCTCAATAGAACTTTCTTACTGTACTCTCCTGCCCTGAACGTATTTTTCTACTGGGAGAAAAAGAAATGATCTGATATGTCAACCAATACTATTTTATGCTGTCCTGAAAGTCTTTGTACTTTTTAAGAAGATACTTGGGAGAAGATTAAAACCACCCAGAAAGTTTATTTCCCATTAGGATTTGTAAGTATTCCAGTAAGGGAGGAGCTATATAGAACAGAAGAGAGATGATAGTCTTCCAGCACCAAGGGCAAAATGGAGACAGGGATCACCATGACTGAAAAAGAGAGGTAAGTGTTATCATGGTTCTCAACCAGTTTCCAGGATATGGTCAGGACTAAGTCCCAACATAACCTTGCAGAATCCCTGCAGGTGACTATGACTCACAATGAGGAGCTGTGACAACAAATGGTAAGGATACTGGTGGTGCAGAGTAACTTGTAGGCCATATGCAAGGGCTTGAACTTGCTCCCCAGTATTGGCCACTGTGTTTGAAAAGTTTAATAGAGTGAGATCTACTTCAGGAGAAGAACCCCATTGTCTAGAGAAGGAGAAGGCAGAAACTAATGAAAAGACTTAGGAATACTGAAGAGTTTCTCAGAAGGGGGCCCAGGAGCAGAAGTTCCAGGGTGATCCAGCACTGCTGATAGGTTTCCCAGAGGATATGATGGCGGAGGATGCAAGTAATGCACATAGTGCTAAGGAGAGTCCTGCTCCAAAATAGGAACCTCAGGCTCCCAAAGCCACTTCATCTGTATGAAATCACCTCAAGAGGGAATAAGGAATCCAGAAGAAATTAGGAATCTCCTCTAGCCAATCCTGGAACTGCTGTGAGTCAAGGTGGTCCAAGAATGAAATCTATGGCCAAGACAGAGCCAGAAGGAGGAGTTAGGAGCTGGCAGAAATGAATCTCTGCCACACTAGGGAAAACAGACCAAGGATGAAGAAGGAGGGCTAACTTTGGTGATCAGAGTATTCCTGTTGGTTAGACATTTATCTTAGGTGCATGCTGACCTTGAAGGCTGATATGGTATTGCCTTTCCTTCTTTCAGCAAAAGTCTGCTCTCCAACTTCCAAAAGGGGAATGGATAACCCAAGCTTCAGCTTGAAAAGTTTAGTAGTCTAAAATTTACATACATCCTAATGAGGGTCATCCAAACACTTTAAAATAGAAAGAGGTTGCCAAACAATTCCAGTAGGATAAAAATTTCATTTCTATACAAGCTAATGAAGCTTGATAGTAGAATCATAGAAAACAAAACTTTGGATAGTAAAAAAATTAACATTAGGCTCTCTCTCTCTCTCTCTCTCTCTCTCTCCTATTATTAACAGTAAATAAATCCTCAATTTTACACATTATCTTACAGTTGATATATTTAGAAGATTTGTGAATGATACCTGGGGTCAGAAGTCCTGGAACCATGGTGAGTGGTTATGAAAAAGATACTTGTTATTCTAAATATTGTGGGAAGAAAGTTCGTCTTCAAGAAGGATTAATAACCCCCCCCCATGCCATATCCTGTAGGTTGTTGTATAGGTCAGAATGAAATAAGGACAAAAGAAGTTGGCAAACTTTATTAAACTATACCATCATCTGAAAAATGCATTTTTGCAGAACAGCCTGTTTTGAATGGAGCTGGATAAGTGAACTATTGCTATGTTTAATTCTGGTTTTTATGGAACACAATTTGACTCTTAAGAAAACCCTCTGGGATTTTCCAGCAATGTTGATCCTGGCCACAAGCCCCTTCTGCTGCAAACTAGCATACTCAATGCCTCTTAATGGCAAATATTCTATTTTGCTACAAAAACCTAAGCCAGCCTCCTACATGACAGTTCACCTTTATTCTTGCTGCTAGTTAACAACTTTTCGTAAAGGAACTGTGTTTTTCTTTTTCATATTCCTCTCTTTCCATCTGAATCTTCACCTCCCTGTCTTCCCTGTTGCACCTACCCACAGGATATGTCACTTTTGTCAGCCAATTAAAAAAGCAACATGTGCAGTACAAATAGCTTCACCAACATGAAATAGAAGGATTCAGACCAGAAAAGCCTCCCCTTCAGGCATAAAACAAAAATTTGCCATTTTTCAAAGAACCATAAGGGGCCATTGTTTTCCCAAAACTGATTTCCTCCAAATAGTTTGTGTTTTGATAGGCTGGGGCTTGTCTCCAGTGGAAACTGTTAATAGTCATAAGATGCTTTTTCTACCCCCTAATATATCCATAAGTAACAAGTTGTCAAAATCAAACATTCTTAGTTTTATCCAGGGCTTCAAGAAAATGGATTCAAACTCTTCTACAGCCAAAAGATTACCTATGCAGGATTTGCAAAGAACATATCTAATCATTGCTTTTGAAGCTTCAGCCTCATGAACTCATAAAATGTCTGAGGTTAAAATACCTATGGAATGTACAATCAAAAATAATTTTAAAGGTACTATTAGTGCACTGTGTACTATATTCCCAACTCCTTCTCAACTGTCATCTTAGGAAAAGGGCATTTTGATATTGTCCTTGGAGATCAGGATATATCATGATCTGCCACATTGTTCACACTTGAGAGATCTAAAAGACAGTGGACTGCAACTGATTAGATTATTTCTATCAGCAGAGCAAAGACATGGGCCTTGGAGATGACCAACATTTCAGGAGTGTGACACCCGGGGAATGTGTCTAGGCAAATGAGACTATTTTCCCCCTTTGGGTTACCAGCTGGAAGAAGGGAATAGGGAATGAAGGTGGGTTACCAATTCTACTCCAGGTGCTAAAAGAAGACAGAATCAGAGAGTGGAAAACAGGCTAAACCATGCAACTGATGGTTCCATTGGAGTGGGGTCCCATGGCCTCCAAAGACCCCTTTCTTTGCCTTGCTGTACCTAGTCATTTTAGGATGGCATATTTCTCTGAGAATTTAATGAAAGCTCTGAGTCTTCTCCTTGGAAATTTTGTTTTTGTTTTTGCTTTTGTTTTTTGATACCAGCATTGAACTCAGGACCTTGCGCTTGTGAGGCAGGCGGCGGAAGCACTGAGCTAAATCCCTGGCCCTTCCTTGCACATTTTAATAAGCTTTTATAGTGTTTCAAACCTCTTATAGGCTCCCCAAGGACCACTGCTTCATCTCCTATCGCACCCCTCCCTCAGGTGAAGAATCCTAGCTCTAATCCCATGCACTAATGCAGCGAGCACACTTACACTCAGGTTCCTGGCTTTCCCTGTTGTGTTCACAGCCTCCCGCTGAGCCACTGGTCCTGGAACTCTACTCTCACGATCTTGATTTCCTTCATCATGCTGAATCTTATTTTCATATTTGTTTTCATATTTGTATGATCTCACATTTCGATTTGATCTACTGATTTGTTCTCTCTTTGACTATAATTCTTACAGTTTCCAGATTAAATTCTAATCATCCCTCCACATTGTCCAATCCAGCCTCTTGGAAACCCCTACTCCACATCTAGCATCCAGGCATCCTTGTCCAGAGAACATCCTTTTGAAATTTTTTCTAAAATTTGCTCAGTTTAAGGAGTTGATCCATTTTAAAACAAAAACAAAATGCCTGTGGAAGAAGTAACACTTAAATTATTGCCTTCCATTTGCATTTCCATGTTAATAAGTTTCAGGTCTTTGGTTTAGAGAAGATTTTGTCAAGAAGAGTTTGAGAATTAAGTAGAATTGAAGAGAAGACACTATGTGAAAATAGGAAAGGAGACTTTGGAGAGTAGAGTGTAAAATTATTAACTTTCCTATTCCTTATTTTTGCCTGAAGTCACACTAAGCTGAAGGGCCTAAAACTTAGTACAGAAAAGCCTTTCCTCTTAGAAAACCCTTGGGTTATTGCTGAGGATGTTTGGGGAATGGTGTGGCATGCTGCCAGGCCTTTGGCACTGACTACTACTAAGGATTGAGTGTGTACAGTGTTGATGTGTGCCTGATGAGCAAGAGAATAAACCACTGGGCTCTACCCCAAGCCTGGCCTCTCTTGAGAGGCAGAATGGAAGGAGCACACTCTTGAGGCCATAGCTCTTCGTGGGTCAGCAAAGACACAAACTGGAATTTATAAAATATATTCAGATCTCATCATTTAGGGATTTATGCCTGCAAGTCCACTATCATTAAAGAGTTACGTGCATACATTCCCCTTGCCATCATAGGGATTACAGATCACTAACGATAGTAAATTATTCTCTTCTGTACTGTGTACTGCGATTACTCTGTGGAATTTTCTAGACTGTTTTGTAGGGCACTGTAGCACTAATGAAGTGTTATTTATACTATGCACTGATTTTCTGGTTTGTTTTTCTTGAAGTTTCTCCTTGGTCCATCTTTTTTGATTTATCATACATTTAGCAGACCTAAGTATAAAAGTCATTTTTCTGTCACTTTTCAAACTTTAAATGAACAAGACTTTATGAAGTGTAATTTTCAATAACAATGAAATATTAGAAGCCCCTCTTGGAGCTCCTTGTTCCATTTATGCCTTTTTTTCTGTTTTTTTTTTCTTTGTTTCCCACCAGTGGTGCTTGCAATGGCCATGGCTTCCAATATATGGAAATAAACCTCTAGGAGAGGGTCGTAACAGTTTCCTTTTACCTAGTTGCACAATATCAAAAAGTAAAAGCATAGACAGATGCACAGCAGGCTGTGTGCCCAGCTAATAAAAAGTGACTTAGCTTAATGTGTGGTATTGAGAGGGGTGGAGGTGCAAGGAGGTATTAGATAAGTTTCTCAGGAGGTAGCAATTTCTCTTTGATACTGTTCTCCTTTACACTTGTCTGAAGGTGAATAACTTCTAATTATTCTCCCCTAAAAGTTAAAGAGCGTGTACTTTCAAATTAATCTATTTGGATTCAACTCACTACTATTATTTTGGGGATGTGTAATTTAAAGACTTCAAGAGCTTTAAGAAAGGGGGTGTAAGAAAAGTAAATACCATATGAAGAGCATATGATTAAGTATGTAAAAGGGGCCAACATGATTTATATAATAAATTTTTCCTCAATACATTTTTTCTTTCTCTTCCTTCCCCTTTTATTTTTTCTTCTCTCCTAATTTTCATTTCTATCAGCCATTTTAGTTACATAAGTTACTTGGACAAGAAGTTGGTTGTAGTACAAATGGCAGACAAATTTGCTTGTTTTCCCAGTAACCGTCACTGTCACCTCTCCCTATAAACACTTTTGTTTTGCTTGCCAAAAAGAGTTAACACCTTTAACAAACTCAAGAAGTGAATCATTATTAATCTAAGCCAATTGTAGGAATTCCATAAGGTTGGAAAGTTTTTAGATTTAAAAATAAATTTCCTGAGTTCCATCCCTGGTACCAAAAAAAAAAAAAAAGAAAAAGGAAAAATATGTGACTTTATACTAGACCAATAGCACATGCAGTGAAACCTGCTGGAGGCACAGGGAGAAGGGTTTTTTTCTCTGATAAAACAAAAAGAGACTTACAAAGAACATTCCTCCTTCTCTTAAATGTATGTGTCCATGACCTTATGAGATGCCTGAAACTGCTATAGCTATCTATGTTCTGGAGCATGAGATTCACCAACACAAATGGTAGAGTGAAAAAGTGAAAAACCTGTCTTCTGTTTTAGTCACCTTTTCATTATTGTAGCCAAATACTTGAGAAAAGCTACCTAAAGGAGGAAAGATTTATTTTGGCTCATGGTTGCAGAGGTTTCAGTCCATGGTCAGCTAGCTTCAAGGGAGAAACACCATGGCTGAAGGGTGTGGTAAAGGAAAGCTGCTCACTTCATAGCAGCCAGGAATCAGAGAGAGATGGAAGGAGCCAGATACAGAAGAAGGGCCAGGAATAAGAACACACCCTTCCAAGTCATGCCTCAGTGACTGACTTCCCCCACCTCATAGCAGCGTATTATCAGTTATGAACTCGATGGACTAATCCATCGATGAGTATAGAGCCCCCATGGTCCAATCACCCTACAAAGCTCCACGTGTGAAAACACAAGCCTTTGGGGGACACTTTGATCCAAACCACAACTACCTTTAGTTCTCGATGACATCACTATGCTGCTGAGCAGGCCTCCCTCCAGAGTCTGCCATGATAAACAATATATGCTTTAGGATTTGGTGACTTTTGGTCAGCATTCTGTTATCTGTAGCAGAAATCAACTAACTGCTGAAGTGTTCTGCAAAACCAAATTCAAGTCCCAGCATTGTGTGTATATGCGAGAACATGGGCAAGTTATCAGAAAGCATAATTTTCTCAATTTCTTCTGTACAATGGACATAATAACTTTATTCACCCCATAGACAGGTGCAATAATTCAACAAATTCATATAGAGTAATGCTTGATAACAGGCCTTCAGTAAACAATAGTGGAAATTATTTTAAATATCTCCCCAACTCACATGTAGCAAACCCTTATTAATCCTCCTAACACAGACACAGCTCACTGTGGATGATTTTGATTAAAATCTCCCTCATGTCTAATATTTAATTCTATTCCCCTGGCCAGCTAGATGGTTTTCTTCTTCATCTCCATTCTCTGCGTGTCTGCCCTGAAGCCATGGGCCCAGCGAGAGAATGGTCATCCCATTCCACAGACTCACACATCAAAGGAAATATGAAAGGGCTCATGCGATCCAGTCAGGAATTTGTGGTTTGGCTGAAAAATTTGAAGCCTGAACAGCCTTTTCAATTTGGGGAAGGGTAGGGGAACTGGAACTCTTAATTTCCTTTTAGAATAACTCTTTTTGACACAGAACCCCAAACTCTCTTCCTTTGACTGCCCCTAAATTCTTTCTACAACTAACTCTATTGTTTCTATTGTGATCTGTAAATCAGTATCTCTCACATTATTAGATATTGATTCTTTGTGCTTTTTCTTATTCCCCAATAATATATAAAACCAATTTTGTTTTCTCTTTAGGGTCATTGTGACCCTTTCTAGACTTCCAATAGCTGTGTTTGTTTTCCTTTTATTCCTCACTTTGCTCACACTTCAACTTTTCTTTCCTAGAGATTGAAATCCCAGGCCCTTTCTCTTCTTTATACTTATTTTATATTATCACAGTTAACCAGGGCTGGGGATTTAGCTCAGTGGTTCTGGTGCCTGCCTTGCAAGCGCAAGGTCCTGAGTTCGATCCCCGGTGCCAAAAAAAACAAAAAACAAAACACAGTTAACTGTAAGTTGGCACTGAAATATCCAGAACTTGAAAACTGAATCTCTCTTTTCTGCACTTACCTTGGCAACTTGGCTCAGAATCTAGGCAAAGCCAGATTAAAAAGATAAACAGATAAAACCAGCATCTTCATTTCTTAGGCTTAAAAAGTGTATTTATCATTGTGGATCACAATAAAAGTCAGCAAGTTTTCAAAAGCAAACAAAGGGTGATTACTGGCATTTTTTTTTCTTGGCTGACCAGCAGAAAAATCTGTGGTTGGAAACCTGGCAGCGTAGGTTTGGGATGGAAGGTCTCCCAAAAGCCAGATACACGGTCTCCCTAGTACCTGCCTTCTAAGGGGTAGCCATGCCTACAGCATAAAACTACAGTATTGTCAAACAGAAGCAGGACCTGGTTACAATTTTCTTTTGTGGCTGTGATAACAGAATTCAGTGTCCCAGCCTGGCAGTACTGATACTTATGAACCAAGTTGTGCTACTGGACATTCAGATTCCTTTCCTAGACCTTGCCCCAACCATTTTATTAATCTCAGAGTTACTGGTATCCTCCCATTCACTTTCTTTTGCCTTAACTTAACCAATTCTGTTTCTATTGCTTGCAACAAATAGACCTAGCTAAGTGACACTTACTCTGAAAACTCAGCCATGGATTATTTCCTCCAGGAAGTCTTCTCTATCTTTCATTGACTGTGTCAGGTATCTCTTCTACAGCACACATGTATAGCTGATGTATCCTATACACAAGTCCTATAAACAATGGCCCCTTTGTTACATATGATTACTAGTTTGTGGTCACTGTGAATGCAAGGCAGTGTCTGTCTTATGTATTGCACTCCTCACAACTTCTAACATATGGTAACACAACTTCTTACCTGGTACATGGTAAGTATTTTATCAGTATTTGTTGAATTACTGTGGAATGAAAGCCCCCCCCCCCTCCGCCATAGAGACAAATTTTCCTGGAGAGGGATTGGTTGGAGTAAAATAAGTGCCAATATCAAAACTTCACCAGTGTCAAAATATCCTGGCCCCCTCCAGAATTTGATCACAAAAATCCAGATGATCAAAATTATCAAGATAATTTAATTGGAAAGTAGGGCAGAGAAAACTTTTAATTAAATTAAAAGAAAAGGGGTTACGTAAAAGAGGTATGTAATGAAATTTTATGAGTATGTTCAACCCCAAAACAAAACAAACAAAAAAGAACACCAAGTTTGATCCTAACTAGTCACTCTCAATGGATAGTGGTAACTCTGAGCTCAGTGCAGGGGTGTGTGCATGTGAGTTTGTGTATGAATATTCTTCAATGAAATTTTGTGATTAGTCATTTAGTAGACAATCAGATTTCCATGCACACTGGTATTTTGTCCTCAGCTATCCTCCCAAAAGTCTCATGCTCATAGAAATAATATTGGCTCTTTTTTCAACATAACATTTTGATTACTCTGGCTCCAGCAAGTCTGGGTTTGTTCTCTCTCTGCATACTTTTTGAGGAAAAAGAATTTTGGTCATGACAGACCAATATATGTACCTGAAACATTGTTTGAATAATCTAAGCATTAGGATATGTGCCAAGAGGAGCAATATTGGATATAGGAGTCAAGAAATGACAGAGCAGAGTGAGGCAGAATTATTAGGGACATACCTATGGATAGGAGAACAGATCATCAGTGCCTTTGGGGGGAAATTTCCGTGAAACAGAGAACAATTTTTGTTGACATTGTAGATTAATTAGAGAAGTAGGTCAATAGGGACCAGAATATTAGAACAGAGAGAGCAAGGACTTGTGAAGGTACTGATCTTAAGGATGGTTTAATTAAATTGACCTTGTTCCACGTACAATTCTATGCATTAACTCATATATGGATTCATGTACTCACCTATAAATAGGATACAGAATTGTTTTCTTGTCCCAAATAACTTCTTATGCTACTTCTTTGCAATCACCCTAGTCTCCCTTTCCCTACCCTCTGGCAACCACTGATTTGCTCATCATTATAGCTTTGTTTTTTTATCATTAAGTTTATTGGTGCATTTTAGGTATACAATACAGTTACATTCATCATTGGAACTTATACCTTTACATGATGTATCTTGGTCCTTATTTTTTCCTCATTCCTCTGCCCTCTCCTCAACTCCTCCACTCCTCCCTATTTACAAAGACTTTGTTTCTATTTTTTCCTTTCCTCATATTGTTTCTTTTCCCTTCTTTCCTTTCCTCTACCCCTCCCACTTCCCTAACCCTTTAGACCTTTAAAGAATATCAGTATCATGGTATGTAAAATTTTAACACTAGCTTCTTTCAATCAGAATAATACCTTTAATATTCATTCAATGACATATCAATAGCTCATTCCTTTCACCATTGTGTGAATTTACCTCAGCTTGGTTGTCCATTTTCCTATTAAAAAATAATTTTTTCCAGCTTTTTGACAACTATGAATAGAGATTCTGAAAATATTCACATTCTGGTTTTTTTGTATACATATGTTTTCATTTCTGTAAATGTCTAGGAGTGGAATTACAGGGTTGAAATAGATGTTTAATTTTATAATAACTGCTGAACTATTTTCCAGAGTGGTTATACCATTTTGCATTCCCAGAAGCAATACTTTAGAGATTCAGTTACTGTATTCTAGCTAGATAGAGTTGTCTGTCATAGATTTCATTTGCATTTATCCCATGGCAAAGGATGTTGAACATATTTTCATGTGTTTATTTGCATTAGTATAGTATCTTTGTGAAAGTATCCATGCAAATCTTTTTCCATATTAAAACTGGGTTATTTATGTTCCGACTATTGAGTTTTGAGGGTTTATTATATATTCTGGATACAACCCCTTCCTCAAAAAAGTGATTTGTAGATATTTCTTACCAGTCTGTCTTTTCATTGCCTTAACCTGTCTTTTGTAGAACATACGTTTTAAATTTTGATGAAGAACAATATATCAATTTTTGTCTTTAATAGATCATGTATTTGGGGGTAATGCCTGAGAATTCCTGGATCATTAAAATTGTCTTCTGAAAAGTTTTATAGTTTTACTTTTTACATGATCTATGATCTAATTGGGACTTCACTTATGTAAAAGGTATGAGATTAAAGATGAATCTCATTCTTTTTGCATATGGATTCCAATCGCACTATTTATTGAAAATATTATTCTTTCCTTCATTGAATTGCATTTGTACTATTGTCAAAAATCAATGGGCCTAATGTGGGTGAGTTTCTTTATTATCTAATGAATCTAACAGTCTGAAAATATGACCGTACTATAAATTAAGTTTCCTATTGGTGGTAGCGTGATTTATCCATTTATTACTTTTAATCAGAATTATTTTAGCTATTTAGAACCTTTTAATTTACATATAAATTTTAGAATGACTTGCTCAGTTTCTGGAAAAAAAAAAAGCTCATTGGGATTTGATGTCAACTGACCATAACTTGTAACAGATCTGTATCTCCAGACATCTTTCCCAATACAGAATTTCACCTCTTGTCTGCTAAGAATTGGGCTATATTACTATTATTTTCTTGAGAAGGCAAATATTCAAGTAATTACCCATGGAAGATCATTAACAGAAACCTGAAAAATTGCAAGAGGGACACACATGTCTTATTTCTTTATCCTATACTGTTAGGAACATGAGAGAGGTCCTAGATTAGTTTTGATGTAACAATTTCTAGTCAAAACCATTGATTTTCCACACAAAACCAAATGACCTAAACTCTGAAAGACAGATTGAGACCAGGCTACTGTGATTATTATTCTGAGACCCAAAATAACCTGCAGTGGAGTGGGGAATCAAGAGTAGGAGAAAATTGAGGAAAACTCTTTACAGAATAATTTTTCTAATGCATTATTACCCAATCTTAACAGGTCCCTCAGCATATGTTGATCAGAATCCACAGGATTTTATCTTTTGTTCCTGCCTGCTTTCATAGGACATCAGACACTTCTAAAATGCCTCTTAGAAGTTTTTACTGTCCCCAGAGAATGTTGCAAATGTGCACATTAGCTAGTCCTTTTCTGCTGGGTATCAGCACAGCCCAACCAGGCCTACTCTGTGTGGAGTCACATCCACTGAGTGCTAATGGCCCTGCAGAACAGCCAGGTCTTCTGCTGAAATCTGCATTCTTTCCCCAAAAAGCCACTCTTTTTGCAGATGTCACTAGTACTCCCAGGCTTTTGTCACAATTTCGTAGAAGAGCAAAGCCTCAAAAACTGTGATATGATAAAGAATTGTGACAAAGTAAAGAAGATGCTTTCCTTGTGTTTCCCTCTGTCCAAATGATTCTAGAGCAACCTTTCCTTGTAAAGTTCTACAAAGAGACTAGTGATCAACTCTTTTAGTTTTTATGCTCTACTTGATTTGGTCTTAAGTCGAGTAGAAATTAGGTTGGGAGAGAATTTCGAGTGACACACAACAAACTCTATTTCTACCCAAACTCTAGCCAGACATACCAGAAGTGTGCTTGTGCTTGACTGAACTCCTAGGAAGCTTTCAAACAAATAGAGTTGATAATTCAGCTTAACTTTTACAGAACTTTTACCTGGTCCTTTTTCCCTGAGCATGTGTTTTCTTCTTGGAGACTCTGGATTTCCCTACAAAAAGATATAAGTTGAGGTCATCTCATCACTTCAGACCAGAAGATTCCAAAATATCCATGCAAATAAGTTTGTGGTAGAACCATTCCCTTAGTTTGCCAGTCATTTTGGACTTCCACTTAGACTGCTACCACAATACAGTTTCATATAGCATAATGCCTGAAGCATCTGGTGGAAGATAATGGTAAGATTATCAAATCTATACAAAGAAGACTAAAGTTCAAACACATTAAGCAACTTGCCCAAGGGATTCTTGGACCTAGGATTTATACCTAGACCTTGTAATTCCAAATACTATTTTTCTTTCCACCAAACTATAAACAAGATTTTAGAAATCATTTTAGGGGACTTCATGCCAACCTTCTACCAATGCCAATAAAGTCAGCCAATCTTCTAGCTCCCACTGATTATGGTAAAGGCAGAGCAGAATCTGAATACAAGTCTGCTTGACCACAGTGTCCATGAGACCATGAAAGGACCACACTGTCCCCAACTTGAGCCTCACTGTCTTACCCACTATGAGGGCGTGGAGCATTGTCCATGAATAACAGAGACATTGTAGCCATAAGCCCCATTGGAATTCTGTTTCTTGTCACTTATTGAATATGTTTCTTATGCTCCCCAAGCTTCAGTTTCCCATACACCAAATAAGAACGATGAGAACTACCCCATAGGCTTGTTGCTCATAGGAAAGAAGTCTGCATATAGTTTTTAGTCCTCTCCCTAAGATGTAACATTTCCTTAGTATATGGCAATTGTTATTGATTTCTTTGTTAATTAGTGTAACATTTTGAACATATTATGTATTTTATTGTATATTTGAGTATATTAGATAAATCATCTTCAATATGACTTCTTTTTAATAATCAAAATATATTATCAGAGATAATAAGTTTCCACAGTCCAAGTGGCCTCCACCATTTCCAATGAGATTAATTTTGAAAACAGCACACAGAGTAGCACCATAGTAGGCTGCAGAGCAAGTTCAGGAAATGAGACATAAAGAATGTTTCCTTAAAGAAGTGAATTAAAATTTAGGTAGGATTTATGCTATTCAGAGGGCATTAAAATGGAAAAGGATTAAATTTCAGCTATTTTACTCCAAAGAAATGCCTAAAGCAAAAAGTTAACTTGGAATACAATTTCAGGAGGTCATTTTTTAATTTCATAAGTAGTATCTTCAGTTTGTTCATTGCCAAGTAAAATGAAACAACCAGCCTTTTTTCTTTTTTGGTACCGGGAATTGAACTCAGGTCCTTGTGCTTGCACAGCAGGTGGTGAAACCACTGAGCTAAATCCCCAGCACTAATCAGCCTTTTTTCTTTTGATCAGTTATTTATTTTGTTTTGGTAAAACCTATAAATAAAGACTTCCCCCATAGCACATTTTCTTTTTCTTTTCTATTTTTTCAAATTTAAAAAAACAGATTAAGAAAAAAAATCATTTTTCCCAATAGTTTATAGTGTTCAAAAAATCTTGTGAATGTTTAAAATTTTTTAAAAATATTACAGCAAAAGACATATTGCCAATACCCTTCAGTCCATTTTTGGAATACCCATAACAATGGAATATAATGAAAAGTTTTCAAATTCTTATTCCTTGAATTTTTCTAAGTAATATATGAGAATTTCATGCAAAAATTCAATCTTCATCATAAATGGGTTAATCCCCCTCAAAATACTTCCCCTCACTATGAACACACTTATTCCATTGTTCTGCACCCCTCCCCCCTTTTTGAGACAGGGTCTCACTATGCAGTTCAGGGTGACTTTGAACTCACTATGTAGCCGAGGCTGCCCTGGAACTCATGGTAATCCTCCTGCCTCAGCCTCCCAAGTGCTGGGATTTCAGACATCCATCCCCACGCCTGGCAGTTGCTACTTTCTGAAGCAGTTCTGGAAGTCCCCTTTTATGAATGTCCCTAGTTGTGCTGCCCTGGCTGCTTCAATGTTTTGAATGAATTCAAAACATTTCTCTTTCATGGCATTTTGTCTTTGGGGTAGAGCCAGAAGTCGTATGGTGCTAGATCCAGTGAATAAGGTGGATAAGGACACACCATAATGATTTCATTTGACAGAAATTATCATAAACTTTGGATCATATAAAAAATTATTACAGTAAAAGACACATTGCCATTAATTCCACTCAAAATACTACCCCTCACTTTGAACACACTTATCCCATCATTCTTGACAATGTGTCTATAATAATTTTTTTAATTTAACCATTCCTCATATTTTTGTGTCACCCCTTGTAGAGACCAGAATCATCATAGAAAGATAATACTAGAAAACAAATGACATGAATTTATCATATACCTGATCTGTGTTGAGCATAAGGTGAATTTAGATAAATATAATACTGAGCATTAATTTTCTAGTTAAATCAAGACTACAATGCATAAAGCAATAATCAATGAAGTAGTAGCTTTGTGCAGTGACAGTATCATAGCCAGTGAGGTTTATCCAAAGCATTATTGCTAATTGAAACAAAATGTTTCCTAATTAAACACTGATGGTAATTACAAAAGTGAAACCAAAGGATGGCATCTGATCTCCATAAAGCTAATGAAGAGACAGAACAATTACCTGATGGATATGACAAAACACCAATGATGTGTTTCCTAAGGGAGAAGATATAAATCCAGAATAAATGCCTGTTAGAATCATAGAAAGAAATCTGAGAAGGAATAATGATCCATCAGCATATGGATCAGGCAAGAATGCTTAAATGAATAACAAATACATTTCCAGGAATGACATGCTGTCATATTCACTTCTGTACCTCTCGTGTATAGTTATGCTTGCTCTGTGTAGATGCTTGCTCTAGGTACTTAAGAATATAATATATATATGGTAAATATAACATTACATAAATAGGTAGAAGATAAATAGCCACATCAGTGATGCTATTAGAGATCGAATTCTGCTTGGGACATATTAAGGCAGAAGTAATGATGAAATATATATTCCCAGGAGTCTGTGGATGATACAAGACTGGAACTAACAAAAACTAAGAAAATTGGCTCATTCTAATAACTATGATGGTAGTAAATACAGTAGACAGATATGAAACTGTGCCAGGCACTCATGGAGCTCATAAGAACAAAGAATATGTCAGATAGTGATGAAAGCTATGAAGGGCCATTGCTATCTAAAAACTACAGGAAGGAGAATGTTGAGGAAGCCTTCTCTGGACACTTGAAAGACATGTCAGCTGAGACCTGAACGACAGAAGAAGACAGCCAACTAAGGATCTGGGCAAGCCACAATCACATGACAGCAAGAACGAAGAGTTAATGCAAAGACCCTGAGCAGTAACAAATCTAGCAAAGATCTCAAGAGGTAACAAGTGTAGTGTGGTGGTAGAACAGAAAGCCAATATAGACTGAAGGCAGTGAGGAAGTAGTATGACATGGAACTGAAGGCACAACAGGGGTGTCTTTGTACTCTTTGAGCTGCTGTAACCATATCACAGAATGGGTAATTTATAATGAACAGAAATTTATTTTCACAATTCTGGAGGCCAAGAAGTCCAAAATCAAGGATCAAGGGGTCAGTCCCTGGGAGGGTCTTGCTGAATTTTCCTTGGTAGTAGGACAAAGAGGAGAGAAAGCATAGGATGGGACAAATGTTTCCCTTTATAACAAACTATTGTCACAGTAAGATCATTAATCCATTCCTAAAGTCAGAGCCTTTAGGGACTAATCACCTCTTAAAAGTTTCTCTTCTAAATACTGTGAAAATGACAGTTAAATTTCAATGTGAGTTTTAGAGGAGATAAACATCGAAACCATAGCACAAGAGCTGCATCACTAAGTCCTTAAAAGATGAAATAATTTTTCTAAACATGATTGGAGGTCATTGAACATTGGGCAGAGCTGTGATATTGTTACTATTTTAAAAATATTACACTGGATGATATATGGAAAATTAGTTATAGATACATAGAAGAAAAGGCATTTGCCATAATCAAAGTGAAGTTGATGGTAACTGGGGAAGGAGTGATATTTTGTTGAATAAATGAAGTAATTAATACTTACTGGTAGCCAGATACATAAAATAAAAAAGAGAAGGGAATAAAAAACAAAAGGATGTGAAACTTGAGTGGCGACACCTCAAAAATTCTGTGAAGTGTAGAGTCATGATATTTGGAAGAATGGATACCATCTGGCATTAAGATAAAATCTGCTTAGGACATATTAAAACAGAATATGGTGGTGCAATATATATTCTCCGGGGTCTGTGGAAGATACAAGACTAGAACTGCGAAAAATTAAAAATGGTCCATTCTAATAAATGTGATGGAAAAATCAGAAGATTAAAAGTGTAAAGAAATAAAAGGAGAGGCTGACATCCCAGGCTCCTAGGGCCAAGAAGGTGAGCCGGTCCCAGCACCCAGAAGGAAGCTCCCCCGCCTCCATCCCAGGCTCCTAGGGCAGTGAAGCTCAGCTGGTCCCAGCACCCAGAAGGAAGCTCCCCGCCTCCATCCCAGGCTCCTAGGGCAGTGAAGCTCAGCTGGTCCCAGCACCCGGAAGGAAGTTCCCCGCATCCATCCCAGGCTCCAAGGGCAGAGAAGCTC